>KK106984.1:3448012-3624404 GCA_000611775.1 Umbilicaria muhlenbergii
GAACATTAAAATTTTGTGATAAAAAAACAATTATTAAAACAATTGTTTAAAGAAGTACACACACAGTGTTATAATAACAGTAAAATTTATAATAAGTAAACTTTTGCTAAAATTCACTTTTCTGCAATAAAAAATCATGATTTGTTGAGTCTGAAAGCACTGTATAAGTGTTGAGTTCTGAATATTTAAAGAACTTCAAGATTTTCATCACTTAAAAAACTACACACTTTATTAACTTTTGCACCTCAACAGATATGAAGAAACTTTTAATGCATAAGTTATAAAGAACAGTATTCTCTATTAATGTTAAATTAATAGTTTCTTCATAACTGCTGTTGTTGTTAAGTTATATTTAATTCAAGTTTTCAATAGCGAGAAATCTTTTAAAAAAAGTCACATACTTTAAATAACTGTTGCGCTTTTATACTTATGATATAACTTTCAGTTTATAAGTTGTAGAGAATAAGCTGTTTAAGAGTTTTCTTATACAAAGTTTTTTTTTATGTGTTGTTGTTGTTGAGTTATTCAAAAAGTCATTAAAAGTCTGTTTATTAATGTTGTGATTTTCGTCACTGAAAGTTTGAAATCAATGTAACTTTTTAACAACAACAGTTATAAAAAAACTTTAAGTTATAGAACTGTTTAATAGCTTCTTCTCTACAACTTATAAACTGAAAGTTATATTATAAGTATAAAAGCGCAATAGTTATTTAATATGCTAATATATTTATAATTAGTTCAAAGTTTTTTAATTCATAACTATTGCAAATTAAAACTTATAAAGAAATCTTTAGTTTGTAAAGTGTACAGAATAAGGAGATTTAAAACTTTTTAATAAAAAGTTTCTTATTATTCATGAAGGTATAATAGTTATTTAAAGTGTAAGATTTGTATGAGCTCATTTACTGCTCAGAGAGTGCTCTGAGCGCATAAAGTACTATTAACTAAAACCTTATTTTTGAGCGGGCTATCAAATTGCAGATGAAGTCATGCTCACCTCATTACTTCACACACTGACCGCCCTGAGTTCTTCTCACACACAGACTCATCACACTCTTCTTCACTCTTCTCCTTGAACAGCTCCTCAACACTTTTGATCTCATTTAACTCATCATCACTCTTGACTCAGACTCCTGTTCCTCATCCTCATCCTCAGACCCTCAATCTTTATCAACATCAAGTTAACTTCTATGCTTAAATCATGCAGTGATAATCTCATCCTTTTAAACCTGTCACAATCCTTCTGTTGAAGTGATAATCACCTGTCACAATACTGTCTGTCAACATTCAGCTCCTTAACTCATTGTTTTAAGCCTGCTTAATCCCATAGGCCTCATTCAATTCATTCACGTCATGATTGAGTGCAATGCGCAAGTCACAGCTGGGTGACTTTAATGGCACTGACCTAGAAAGATACCTTCAAGTGTGACAGCACAGATGGTTATGAAGGTTTAAACTTTGATAACTGTTGAGAGACTCTAAGAAACAGGAAACAGTAAGACACTTGAGGACTGTGCACTTGTGATTTAAAATATCCTGACTGACTTCATGCTTTAATAGTGTGGCGGGCTTTCTGTTACATCCTCAGGTACAATTCCCAGTTGCTACAGATACTTGAAGTTGCAGATGAACTAAATGAATTGCAGAGACTTTTTCAGACACCTCATTTAAAACATCACAGTTACAATGATTTGTGACAGCAGCAGTTCATTCTTCCTTTTTAAAATATCTATTCAAATAACTTTAAACCTAAACTCTGTTTCTTCCTCTACTGAATCATCACTAATGAAGCTTCAGCAAGATAATCATATCAGGTAACAAAAACACACATAATCACTTCAATTACCTCACAGCCGCAGTCTGATCATGTAAGTGAAAATCAAAACACTCTCATCCTCTTTCTGTTTAAAGATCTATTTTATTAACACTTGTCTTTAAGTATGACGTGATAATCACTTTACAAGAAAGCAACATCACTACCTTACTGACATCTTCAAAGTTGAACTACAAGCCTTTGAAAATTGAAGTTCAGCATTTGTTTTTAAATGTGACAACCTCTGTAAGTCTCTTTCACTCTTTTAACAAGTATTAATCATGACCTGTGCAGCTTCATCATTTTAACTTCTTTCTACAGATTCTTTGATGTTGCTCAATGAGCTGCACTCCTTCTACACAGCAAGCCTGACATCTTTGATCTATATCATAATGATGATCAGTGAGATAGGTGTTTGATGGATTGTCTTAAATAATCATGCATGTATTATAGACTTGAATGTTCTCTTCACTCTATGTGTGACCTTCTTCTGTGATCACTTGATAGATAATGATCAGACTAACTTAGTCTTCTTAAATTAATGTGATCTAAATTGCAACTGTGGAATCATTATGAAGTGTATTAACATTATGACTCCATCATGTTTAGCATGGTAGAACTCACGATTTGCTATATTCTTCATGACATGGTAAAGTTTTATTACCATGTATGACATGAGGTAGAAATACTAAACATGTACAAGATCTTTGACGGTAAATCAGGACATGATGTCAAAGTCTCAAACATGTATGAAAGTTTTAATGGTAAAACCAATTTCACAGTGTAAAATATAATAACGATAAATTGCTCTATACAGTAATCAATCCATTTAATTATGTATTGAACTACATGCTAAATGCTACCACCGCATGTGAATGTGGTTCCCCGAATTTACCATGTTAACATGGATTACCATGCCAGCCGCGCGGTGCAACCCTATTCTGGCTTAAGGTTTGGCCCTTAAGGTAGACTGTTAGACGGGCTAGCCTAGCCTAGACCGAGCTCTTCACGGGCTAGCCTAGCCTAGACCGAGGCTCGGTCTAGGCTAGGCTAGGCTATTAGGAACACTGCTGAGAAGGCTATGAGGAGGACGAGGTTTGCTAGCACCTTGGATATGTACATCTGTGAGCCCAGCTTCTATTCGCCTCTTTCTCTTTCCGCAAGTTGCTCTCCTCTTCGATTACACCTCGTTTGTCACTCTGGCTCAAATACTGTTTTGTTAAATTGAAAATAAATTCCATTTTCCTGCGTATAGTCTATCAAAACATCACATATAAAGAGTCCTCTAATCCCTGGTCAAGCTGGTCCAGACCAACCGAGCGCCTCACCTAGAGATATGGCGCGATTCTACCATCTTTCAAGCCCCAATAGACAGTACACGTCTGCGTGTTGATGTCGGGTCACGTCTTTCTATTTGGAAAAGTATCCTCTGCAGGCTTCAGCCTTGTGGCGTAGCCTCGGTGCGTACCCGATGTGACTGTTATATTCTTCAGTTCTTAATCTCATGTTTGCTCCCAGAAGATAGAGGGAGAATCTAGAAGAACTCTGATTGATATATTTAAGCAAACTGCTTCTCTCCTAGGACTAAAGTTATTCAAGCGATACATTGTGAGCGGCTATTTTCCACAATCTTTATAGTATGATCAATCTTTTCGGATCGCAGTCTATCCCTAGATCCTTATATAGACCACTACATGTGTACGAAATCAGAGGCTATACAACATGAAGTAGTAAGTGTTATTCCCTCGCTCTGTGCATGCGGCTTGGAGCATTCGATTCATCCTGTGAATGATCAACACTTCAATTCATCAGAGGATTCCAAGTCATCCGCTTACTTATAAATTCCCACCAGGCCGTTTCTTCCCAGAACATCCAACCCGCGAACCACTGACTGCCTCTCAACATCGGCCTTCTAGCAAGCTGACATAGCCTTGTACCTTCCGTCCTCACGAGGGACAATTTCACATCGCCAGACATCTTCAGACATCACTCGCAAGATGTTCGTAATTGTCGGAGGTTCTAATAACCCTGACACTAGTACGTTATCACCAACACCTTAGCGCGCTCTACCTTAACTCTATGCCCAGAACATGTCAAAATCCACCAGAACTTCAGCCATGAACGCACGGTGTTCATCCGCTTCCTGCACGAGAGTGGAATCTTTGATGCTGAAATCTTAAGCGTGTCTGGGACACCTTTGCGGATAAGTTCGTGGTCGCTTCAGGCATCAGCGAAGAGCGCCGGAAGCAGGAATTGGCAGGAAAAGTGGCAGTTTACACGTTCAAGTGGGCAGATGTCGAAGCGCGTAAGTCTCGCTTGGCCATATGATCCCTGTGCAGAATGAACAAGACTAAGCGGCCTCAGCGGAGAGCGAGGTATTCAAGTTCGCTTGGGGAGTCGCATCAGTCCAGGAGATGGCAGGGAGAAGGATTGAAGGGAATGAGTCTGGAGCTGTTGGAAAGCTTATCGATTTCTGAGCTTCGACTGGTGTGTAGTTGACTGGAAACGGGCATGGAGATTTGCAAGGCGGAACTGGATAAGAAAGCACAGGGCGGTCAGCTCAACTTGCAAGTTCGCTCCGGTATTTTACTCGGATTCTGCCATTCTGTACTCTTGTATCCTGTTAGGCGGACACTAGAGTTTGGCAGTGCATTCTTCTTATGTGAACGTTCTTTTTAGACATCGCATGCAGCCAACCTAGCTTTCAGTCCTGCAATAGACCAAAATCAAACGTGACAAGGCGACATACCACGATTATCTGGTCACTCATCACAAACTTGGGGACCAATAGCTCGATCTCATGGCCTGACGTATCTTTAACCATCCTTCCGGCTCGAAAGTACTGAGAAATAATATGGGTCGCGGGATATTGGCCTCAGTATCATCCATTGTCACCAGTCTGTGAAACATAGATCAAAGCGAGGAATTGTTTTCTATAGCCCCTCAAGCAACATTACGAGAGAGAAAGAGGACTCTGAGCTATAGAAAACGGAAACAAGGTGGTTATATTTCGCTGGGGAGCCGCAATGACCGCAGAAAGAACGGCAACAAGAAATGATGGAGGCAATTATGGTGATGGCAGCAGTGAAACAGCTGTCCTAGTTTCGACCCTTCCACTGTGTCGAGAACGGTCTGCTGTTACCAGAAGTCTCCAAAAGCAACTTACAAGATGTCCTCCATAATCGGAGGGTCAGATAACCCACAAAATAGTACGTTATTCATTCATTATCTGGTACACTTCCTGTTGTTCCCATCCTTGTTCTCTTGCATAGAACGCTGTAAGTTTGCCTGATCTGGAATCTTCTCTCTGGAGACAAAGGGCTTTCTTGGTAAGCCCTATATAGACAGACCCTGCTGCTATAGGTTTCAGATCCTCAAACAATTCAATACCTCCTCTAACTTACCCCATTCAACAACACGCTAATGGACTATTCCCTAGCACTAGGCTCAGGGGTCGTCAAGATCATCGAAAACTTCGACCCTGAACATACGGTCTTTATCCGCTATCTTCACGACAATGGGCTTTCTGATCAAGAAATCGTTCAGCGCGTCTGGGACGCCTTCGTCAACACATTCAGCTTCTTTCCTGAATCCAGCGACGACCAGCGTAAGAATGAATTAAGTGGAAAAGTGGCGGTGTATACCTCTAGATGGCCAGATATCGATGCTGGTAAGTTTCTCTGCACCAAAAAGTTTCCATGCAAGATGTCCGAACACTAAGTACTTTTAGCGGAGAGTGAGGTTGAGAAATTCCCCTGGGGAGCAGCCTTGATCGAGGAGATGGCTGAGTGGAGGAACAACGGGATTTAGGATGAGGCGGTCGACACTCTGCTGGAACCTTGAGCTCAGGCTTCTGCGGGACTGACTGTGCATGGTGGTTATGAGGGTGGGGCGATGCAGCTTTTCAGGGGTGAACGAAGCGGCAGCCGGAGCGGAAACTGCAGCAGGTCAAGAAGGAGATCTGGACAGCAGGATGAGGTCAAAGCTGATGGTATTTGAGAGACCATAGCCTAGCCATGTAGACATAGACTAGTGAGCCGCAATGCTAGAAATCGGTTCTGGATGCTCCCAAGATGTCTTCAAGCTTCTACTCGCTTCTTGGGACGGCTCTTGATTTACGGTTGGTACTGAAAATCCTGCCAAGCGCATACCACATACTCCAAACGTCAGTACCAAATGTTTCAAACTTCTGCTGCAGCTTGTAATCATCCTGTAAATGGCCGATACGTCGAAGCTTCACCTGGGACGTTCATGTCATCCAGTCTTTATGTACCACCGTGGGCCTCTTGGCCTCCCAGACTTTATAATAGGCGTAGAGGACACTAAGTTTGGCAGATCAAAACGAGGTGATGACTCTGTCCTAGGGACCCGCAATACCGGCAGAAATGGTGCGATGGGGAATGGCGGCGGGCATAAAATAGACAACAGTGGAGGTGGTAACGGGGAGAGCACAGCGAGGTAAAGGGAGAGAGTTGCTGAGATGGAAACGGGGTAATGACAGACATGCGAATGGAGAGACAGATAAACGTGACGGAGGTCTGGTTGCCCTCTGAAAGTTGCAGCTGAATTAGAAGAGAACGCAATAGTGTTCAAGGTTTTGAATCGCATAGCAGATCGAGACCAAGGTAATCAGGCCGCTGTTGAGCAGACTCTTTCTGACGATAATTCCTCATCCTGAGACACAATGAACACCCTCGGTGCATCATCGACGACGATGGATTGCGCCGAGTTCATGCATAAACTTGGCACATCGGCTGGGGTCCCCGCAGGCTCAGGCTAATGCGTTTTGTAGCACTGGGGCTCCATTGTGCCGACGAATGGGTGCAGAGCTAAGGTGCAATAAGCGGAAAATCCAATGCAAAGCACGTGCAGACGTGGAGTGGGCGAGATGAGGAGTGAATGCATTTGCAGGTCGGTGGCACATGAAAGTAGCCTACCTACCCCTGTCGCCAATTCTCCGGGCAAACAAGGTTGCCCTGCAGGCGTGCCCAGGCGCGCCCGCTAAAAGCTCCCTTTCTGAGATTCGACAAACAGACCGAACAAGGGCCATCGCCTTACAACCACCATTCTGCCGTATTCACTGCATCCATGCAAACAACTTGAGACAATCTCGACGTCCACATCCATTGCCCTCGGCTCCGTCGCGTCAGGGCCATAGATCGAGTAGCTGAGCCCACAGATGTGGCTGCGTTCTCTATGACCTCAGGCCGTGAGAGTACGTCAGGCCCGGACTCAGTAACAACGGCAAAGAGGGGCCTGCAGCCATATTGCTAAGGCAGGATCGGGGGGAATGTCGAACGCTGGATGGGCTCCAACTATATAGGGGAAGAGCTTGAACGAGATGCAGACAAGAGTGACACCACACCAGCGTACCTTCAGCGGAAACATCATGAGTGGGAATCCCTATCCTTCGCAATTCAAAACTTCCGATAGCTCCCGAGCAGATGACTCGGGCTCAGGATCAGCAGGTATGCATCTTGTGCCAATTCCGCCACCGGCGGGTGGCTGCAGTTGTCGGTCACAGATCGCTTACTTGCATGTTTCGCAGCCGAAGGACGAGCGCGGAAGAGGGTACAGAAGAGCACGCCAGAACGTGATGTTTCCATCAGGCGGCCAGATCTATCCACCCAATTGCCGCGAAGCGCGACAGAGCCACAACTCAATTTCAATAGTCGGAGGAGGCAGTCTATAAGGGACCAGAAGGTGCCACAGGGCCCTCGTGCTGTCCAGCGGTCACCATCGAAACGGTACGTCTTGGATGGTCTCGCACCGCGTTTACTGCTACTCACTATAGCGTACTGACTGGTTAGCTATGCCCCTGACAGCGCGTCACATCCGGTAACGGCGGCGAATCGATCTTCCTCTTTCAAGGTCTCAGCAGAACCTCATTCGCGGCAAGCTTCGATCAACAACACTTCGCGGTTCAGCTTTGCCTCCACAACCCCGAGTAACAAAGACGACGAAGAGAATACCGCCAGTTCGTTTGACTTCTTCTCATCACTCAACTTCGATGATCTTCATACAAGCATAACTTCGGGTGGACCAAGTCTGAGCGAATTCCCCGCGCCCGGTGGAGGCGGAAGTGTGCTGGATCGAGGAACCAATGGGAGACGGATCGTCAGCAATGGAACGGGAGAAAAGTTGACTTTGAGTGGTATCGGTCCTACAACCAGCCCGTCGAAAATCGCCCGCAGTGGATCGCTTTTACAGCGGCAGAATAGCAGTGCCCAGCGAGGTGTCCCTGCAATTGCAAATATGGAGATAATGGGACCACCCAGCGCTCCCTTGGCACTGAGGGCTCGGCGGCAGAGCCATTTCCCAGCGCCAGCTACTAGTGCAGTGGTCAGTCGACCTCCAAGGAAGTCGGTTGGACCAGGCGCGCTTCCCATAAACGTTCCAGAGGAAGCGATCGGTCGACGGAAGCTTGGTATAGCAAGAAGCGATTTCTCGAAGGATCCTTTGGAGGCCGAACCTTTGAGCCATCGGACAGGTAGATCTTTCTCCGGGAGCGGAGAAGGCGCACAGGCAAAAGCACCGAGGCTCCTGACGGCGAATCGGGACACCAAGGCCAAGTCTTTACTGTCAGTTCCACAATTCGAAATAGACAGCCTGGCAACCTCACCGGCAAGCCCTGACCGATCTAGACCAGCATCGATCAACGCATCACGTTCGCCAGGCAGGTCGACCGGTCCGAGAACAAATACACCATCTTCCAGCAAGCGGATGTCCGTAATGGCTCCACATGCTACCGGTCTAGGTGCGCGAACCATCAGTCCCACAGATGCGCGAAGGATGAAGAGAATGTCGATCATGCCCAATCCGCCCCCAATGCCCCAAACGCCACCAACACCACAGCCAGACCCATTCTCTTCGAAATCGCGATCGGCGACTTCTCCGTCCCTAATTCCTCGGAAAAGCGTCACTCCCTCGTCCGCTCGAACTACACCCGACCCTAATCGCAAGTCCATCAATTCAGCCGTATCCACCTCGTCAAACACCAGCTACAACTCATGCCGAACTTCCTCTGGTTCTGTACAACCACGTATTCCGCAAAGCTTATCAACGTCCAGATTACCCACACCGAGGGCGAGGAGCGAGACTACCTCGAATGTCGGGGAGGAGGAAGTTCCTCCAGTCCCAGCAATACCTAAAGCTTACGATTCACCAAAGCATGATTTTGAAGGGCCGTACTTCTCGTTCTCACGCAAGTCTAGCCTCCACTTTGACAATAGTAGTTTCCATGACAGCTCGACGCCGGATTGTGTACCTAATATTGGCCTCCGCCGCGAACCTTCCAAGGTCGATAGGGATACAAGGCAAAGAAAAGGTCTCACCACGGGTCCAAACGCCGAAATAGACAGGAAGCTTGTCACCAACCCACTTAGTAGTCGGAAAAACCTCCAACCCCTACGTCTACCGCCTCTGAATCTGCTTCCGTTGAGCACTCCAACAGCTGCGAAGATAGCTGCCCTGCACGATGAACTGCCATCAGCCAATCCGGGGGCCATCACACCACCCCCGAAAAAGGGTTATGCAAAGGCCCCAAGCACGCCTATGACTGCTTCAAGAGCGAGCTTCTTCTCGAAAAGCCACACTGAAGGGGACACTCTACCCACGCTCGCACAAATACGGTCCAGCAGTTCTCAATATGCGTTGAGATCCGCGGCATCGTCATATCGTACAGCTGCTAGTCCAAGCTCCGCGGCACCAGGAGACACAGAAAATCCTGATGAACGTCACGCTATCTCTCCTTACATATCATCATCCCTCCCGAAAAACAGCGCCGAATTTGGTCAACTCAGGCCCAAAACCCTGGGGGAGTACAATAATTATGATGGTAATTCCGAAAAACGCTCAACCAAACTCACGGGTCCTCGGGCACAAATTCCTACCAAACAAACGAAGGCTACGTCAGTCAGTCAATCTTCAAGTCCTGTGGAACCAGAGACGACGTCATTCGGTACTTCCTTGCGTCGTAAACTGAGTTGGAGCCGCAGAAGGAGCTCTTCAAGAACCCAAGCCTTAGCTGAGCGGAACGCAGAGTATCCTCCGCAACCACCTAAGCATGACGACATGCCTCCGCCTAGGTTGCCTGCTTCCGCTACTTGGAGCGGTCCTTTCTTACCCACCCCCAGCCCGACCCAGAAGACCAAGTACCTTTATTCGAGACGAAATGCATCAAACTCTAGCACCGTTCTTGCCCATGGCCAAACTCGGGATGACGCCTTGAATACCAAGAGTACACCTACCATTGAAACAGGGCCGCCGCCAGATTATTCTTCTACTTCCACATCGATCAAACCTACAGGCTCCGCTCTCGGCTCGCTCACCAAATCTTTAAGCTCCAAAGGATCCTTGGCGGCCATGAAAGCTCGAGGCTTAGACGCTCAGCTTGATCGCGACGATTTGTTGGCCGAAGAGGAGATGAGAAAGTTAGCGTCCAAGCGTAAGGACTCAGAAAAGGCCGCCAAGGAGGTCGACGACCTGCGTCGGAGAGCAACACCGAAAGAGCGAGTTTCGCCAACACAGGCGCTAAGATTGGCAAACCTGAATATATTTGAACGCGGTGAAATTGTTGATTACAAGGAGATCTATTTTTGTGGAACCCAGAATGCCCGGAAACATGTCGGTGATCTCAACACCGAAACCGCAAACTTCGGCTATGATGATGAACGGGGCGATTATAATATTGTCAACGGCGATCACCTCGCCTATCGATATGAGATAGTGGATATCCTTGGAAAAGGGAGTTTCGGCCAAGTGGTACGATGTGTAGACCATAAAAATGGTTCTCTAGTTGCGATCAAGATCATACGGAACAAGAAGAGGTTTCACCAGCAAGCTCTGGTTGAGGTCGACCTGCTGCAGAAGCTCAGAGAATGGGTAAGCATTGCCTTTGATATTGGTACGATATCTTGAGACACTAACCAAGCTGCGCAACCAGGACCCTCAGAACAAGCACAGCATGGTGAACTTCACTCAAAGCTTCTACTTCCGTGGTCACCTCTGTATTTCGACGGAGCTTCTGGGCATGAACCTTTACGAATTCATCAAATGCCACGACTTCCGAGGGTTTTCTCTAAAACTTATCAGACGTTTCACCAAGCAGCTACTAAGCAGTCTTGTACTTTTGAAAAGTCACGGAGTCATACACTGCGATCTCAAGCCTGAGAATGTACTTCTAGCTCATCCCGCCCATTCAGAGATCAAGGTCATCGACTTCGGCTCAAGCTGCTTAGAAAATGAAAAGGTATACACATACATACAATCTCGATTCTATCGATCTCCAGAAGTCATCCTCGGCATGACCTACGGCATGCCAATCGACATGTGGAGCTTAGGCTGCATCCTGGCCGAGTTACTCACCGGCTACCCCATCTTTCCCGGAGAGAACGAGCAGGAACAACTCGCCTGCATCATGGAAGTATTCGGTCCACCCGAGAAACATCTCATTGAGAAAAGCACCCGCAAGAAACTCTTCTTCGACTCATTAGGAAAACCCCGCCTGACCGTATCGTCCAAGGGCAAACGCCGACGTCCAAGCTCGAAATCGCTCCATCAAGCACTCAAGTGCGAAGACGAAGCCTTCCTCGACTTCATCTCCCGCTGCCTCCGCTGGGACCCCGACCGCCGCCTCAAGCCCGACGAGGCCATCCTCCACGAATTCGTCACCGGCCAGAAACCAAAACCCGCCGCCCGCGCCCGTCCCACCACCGCCGCCAACTCCCCCATCAAGCGCTACAACTCCATGCAGACCACATCAGCCGCCGCAGCGCGGCCTCTGCCCGAACCTCCCGTCACGAGCTTCAAGAACGGCGCGGCTGTGATGCGCGGTCGAGACGTCGCTGCCAGCGGGTCGCCGAGTAAGGCCGCAGTGGCAGCAGGTGCGAAGCGCCAATCTAACATCAACGGACTGGTGCACAGCGCGAGTGCCGCAAGCGTCAAGAGGGCGTTGAACGGGGCTGCACTTTCAGGGACGCCGAATTCGGCGCTGCCGACGAAGGTGACGGCTAGGAGGCCGGATATGGCTGCCGCGGCCGCGGCTCTTAGTTTGTAAGTTTGTGACGCGCATTTCGATCATGACTGAGAAAAGAATAAGTAGCTGATTTTTACGGGCAGCAGGAACAAACGAGAAGATGGCGGCTAAGAGGAGTCGGGAATGAGACTTGAACGCTAGTCCCTTCAATCCAATTCATTGAGCATATTTCTGGTTAAACCGGCGTCGTCTATGTCTTCACTTCGAATCATTATTTTTCGAAACCAGCAGCACGAATACCCTTCCTTTGGCCACTTCATATCTATTGTACTGTAAATCCCGACCGACTGTTTTGCTCTTCTTTACTATACAGCATTGCATTGCGTTCAGGCCCATCACCTCATTTCATAGGGAATGGGTGAGGGGTGGTAGGCAACTTAGGATACCAATATAACATGGAACAGGCTTCCGTGTTGGGGAATTCAAAATTATATCTCCCACTCCTGTCCACCGAGATGAGATGGTCTCTGCCAGAGCAGGTTTTATACTGATGATGATTATAACACCCAGTATCCCGACGCGATGCCGAATCCGCGCCTACTGTATTCCAACAACAACAACGACGATGACGACACAACCAAGCGCCTTTCTATTACAAGAAAAACCCGACCACCAGCCCTAACGTCGCCATCAGCCATACCCACTCTACCCGCTGACTTTCCACCCCGGTCGACCCCTTGGGCTTCTCGGTCGATATCGAACCCGACGGCACGGTCGTCGTCCCCGTCGCTACTATTGTCGCGGTTTCCGTGCCGATGAAGAATGAGGCCGGGAGGTTGGATGTGGGCGTCATGATGCTTAACGTGGTTGAGTTGGCGGTTGTGATGGTGATCATGGTGGTGGTGCTGGTGGCGGAGGCTGTGGAGTTGGAGGTGGCGGCGGGGAGGGCGCTGCTGTTGGGGTAGATGCCTGCTGCTGATGAGGAGGAGGAGGAGGCGAAAGCGGTGCCGGGGAGGGGGAGGGGGATTAGGAGGGATAGGGGGAGGGAGGTGTATGATGGGTTGGGGGTTAGGGCGATGCCTGTTAGTGACTGCGATGTTGATGATGAGTAGTTGAGTGCTGGGGCTGCGGTGGAGGAGGAGGTGGTGGTTGGGAGGGGGGTTGAGGTGATGCTTGTTGATGACGCGGCTGCTGGTGCTGGAGTTGAGGAGGTGGTTGTCCATAGGGGAGTTAAGGCGATGCCTGTTAATGACGGTGTGGTTGGGGCCGCTGTGGGGGCACTGCTTGAGGAACTGCTTGAAGAGCTGCTAGCAGAAGGGATGACGGCGAGGAGGTAGTTGGTTGAGGTTGAAGATGTGCAGGTGCTGGTGGTAGTGGTGCAGGTCGTGGATGTCGGGGCTGCGGTCGATGTGCTGGTTGCCCCACACCCTGTATCGTCTGTGCATGGATCTGAAAATATGGTGGCTATGCTGTTACTGGTGGCTATGCTGTTACTGGTGACTATGCTGTTACTGGTGACTGTGATGGAGGAGACGGGGTACGGGTAGGCGTTGTCGGGATACGCGGTGCCGTTGAAGGAGCAGGCGGCGTCCCCGGTCGTCGGTGATGATTGGTAGCCTGTGGTGCATATTAGGGCTGTTGAGGAAGATGGAAGAAAAGAAGAGACGGACATGGTGCGTATGCTTTGACGCCTACTGGGGGCACGCCGGCAAGACTGCGAAGATCAGTATGGCTCAGGGTGGGTGGTTGGGAACTGGAATGGGGAAGTTTACTTGTCGTTGCAGTTTCCGGGCGTCCCGACGGTGCCGGAACAGCGGATGATGATGTTGGTAGTGAGAGAGTTGCCGGCGCAGAAGCTTCCACCGCTGGCGGGGCAGACGAAGGAGTTGGTGACATTGCTACTGGTGAGGGGGAGCGCAGTCAGTAGCTGGTCCTGACTGTTGTGGAATGCCGGTGTATAGCGCGGAGGAAGCCTTACAAGCTGATTTGAGCATTGCTCACTCCTATAGATGCTGCTAGAGCTGTAACGACCGTGGAAGTCTTCATTGTGCAATGGAAAAGGGAGGAGATGGTGCTATGACGGGATTGCGGTCTTCAGCAGATGAATCTTCACATCTGCTGGAAGGAAGAAGAGGTTTTCTATGCACGCATGGACCGAAAACACGATCATCCGTTCTATACACGTTGCGTCCGTGTACACGTATATAGTTGACGCATGCGTCGCGGCTCCAACTGCGCAGCAGCGACCTTGCAGGCCGTTGCAGGCGACTCACGCTAAGGGTTTACCCGCAGCCCTGCGAAAGTTCCCGCTTCCACGGCCGCATATTGAAAACTCGATGTTTCATCGAGGAGTGGAGATAACGGCAACATTGCATCGTCATCTCCGTCTGGTGTTTTTTAATAAGAGTCGACGATGGCACTGTATTCTCGACTGCTACTTTGTGATCGTTCGTCGCAACACTCCTGCGAGTTCCACCCGGCTTTTATTTCCGCACCGGCTCAAGGGGAATTTCTCTCAAGCTTCCGGGACCTGCAGCGGGCAAGGTTGTTCAAATGCACAGTCAGAACGTGAAACATTCCCGAATGCACGCGAGTGATGTCACTACCCGTCGCCATCTGGACCCTTGCACTGGGGTACATTAGTAAGGCGCGGAGACGGAGGGCTATCAATTCAGAATCTCCACTGGACCGTCCTCTTCTTTCCATCACGAATTCGCAGAGATCACACATAGTCTTTTGAAAACGGTCTGTGTAGTTCTTGTTTCAAAGCATCTCCGTCAATCCATCGATTCGTTTTGTCTGTTGTTTCAGCCGCGAATCCCGGAGATATTTGCTCGTGCCAGTGCTCCGCACTACTGCCGCTGCGGGTATCGCATCTCTACTGCTCCCGGTCTCGTATTTTATGTCAGCGAAGCACAGCCGCAAACATGGTTTACGAGTCGCAAATAGCGTTCACGCTCGACACTATCTGTCCATGGTGAGTTGGGCTCTTTGATTGGATGGCATTGGGTCCTCCTGGTTGGTAAGCAGGGTGGAACCCTAACTGACGGTCTTCCCTGTGCAGGACTTACTTGGCTAAGAGAAGGTATATGCTCTACCTTAGTGAATGAGATAATTTGATGTCTACAACTAATGCGAAGCTGAGCTGCAAGACTAGATCAAGGTGGGTGAACATTATACTCAGATGCTACCATCGCTGCGCGCTTGTTGGGCATATCTTCATCGTTCTTAGACAGTAAAACTGTATCCGCCCTTAGTTATAAATGCCACGCTGCCTTATGTTTCTCTATGCTTTCAACCCCATGCTATCTGTTCTTTCCAATATTTCTCTTCCCCGCTCCGCCCTCGCCCCAGCAACATTGGACCACCATACCCACCATACCCAATTGCGCTGACCCTACCTCGTACCCACAGCTCTCAAAGAATTCCGCTCCTCCTCCCCCCAATCCAGTGCCGTCTCATTCACCATCAAATACCTCCCCTACCAACTCTACCCCGACGCCAGCAAAGAAGGCGAAGACAAATACGAATGGTACAAAAAAACACGCTACGGCAACAGCGAAGAGAAGATGAGAATGTACACAACCCTCATGTCCGCCTACGGCGTCTCTGCCGGCATCGACTACAGATTCGATGGCACCGTTGCCAACACCCTCGATGCGCATCGGTTGATCCAGCATTACCAGGAGGAGAAGGGCCCGGAGGTTGCGGATAAGATTGTGAATTGTAAGTATTTGACAGTATCCCAATCGCCTTACTCCTCATCATGTTCTGTTCACAGCTCTCTACCACCAATATTTCGAATCCGCTCAGCATCCTTCCTCCAGCTCTACGCTCCTCACCGCCGCCACAGCCGCTGGCATCTCTGAAGCGGACGCTAAAGCTTTCATCGAGGACGAGTACGAGGGGTTGCAGGAGGTGAAGCTGCTGATTCGGGAGCAGGCGGGTAATGGTATTGATAGCGTGCCCTATGTTGTTGTTGAGGGGAGGAGGAGGGACTTTACGCTTGAGGGTGCGAAGGAGGTCGCAGAGTATCTTAAGACGCTGGAGCAGGTTGCTAAGGAGAGTGGGTAACGGTTGGGTGGCAGGGTTGGGTTTGAGTTCGGGGTTGTTGGGTGGGGGTTTGGGGCTGTTGGGTTATGAGGGTTAAGAAAGTAACGCAAGGAGATGGATGTGTATAGTGTATGTATGTCATAAGTATCAAATATCATTCCACGCGCGCTTTTCTCAAGACAGAATGAGATTAAGGAATCAGACACTTTCGGTTCTCTCTCTGCAATACTTTGAAAGAATGCTTATTCTGTTTTGATCCTCAGCAGCCCTCATTCTACAGTTTATCTTTTAGCATTTACATTACTTTGTTCTGCTTCTGTCATCTCTCAATCACTCTTTCATCTTGTTTTCATGTTTTCTGACATGCATTTTCTACAGTTGTTGTCTCCGTTCTTCGTTCTTCGTTCTTTTCACGGGAACCAGATTAGATAGACCCCAGATCAGTTCACATAGACCCTAACCCTACTACTCGCTGAAGTGAGTTAGTCACATACTATGCTTTCCATCAAGATTTCTGCGTGTACGGTTTTCTTACGCTAGCGTACTGGCTAGCTAGCACAGAAGTCTTGGGATGTAGGGCAGCGGCAGTGAGGCAGCGGCGCTGAGAGGTGGAAAGTAGTGGCAGCCGACCAGAAGTGACAGTCCTTCATTGCCTGAAGGCCGCCCATTTTGCTGTTTCCCCCCCCCCCCCCCCCACTCCCCTATTAATTTCGCTCTTTGAGGCGGTGGTGGCAGCTGTAGCGGCGGCAGCTGTAGCGGCGGCGGTGGTGGCGGAGGCGACAGCAAGGCAGCTGATATGGGAGGATAAGGGATGATGACAGCGGAAGGGATGATGACAGCGGCAGTGAGGTCACAGCAGCAGCAGCAAGGTGGTGACGATCTAAGTGTGTGCTAGCTAGCAAGCCGTCAACCTGAAACATGTAAATATGTGTTCAGAATAGATCGTGAATTAGCAAGAATACCAAAGGTGTGATTAGATCTTAGGCAGCTAGTCATCTGTCTAGGGTTAATGTGGATGGATCTGGACTCTATCGGGATGCGTACCTATTTTCTTTATTACTAGTCTTCTAACTGTCTTCCTAACTCAGTGCTTTTTTATAAAGTTATCATTGATATCAGTTCTGATTCTAATAGAAATACTGATTGTAATTATTTAGTAGATGTTTAGATATGTATTATGCACATCTTCTATGTTCATTTAATCATCAGAGAGATTCTCTCATAATTCATTCCTCAAGCCCTTTGTACACAAATTCAGCACTCCCAAGGTTGACTCTCAGCTTTGTTTGTGATTCTCGCGTAGCAACCATAAGAAAGATCCTTCCGGTCAAGTCAGCATTGACCGCACCTAGTGAAGTAATTAGCTGCTTTTTCAGCTGTGAATTCATGACTGCTGATGGTTCTTACCCAAATGCTCCCCGTTCTTGGTGAAAAAAATCATCTTTGCGTCTCTGTTGAATCCACAACCGATGATATCCCCTGAACTGTAGGTCGGCCCGTATGGATGCCCACACTGATGACTTCCAAAGAATTTGCCGTCATCTCCGTGGAAGCCCCAAGACCCATAATCCCAGCCAACCAGTCCCGTCTTCGCGAAAAAGTCGTTGCATAGTCCAATGCTGATGAAGCTGCTGAAAAGTAAGCATCAAATGACTACGTGAAATCCGGATGTGTTGGAAGAAAACGTACTCGTTTTCTCCTCGACCTAAGATGGCTACCTCGTAATAGAAACTGTTTTGTTCCATGGGAACACAGTGATTACTGCGGGCTTGAACTCCACAACAAACACGATTTGGATCCGCGCTTTCTAGGGGTGATGATTATTTCAAGGGTACTTGTGAATCATTGCATTAGGAGGTGTTTACCTGCTATAGCGACAATTCCCTTCTCATCCATTGTGTAATTCAGGTGTTCTGTGGCGTCGATCATACACTGTGGGGGAAATCCATCATCGGAGCAAGACGAATCCTCGGTGTGATCAGTCGACTGCAACATTCGACACGCGGTGTTGTGGGCGTAAGCCTGAGCGCATTGTATTGGCGTCCAACCATGCCTGTCTCGAACGTTCCGCTCTGCACCATGGCTCAAAGCGTCTCAACCATTTTATCGTCTCTCGCAAGTACTGCTGCGTAAAGTGGGGTGTCATATCTGCCGCCCATCAAATTCACATCAGCCCCAAACTCCAGCAGCAAACGTACCGCGGCCTCTGGCTCTACGGGTCTATCTGGAAGACCTTCTAACCGGCTTCTGAAGCGCGGATGAATATGCCGGGCATCTAAATTGGAGACCGCTCTAAGTAAAGCATGATCGTATTGCTCACTACCAACTTTGGCATCAGCTCCCTTGCTTAGCAATAGTTCAACTACCACCTTTGATCCGCTAGAGGCTGCTGCCAAGAGAGCGGTGCCGTATTTTTGGCTCCAAGCATTCACATTGGCTGCGCCTTTCTCTAGCAATAACCGGACGATTGCCTCCGATCCCGAAGAGGCTGCGGAAAAGTGCGTTGCATACTCTGCAGGTTTATATCAGCTCCTTTCTCAATCAGTAGTCGTACCATTGCCACTTGTCTTTTCGATGCCGCTGCCTGAAGGGCTGTGCCATCCGGAGCAGTCTGAGCATCGATGTCAGCTCCATTAGCTAGTAGCAAAAGAACATTCGTCTTTATTGCTCCCAAGCAAGCTGCTTTTCCTCATAGGGGTTGTTCACTGCCTGGAGGGACCGTTGTCTTTTTGCTGGGTCCAATCCTGCTCCAGCCAGGATCTGAAGCGGCGTGCCATACTCGCCTTGATGAGCATTAACGTTAGCACCCGCCTTCAGCATTGCCTCTAGGTATGTGCTGTCCAAGCCATTGAGTATTGCAGCTCGCAGTGCGCAGCCACCCTGAGCATCAAGATCAGCGCCATAATTGATAAGCCATTGCATCCCTCTTTTTTGCTCGAGTTGGTACATGCTCCGAAATGCCAATTTGAAAATGTCTCCGGATCCTTGAACATCAGCCCCTGCGTCAAGCAATATCTTCATAGCCTCGTCGTTTCCAAGCCAACCAGGGCAAGCTATTGCTGCTTCCAGCATGGTCACGATTTCATAAGGCCTTTGTGCTTTTTCATTGAGGTCCCACTCGCCTCCCTTTTCCAACAAGAACTGAATGACTGGTACATTACGGCACGACGCTGCCCGGTACAAAGCGCTTTTATTCTTTCCGGTCTTTAAATTGATATCCGCTCCTCTTTCCACAAGTAGCTGTAGCAGCTCAACGGTCTCTTCATGTATAGATGAACATGCATTATGCAATGCACTACCCTCGCAAAGGATCGACCCCGTAGGTTTGAGCAGCCTCCCATGCAGTTTTCGTCGACACCGAGACAGTGATCAAACTAGAGCACACAGTTAGAATATCATGAGGATCATTCAGCCGTAATGCATCGTCAAAGCGGATTTGGTCTCCCAGGTCGACGGCGATTACTTCCGCTGCTTCTTCGATGAGGACTGGGCGAGCAGAGAACGCCAACAAGCGGAGGACTTTGAGGGCGTATTCTACATAACTAGACACGTAACTCTAGTATTAGCCCCATCCAGTATGATGTTCTTATTAGCTCATTAACGCAAAGGATCATTTCATATATGGACGAAGAAGAATTTCAGCATCTTCCAGATTCAGCTCTTAACATCGAGAGACCTAAGAGTCAGAGAGGTATATACATACTCCTGATCGACGTGGCAAAGAATCCTATTGTAAGTGTCATCCAAGGTTTTGGGCAGGGCCTTGAGTGCTTTTCTGAGTTTGAAAAGGTTTAAACACTTGCGAAGGGCGTCGAGCTGACAAACCACCCATCGGAACCTTCGAATCCCTATCAGCACAGTATTCAATGTTTGATAGGAGGGAACCTCACATTCCGTTAGCACCTTCCATCAGAGTATCCTCGATCTCCCGTTGGACGTTTTCCGGCCACTTCTTTAAATCCCGATCATTCTTAAGCCTTGCGAGAATGTGCTTGTGGATATCAGGGTTCATAACTTCGCTTTGGATATCGACCTGCTTTGTCGCCACGTCTTCGAGGCTGTTCTCGATAATTTTCTCTCGTCGACTGGTGACCAGGATGTGAAGTGTTGCAATGTTCCATCCCTTGACAGTCTCTAAGAGCTCGAGAAGCTTGGTCAGGCTCTATGCACTCATCTAATGCATCTACGATTAGATATGTTTGATCAAACCCATCCATGATGTCCCTAAGTGTCATCATAAGTCCGTAGATAGTAGGCTGCTGTTTCCCGTCCTGACAGCTGGCATACAATGATCTTAACGCTTGGGGGGTACCGTCAATTTGATATGAGAGCTGAACAATGATTGACTTTATGAGCATCTCACTACATTGCTTCTCAGAGTCGCTGAAAGCGAAATAGAAGTATGCGACAGCAGAGGCGCGAGTGGTGCGACAACAGTCCACAACTTCCTGAATGATAATAGAGCTATGCGTATAGATTAGTTGTATATCACATATATTGAGGCGTTAATACAAACCACAGACTGTCTTGCCGCAACCAGCTGTTACGTTTCAGTGATAAGCACAATGTAAGCAGGTGTGCTGTATGTTACGTACGAATGCCATGTAACCAGAGGAATGAATTGGGGCTATTTTTCCACTGTTCAAATTCCGCTCCTTTCGTAAACCAAGTGCCAGTGTCGAGTTCTCGCTTCCTGCGAGCAGGGCTATGTATTGAAGAAGGGTCTGACGGACCGAGCCAAGAGAAAACGCGACGATCTGTTTCCTCTGCGTGATTTTACTGAGCAAAGTCCGGTTGAAACAATATCCGTCCTTTCATTACCTTTATGTGTGGATTTAGCTGCTTTTGTTAATGCTGATATGTTGTCTTTCAAGTCTGCACTGTCTTCTTGAATGGCTAAAAGCATTGTCCTTAATAAGTTATTAGCAACTGATAACTAAAAGCAAATGAAAAACTTGAACTTGATATGGGGGATGGTATATTTTCAGCGTTCTTTTCGATATTTTTGCTACAGATTCCGGGAGAAGAAGAAGATATAACATGCAACGCAGAACCATGGCGAAATAGAGAACGAGACGGTCCTGCTTACGTATGATCCACTGTCAGTGCGAGGCCGAGCAGATGCTTAAACCTGTCCATGCGGTTGAGTATCTTGTTCACGTCGCCCTCTTTCAACGACCACGTCAACGCATGCCCTATTGCTCTTAGAACACTGCCATCTTTTGGTAGCAACTTGGCCTTTAGCTCATCCAGTTCTTCATGACAGCTCCTAAGCGTCTTGATCAAAAGCCCTACAGTCTGTTGGACGGCACCCCGCTTTCTTCCTTTTCTACGATTGACAGGAGCTTTTTGAGTACTTCACTCAGACTGTCAACCTGCTCAGTGATGCGTACAACGTCTTTCAACGCGTGCTTTACACCACGTCGATAATTGTAACAAATTTGCATGGTTAGCTGGATAATAGCTATCATACTGGTAGCACCGCAGCTCAGTGTTCCGAAACCCCCCCCCCATGAACCCCCGGGGGGCCCCCCGATGCCAAGGCCCTAACGGAGGTTACCGAGGGGGGGTGAAAAAGTGAATAGGGCATACGTAGTTGTAGATAGACAAAAATCAACGAAATTCAAACGAATTCATAGAAAATTGAGCCTCAACCTTCAACATGGCTTTATCAAGTTAAATGTACGTTCTATAACTGCTTCTTCATTGTTATAATATTCGTTCTAACATTGCTACTATTCAGAAATTCACACCCCCCCCCCCAAGTCGCCACACCACCCTACCTCATTAGTACTAGCGTCTGGGGGTCCCCCCGGGGGGCCCCCCGGGGGGGGTTTCGGAACACTGGCACCGCTTAGAGGGTCTATAGGGTTTCGTTGTCAACGGAACGCTTGGAAGATCCAAGAATGCGAAGATGAGATGTAAGAAGAAAATAAGCCAAACGGAGAAAGCTCTTCTATACGAGTGCAGTGTGGCACTTCAGACCATGCTAGGCAGCGATATCTCGTATCCAGATCGCTGCATTTAGCGCGGGCCATCATTAACCGATAGGACGACATCACTTCGGTAGTACAAGTACCTACTCATACTACCGAGTACTTGTAATCGTGCCCCGTCGCATTTAACAGCACTTTCACATTGAGATTCAGGACTACGACCTCAACTTGAGTAAACAACTCATCTAAATTAAAATAAGCCTAGAAAAGAATATGATCTATCTATCTGAATACTAGTTGTCTTTGTAAAAGAGTATTGTCGAACCTTTAGGAGAGGAGGAATAATTGTGATTTTCTAATTTTTATGAAATATCAACTCAATATAATTTATATGATTTCATACACACCAACACCTTCAATAAGTTTCAAAGTCGCGCAGATACTATAGTCAAATGTAGTCTTAGTTACGCAGCTTTCAGCAAGTTTTAAATTTGACTGTACATTACTGTACACAATCAAACAATGCGCGTTAAGCCGGCCAGCACTAATACTCCGTAAGCGAACGATTAGTAGTAGGCGCCCTGTCAGCCCTAAGAGGCTAAGCTTGGACCTCGGGGCCCGGGATAAGTCGCCGCGATCTTGAACGACGGTCAGTGTCAAACAATGACCGGTCATGCTTCATGATTCATGCATCTGGCAGTTGCCACTGTACTTGTTTGCGTATCCAGAGCCAGCAAACTCGGTATTCCCAGGGCCGCCATAGTATGCCACGAATGCCGATGATATATGAAAGCTCTTAAGATGGACGAATACACCGCGGATGCCTTGGTGAACCGTGATGAGCCTATCCCGGTCATCAGCATCTCACGCGACAATGTACCCACAGAAGATAACAGGCTGCCATCATCTGACCCGGAACGCCTGAGAAAACGGGACAAGTTCAAGCAGAATCTTTCTGCCGCGAATCTGAAAGACAGGATTCACAATGTTGCCACTGGCGGCAAGAGTGAATCCGGGGCCTCTTTACAAGACCGACTCTTTGCTAAGTGAGCCGACATCATGTCAAAAATGAAGCTCGTCACTTTGAAAGCATGGCGGGCTAAGCGTCGTCGTAGACTGCTACAGCAAGTCATCCCTCCAGAGGATGCACAAGAGATACTGGACTCTCAAGATGAGCGATCCACGAAGAACACGACCCGCCCAGGCTTCAGCCTTCCACTTATGACCAGTAATTTCCGTCGCTTCAACGCTAGGTATGGCACAACTGTCCTTTGATGGCGACAAGCATTGACGTGTCTGTACTAGAATCGGGGTGGTCTTCGTCTTCCAGAACCGTGTGCTGCGCTTGCTCACCTGGAGGACCACAAGCCATACACTTTCTCTTCTTGCCGTCCACACCCTCATCTGTTTCAATCCCTATCTCGTCGCTGTCCTCCCAATAGCGGTCATACTTCTCTTTGTTATGGTTCCTGCCTTCCTTGTACGCCACCCCCCAGCACCTCCGACCCCACTTTATCCCTCCTCCGTCGGTAGTGGTCCGCCTCTCGCCCCGCCACGGACCATACGTCCCGCTACTGAAATGAGCAAAGACTTCTTCCGTAATATGCGCGATCTGCAAAATTGTATGGACGACTTCAGCACAGGCCATGACCTCGTCATATCCTATGTCGCACCCCAAATCAACTTTTCGAACGAACCTCTTTCCTCGACACTCTTCCTTTTCCTATTCATGGCAGGATGTATGCTCTTCCTTTTCTCCAGCTTGCTACCTTGGCGCTTTATCTGCCTGGTGGTTGGATGGACTACAATTGCGCTTGGGCACCCTAAAGTACAAGAGGCCGCATTTCGAGGACATCAAGAGCATATTAAACCGCATGAGAAGACCCTGCAGGCTTGGCTGTATTCTTGGATTGACGGAGACATCGTTCTAGATGCACCACCAGAAGTCCGCGAGGTCGAGATCTTTGAACTACAGCGGCGGCGTAGCGGGTCGAGCGATGAGTGGGAGTCGTGGATGTTCAGCCCCTCGCCGTACGATCCTTTGTCTCCTGCTAGGATAGCAGGGGAGAAGCCGCAAGGGACGCGCTTCTTCGAAGATGTCATGCCGCCGAAGGGCTGGCAGTGGCAAGGAAAGAAATGGGTCTTAGACTTCGCGGCGCGGGAATGGGTTGAAGAGAGGATGGTGCAAGGCGTTGAGGTCGACCTAGAAGGTGAGAGATGGGTCAGTGACCTTCTAGAGGCCGCGAATCTTGCAGAGGCGGACGACGAACAGCTTGGCAAAACCAAGGGAAAGGCGAGAGTCAAGGATTGGGAAGAAGGACACGGCATTGGGAAGACCGGGGAGTGGAGGCGGCGGAGATGGGTTAGGATGGTCCAGAGGAGCTCGATCAGTTGATGGAATCGACTGGTATTCAAGGCATAACATGCCACTTTGAGCGCTATGAATCGAGATGATATCACTATATATGTCTGCATTCGGACTTTGAGAACCTCGTCCCTACTCCCATCCCCATCGCAGTCTTTGACCCCACCGAAGACATTGTTCCAAAATAGGTGGGCAAGTTGATCGTGGAACGCCGCGCAGAAGTGTACTGCTCGAGAACATAATAGGAGGCTCCCGTGAGAGGTTTTCCAGGGCAGACACCATTATCTTCGGTGCATAGTGGCAGTACCAAGCTACAACAGAATCTCGCAGATATAATCTACCCAAATGGTAATATGGCATATGGCATATTTCGGGTCGGTTTAACATTCAAGGTTGAGTTGGTAGTCCATGTGCTACCGCAGTAAATTGCATTCAGCCTTATGGCGGTGCCTTGACATCGGTACCTTAGGTAGCTCGCCCGTTGCAAGCACAGCTTCAATACAACGTCGGTCTAGGAAGGTGGTTCGAGGTTACATTGCCCAATTACCGTGACCGCATTGCTCACACTGAAGCGTTTGACTTTCCAACATGGCCGATTCCGCAGATAAGGAGAAGGCAGAGAAAGTTGCTGCAGGAAAGAAACGCGTAAGTAGCTCCGTCACTTTCGGTCTTTATCCGCCGGAAGGGAAGCATTACAGAAGTCTGCGTACTTCAAGGCCCCGCTTTGATCTGGAGCATTGATAGCGAACTCTGTTCCGTATCTAGGTTGAACAATGGAAAAAGCAGAAGGAAAAGGCCAAGAAAGCCGGCGGGAAGAAGCCAGACGACAAGCCTGCGCCAAAAGAAGAGACATCGTCAGCCCCCGAACAACCCGACGTTCCAAGAGATGAGGCCAGCTCGACTGCAAATGGAGAACTATCTCAGGAAATGCCCACTGAGGATTCACAAGACGAGAACCTTCCGATCACACAAGCAGAGGACTTGCATGAAACGCCGTCCAAGCCACTGCACACGCGACAACCGTCACTAAGTCTACAGTCGCGGATGCGGTCTTCGTCCTTCCGTAGAACCTCTATCTCACAGGCTCCTCTCTCCCCCACCACGAATGCTGCCAAGTCTCCAAACCTTCCTCCCCTAAGCCCGGAAGGGGACGCTGTCACAGAAATATACCGCAAGCAAGCATCGCGGCTGGATGAATTGGAGAAAGAGAACCGGCGGCTTGCGAAGGAGGCAAGGGATTCAGAGAGCCGATGGAGAAAGACAGAGGAGGAGCTGGAAGAGCTTAGAGAGGCTAATGGCGAGGTGGCAGAGCTGAAGTCTCGTGCGGAAAGAGCTGATGCTAAGAATGAAGAGGCAGAGAAGCTTGTGCGTGTGCCCTATCCGCTCTTGCTGCCCTGTTCGCTACTAATAATGAACCACAGAAAACGGAGATCACATCGCTCCAACGACAGATATCCCACCTCCAATCCCAAACCTCAAAGCCTCGCCACAGCTCCTCTCCGTCACAAGCCCTTACACCTTCCTCCGACCTCCAAGCCCAGCTCGACTCGAAATCGTCCACCATCGAGTCCATGGAAATGGAAATCTCCAATCTCCGCACGCAGCTCGACAAAACTGCTTCCGCTACAAATACCCACAACGAACAAGTCTCTGCCCTCGAAGATAAGCTCGACCGAGCCGAACGTGCTGCCGGTGCAGCGCAACGCGAGCTTGCGGATGTCAAGAGGAACCTTGACCGCGCCAGCGAAAAAGCCGTCAAAGAGGGCAGCGAGCGGACGTCTGCGGAGACGAAAATCCGAAGCCTAGAACGCGAAGCAGAGGAGTCGAAAAGGAATGCAGAGGAGTCGATGAAGAGGGTGGAAACTTTAGAGAAGAAATTAGCGGCGCTGACAACACTGCACAAGGAGTCCGACGCACGTAGACGGGACGGCGAGAGGGAAAGAGAAAGAGCGGAGAAAGAGGTGGGCGAACTGAAGAGACGACTCGCGGGGTTGGAGAACGAGAATCTACGGCTCAGAGAAGAGAGAGAAAGGACGAGTAAGAGGGAGGCTGGAGGTGTAGACGACGAGGGCGTCGATGAGCTGGAAGATGAAGAGAGGAAGAGACTAGAGAACCGAGTCCGAGAGCTCGAAACCGAAGTCTTCGAGCTCCGCCGCGGCGTCTGGCGTGACAAGAGAAGAGAACTCGACGCCCCGGAACCCACCGACGACGTTCTCGGCAGTCCCAGCTCCAAATTCGACGACATCGACCTCAGCGGCGGGCCCAGCCCCCTACGCCGACAGAGTCTAGCGTCTGGGCCCGTGCAGACCTTCTCAAACGTGTTGAGTAGCGGCTTCAGTGCCATTACCGGTGGAGGTGGTGCGAAGTCGAATCATCAGGAGTTTTTGGAAGACGATGATGTGGGGTTCGATGAGGAGGCTTTTCGGGTGGCGCAGGAGGAGGAGGCGAGGAAGAGGGTGGAGAGGGTGAGGGAGGTTAAGAGGGGGTTGAGGGGGTGGGAGGGGTGGAGGTTGGATGTGGTGGATACGAGGGTTGGGGGGGGAGGGGCGGGGGAGATCTTTGAGGTTTGAGGAGGGGGGTTGGGGGAGAGGAGAGGAAGGGGGGCTGTGCTAAAGGGCTGATACGATGGCATCTGGGACGGTTAGCGCGGCGTGGGTGTTGCTTGAATGGATTGCTGTTTCTGATCCTAAGAGGCGTACTGTTAAACTAGGTGGTGGGTTTTAGATTGGGAAGGACCCCCCGATAGCTTGTTGGTGAAAAGAAAAGGGGAACTAGAAGAGAATTGAGTACGCAGAGTGTAGAAACAGAAGTCAGTGAACTCTATCGTCTACGCTCTTGGCTTTACTCGATGTTGATGTGCTTTTGTTATTATCCATCTGCTGCTCAGGATCCTCGGGACCTCTTTGCTCAAGATCGCCACTTCACGTGTGTTGTACATGGATGGGTAAGGCAGTGACCATAGCGATGGCAGTGTCTGATAGTCTCGAGCTCAATCATTCTAGAACTGCTTTCTTCCTGTAATTCTATCTGAAATGAATCTAAATAGCACCTTGAAGCTTGCTGTATCCCATTTCCACTCTACGGTTACACGAAAACTGTCCCGAAAAACCGACACAATCACCACCGCTTCAGACCCTCTACCCCACTTTCTGAAATCCAAGGACGCCTCAAAAGTCAAGACGAGGGTCAACCTCCCGTTTGGGCTCAGCCGATCTCGTCCAGTCATAGACCCCGCCCCTCTTTCCAAACCCCTTTTCATCCCAAGTAACGTCCTCCAGCGCCGCCTCGACCCCAATCTCAAGGATAGACCTCGTAGGCTCTCCCACACCCTTGTTCAAAAACCGCATATACTCGTCCAGCAGGAGGTATGAGCTGCGCATTACGTCGTTAGGTTCCGGCACGATGCACTCCAGGTCAGAATGGGCGTCGCAGAATGCTTTGAACTCATTGGGCGTGACGGTGAATCGATGGGCGTTTGTTTTCGTGGAGGCAGAGTCGTTCTCACCTGTGACGATCAGGACTTGGAAGCACTTCCAGCGGAAGGGGGCGATTGCGCGGATGGGGGTGTGCATGTCTTCGTTGATATTGTAGCGGTTGACGACGGTGTTGACTTTGAATTTGATGCCGTGCTTGATGCAAAGCTGGCTGAGTGTCGTAACGGATTTGAGGTGGGCGCCTTTGCCTCTGCCGATCTTGATGTTGGTGTCCTCGTTGAAGGAGTCACAGGATACGGCCATGATGTCTAGGTATTGCCCGTACTTGGATAGCCACTGATCGGTGACTTTGCTGCCGTTTGTGACCACGGAGACTGATTCGAGATGTAGGACATCTTTGCAGTATTTGGCAAGTTCTCCTAGGAATTGGGGCTCTAAGAAGGGTTCTCCGCCAGCGAAGTTCAGCTTCTTCATGCCGGCCCGTTTGAGAAGTGCCAAGCCCCTCTTAGCGTTGGCTAGGGGCTCGACATGGGAGGTTGTTGCTGTATGAAAACAGAAGCCGCAGGAGTAATTACACCTTCTAGTGAAATGGTAATTGACTGAGATGGGTATCTTTGGTTTCGACCGGGGTGGGGCTGTAAGTTTGCTAAGAAAGTAGAGGCCGATAATGATAGTACAGGTGCTAACGAGAAGCGCGGCAAAGTACATCTTTGATGGCAATGTTGTCCACTATGGAGAGTTTACAAGCGCGGAGAACTGCAGTGTATGTGAATCTGAATCTGTGATCGTAAGTCAATGATATACTAAAAATCCATTATTTCTGGATCTCACTGGACTACGCGTGCTCGTTCAAGGCATACTTTGCATTCCAAGGAGATGACTGGATAGATCCAGTGTTCTTTTTCCAATATGGAAGTTTGCAGCATGCAAAGTACCCATAAAGACGTCAAACGATCGAGGAACAAATAGTATTAGAGAGACAAAAACCGGTCATGTGCATTGAAAGTAGGGGGTGGAAGCTAAGCGGCATGTAACGCGGCCGTTCCGATGAAAGGGTATACCTTCTCAAGCAAAAGAGGGTATAGATATAGAAGCCGTTCGCAAATACCAGTGTAATCGGAGTTGAAAGATTTGTACAACACCGTTACCACGCTGGTCACGCATACAGCTCATCCGTCACTGAACGATGGCTTCATTGGCTAACCCAGGATTACCCAAGGCACATCAAACAGCTGATTTCGAGACAGCAGAGGTGGTCTATGTACTAGGTGCGTGGACAAAGCCATCAGAAGACAAACCGAGATCACGAAACTGACGAACCGTCTTTGAGGCGGTCCTGGTGTCGGGAAGGGTACCCAGTGCAGTCGACTGGCGCAGGATCTCGATGTTATTCACATCTCTGTGGGCGATGTTCTCAGAAGACAACGAGATGGTCCTTCGAACTTTGGGAGCCAAATAGATAAACACATGCGAGAGGGTAGTATAGCACCAACGGGGATCGTCGTCGCAGCACTTGGATATGAAATCGCCAAGAACCTCATCGCACAGAGGAAGCGGTTCTTGGTTGACGGATTCCCACGAAGTAAGGAACAAGCTTTGATTTTTGAGGGAAAGGTAACGGAGCATGCAAAGCTTCCTAAGAGACAACCAACAATAACATATCGTAGATCGGCCAATGCAAGGCCGCACTTTACTTCGATTGTTCGAAGGAAACCATGCTGCAGCGTCTTCTGCAAAGAGCGGAAACATCTGGTAGGGTGGACGATAACGTGGAGACTTTCAAGAAGAGATATCAGGGGTTCCTAGACGACTCCGTGCCAGTATTGGACTTCTTCCAGTCCAGGGGTAAACTCCTCAAAGTGAGTAGCTTGGAACGGTTTTTAGGTCATACTAAGACTAACAGATTGATTGTGAACGTCCGCTGGATGAGATATATGATGACCTCAAGAGAATCGTCCAGGTAAGAAGCCTCCTAACCGCTGTGGAAAAGATATGTGCATAACGTTGGGTAGGACACCTTCGCCGGAAAGAGGCCCTCTTGATTTGTTTCACAAGGCTGATGGGAGTACTCTCCGGGAGACGAACTCATATCCCAAAATACGAGCAGTACTGTAATCCATCAGCTAGGGATGACGGCGTTGCGAGGCGACGTTGGAGATTCTGAATTAGTAGAGAAGCAAACATAGCAAACAAGTACAAGGCTGAGGGCCTGAGGCGAAATGAGCCTGTACCACTTTGAATCGTGCTCGGTTCCTACACCTCCCAACCCCAATCTCGAAGGCGATGACATTTATTATTAGAGCTTAGGATCACGGGCGAGTGGAGTAAGTGGGTACGTGGCTCAGGGCAAGGACATAAGTTCGAATGAAAAACTGGGGATGCGGTCCTACAAGAACCTGCTGCCGCATACGGCACAACCGTTTGCTCACAGAGTGGAAAGCTCCCCAATTGGACTTGAACACGAATAGGGGCGGAGTGTTCAACCATCTTCCTTCTCTTGTGCTGTTACCTCATTCCCATTCTCACTGATTCAAATCTGCTGCACACTGACTGCGCCCCTAATCCCCACTCCAACCTCGTTAAGCAGTTGCAAAAAAAGTACCAGCACAAAAGCTGCGGATGTCTCTACTTACTGTGCCATACGTCTCATGCCCCAGACCGAAAAACACTTGTCGCAATTTCAATCCGCCCCATGTTATTAGGTGGTCTAAACCAGCAGAGGAGAGAATCTGTTGATGAGGCGTCAGAGGCCCAAAGTTTCGCAGCGGCACAGCCCATGAGGACCACTCTGAGGTGCATACGTCGCCCTTTACCACCCCCTTCTGTGAGGTGGTTTAAATACAACTTTGAATGCTCTTCCCCCGAGGCCTAGGCTGAAACTTTTTTCCCTACGATTTCTACACTCTTTTTATAAGCGTATAACTAGCAGGTTCCCCTTTGCAACCAAAACGCTTTTCCCATTAGAACCCATAGCGTTCACCAAAACGAGATGATGTTCTTGACACCGTTACTATCCATTCTCCTGACTGGCGCTTTTTCCATGAAGCACATGCCCCCTGCTAAGGGTCCTTCTAAACGTGTTTCCGCTCGGCAGGAGCTTCTGACCAGTTCCACTTTCGTGAGAAGGTCGTTTCATGGCTGTATGTGATTCTATTCTTTTAAGAACATTAGTTCTCAACTTGCTGACAGATTTTCAGCTTTCATTATCAGCGATACCTTATACATTGATGCGGGGGGGGAGAACTTGATTCAAAATGGTGTCCAGACGGGCGAACAGATCTGTGAGATCCCCATGTAAAGGGGCCTGTGGTTGAACTGCTGATGATAACGTTTGCCAACAGTAAATTACACTCTAGCCATTGACCTTTCGTCGTTATTCTCTACATTCCCTAATGGCAACGTGATTGATGTCAAAATTATAAATAAAGGAGATTGCCCAAGCTTCAACAATGTTCGTTTCTGGCTTGATCCTAGCAACAATTCTGTTTATGCTTATGGAGGAGAGCTCAGCTATCTCCGCCCGTGGATTGATGGCGATGGTGCTATAGTCCCTTTGGAATCATTTTGGGCCTTCACCCCAAATCTCGAAGGAGGCACTTGGAGGGCCATTGACGAGCACGCGGACTTGGTATGGGACACGTTTACTCGCCCTGCCTATGGCTTGGCTACCTCTGGAGGACCTGGTGGTTTCAACCTTGGGGGCTATGCGAACAGCCACACAAGCCAGAAGACAGATATCGAAGGCCAGATTCCGGTGCCGGGCCTTCAGTTCTTCGACTACGAATCTCAGAAATGGTTGAACAATTCTGCCTTGGGTTACTCTGCTACAGGGACGGCCATGTATGGCGGCATGGTTTATGTTCCGACGTGGGGTTCCGCAGGCCTTGTGGTGATACTCGGTGGCCAAATTGCACAATCGTTATCTACCTTCCATGATGGCCAATATTATGTCCCTCTGTCAAACATCTCGATCTTTAATCCAGTAACGCAAGCGTGGTACAACCAAGAAGCCACTGGAAATGTCCCGGACGAGCGCGATAGATTCTGTGTCGCTGGTGTTCGAGGCGGCGACAACAGCACATTTGGTTAGTACACCCGAGATGTCAGCAATAGCCATAAGTCATTGATCTTGGTCTTAACAGAAATCTTCCTCTACTCTGGCCAACAAGGCAACGCCTTATGGTCCGGAATCAATACCTTTGCACAAGCTAACGCTCTTAAGGACGAAGTATTTATCTTGTCTTTGCCCGCATTTGTATGGTTCAAAGCCAACTACACCCCTTCTGATCCCCGAGTCTATCATACATGCCACGTCGTCGGCAATCGTCAGTTGCTCAGCATTGGCGGATTGAATCCAAGTCTACTGAACGCTACGGCTGCCTGGAACGATCTAGATCTCTATGCTGAGGGGATCAAGGTTTTCGACATGACTACATTGCAATGGACGAACTACTACAACGCATCTGCTGCGTCGTATGTTCCTTCGGACCCGGTCATGGCGCACTATGAATCAAATTCGCGCTACCCTCTCAAGTGGGACCATCCAGAGCTAGAAAAGCTCTTCATACCGCCAACTTCAAATAATACAAACACCGAAACCTCTTCAAACGATACAAACACCACAACCACTTCAAGCATGACACAGGAGAAACCTGGTTCACCTCTTGCTCGCCAATCTCATACTGGGACCATCGCCGGGGGTATTATGGGAGGAGTCATAGGAGTCACCGTGGTAATATTAGGAGTGTGGCGCCTGCACCGTAGTAAACCAAAAGTGGATGGTGGACCTGAAGCTAAGCCTGAGCTCGAGCCTGCAGTCTCACATATATGTTCACAAGATGAAGCTGGAGAATTGGAAGACTCCAGCCCTCTACCACCGTATGAGGTCGGACCTGGGTTGCCTCACGAAGTTGAAGGCAGTGGGAGCACTGGACTTAGGATCGAGCTTGACGCTAGGAGAATTAATGAGCTTGATGCTGGGCGTCTGTTTTGAGCAAAGACCGATTGCGTTGGGACCGTTAAAATGTGCGTTGGTAATGATCTCTCGGCTAAGACCATAGTGTGGATGTCAATCTCTTTCACACTATGATTGCTATGTATCGTTAATGCTCCACTATCTCAGCCGCTTCTTACTCCAGTCTTTTCTTTGGGACTCTCACTCCGGCATCGTCGATGCAAGCCGGTTTACGGCCTTCGATCTGAGAAAGCCCTTGATATATTTGACCTCGCCGTCCGAGTCTTTGCAGTGTCGCAGGACAGCTGTTCGAAATCATGCACACAACGACATAGGAAGAATCCCATCTTTTAATTTGTATCAGGTGGCTAATGAATGCTGTGTCAAGTCTCGTGCCGCTGGTCTTCTTAGTTGCTCGATGACTTATTGCAAGCGCATGGCCATTGCCGTCACCCTTTTCTACCGCAACAACATCACTACCCAATGATTATAGCCATGCGGTCACATTGCCGCTCTTCACTGGAGTGAAAGCGCGGCAATCGTCATATTCACAATCAACATTAGCGCGAAGTCGTGTTCATGTTTGTGTGAATGACAACACTCCATCCTTTCAGTTACGATACTTTACACAGGAATTCGAACCTCTTATCCTTGGATATCTCTTTCGCCTCATCGACTCTCGGCTATCAGAAGCCATTCAATTTCAGCAATTAGATCTCAAAAGCAGACCATCGCAAGGTCAGTCGCGCCGTCTAGATGGCATGATTTGTGTCATGTCTAACAGTCAAAGCGTTGCTCCCTCCCCCCCCCACATTACCAATGGCACTCCTCGAGGTAGAGCAGAAGTTCGTCTTCTGTCTCTCCCGTCTTAGCAAGTTCAGAGCAAACCAGGGCACTCCGCCGTTCCGTCAGCTTAAGTTCCTTGGCGTTCGGTCCTTCGAAGACGTGTACTACGACTGGTTCGGCAAACTCTCCTCGAAAGGCATCTGGGTCCGAAAGCGCGATTATGAGTGGCAAGCCAAACAGAGCGTCCAGGGCACTTTCACTCGTTCGACATTCGCGGAAATCACCGACCCTACAGAGATTCGCGACATGATCCGCAAGCACCTCCCAGGATGCGGTGAGGCCAAGGACGGATTTGGATTACATGTACTTTGCCGATTCAAGACATCGCGCGAGAACTACTTGGCGGACGGGAAGTTCAACGTGGCGTTAGACAAGACGAACTTTGGCCATGCGGTCGGGGAGGTGGAGTTGATGGCTGAGGATGCACCGAGGGCTCACAAGGAGATCGAAGACTTCATGAAGAATTACACATGGTTCTTCGGCGACGAGCCACCCAAGGGCAAGTTGACAGCTTATTTCGAGAAATACGGATGGCCGAGCACCGATCCTTTGGACGATTGTTACCACACAAGGGTTCACCCGATGTCATATGGGTAATTCGAGTACCGGTATCCACCAGACAAGAGCGTGGATCTTCGAAACCTGAGCGTACGTAGGCGGCCTTCAACTATTGAGATAATATGCTGATTAGCGTGCAGTGGGTGTGAGCTGGTGCCTGGAATCTTCGATTGCAACCCGAACATGGGCAAAGCTATGTCTTTAAGTTCCCAAGCCTCCACTACAATCATCGATCACGTCCTCTCGAAATTGTCTGGTTCTGTCTTCAAACATCTTATTTAGTTCTGGGCGATAGCCGTTGAATTAATGCCGAACGGGTTAAGCTTGGCTATAATCCGCTTGTTTGGTATCGCCGGCTGAGGGTGGAATACGACGTAGAGACCGAAGGTGCAATTGACCCCCTGTTGGATACGAAACAGCGATGCCAGATGACAGATCAAAAACTTCGTCACTTCGTAATCAGGCCTACTTTAAATACAATAAGCTGATGGTACCATTGCCAGCAAGCGAATGCTTCCCCATCGGCCTTCAATATAGACCAATGGATCCCGTACCGACCTCGTTATGGCCGTCATAAATAGTAAAAGCTGCAGCGCAGTAAGTCCCTTGGCCCGCCATGTAATCCACCAAAGCCAGGAACGCCGAAGACAAAACTCCCCACGTCGTCTGATGGTTGTTCGTGTTGAAAACACTTAGAGCAAGGTCATGTTCTGCCTGCAGCTGGAAGATCCGCCCATTAGAAAGCGCCTGGATTACGCCGTCACCCATGCTCTCTATATGCTCCAGCGCATGGTTATATGCCGAGCTAAGTATTCCAAGTACCGCTGTCCCCGGGATTCTTTGGGCCATCGTAATTATGACATATGTCTGACTGTGGAAGGCACACCAATCTTAGCAATCCCCCCGACACGACGACCGACGTTGATTCCCCCGCCGGGCAATCCCCCCAACAGCAGGACGTATGCTTTTTGCCCCCTGCAAACCTTGACAATCGAAGGGAGGATTGCTAACCTGTTGGGGGCACACCAAAGCACGGAGTTCGAGCCACGGCGGGACAGAAGATACGTGGATGACGTCTCAACAAGAGTGCGGCGGTCGAACGTGCTGGAATCGTTATAAGTAATCAGGCTAGTTGGGACAAGAGGCCTCCAACTTACGTCCCTGCTATTGTGTTAGGAGCATTCGCACAGAACTGGCTTGTATGGGCCACAGTCGTTGTAGTCGTTGGTCTTGCCAACGCGACGATGGCGGATTGGGTCAGAGCCCCGATAACAAATACTCCCGTGGCTCGCATCCTGAAAATGCATTCCAAAGCTTCGCAGGAGATCCAGAAAAGAGAATAAAATATAGCTTCCAGAACACCGCCTGTGTACTACATTTATATATACGACAACAAGAGAAGGAAAGCAATAACAAGTATCATAAGTAAGGCTGCAAGCGCTGTCACCTACTAATCGAGAAGCACATGTCTAAACAAAATCGGGACAACAAAGTCGCAACGTGCAAGTGTTTCAGAAGATGAAGTAACCTCCCCAGGTGTATCCGTAGCCTCTGGCGCTGCATTGCGCCCCTTTACATTTTAGTCGCATGAAATTGGCTGGCTCTTCAAGGAGGGCCACGTCCTCTATCAATCTAGCTGATGCTTCGTGTTCAGTAGAGGATGGCCAAGGACGCGAAGCTTCATTGATACTGGGTTGACAAGCTGTCACACCAGCTTCGCGAGATCAAGCGCATAGTATCTGAGACAGGGAGGATTTCGGCATATGGGTAAACAATCTGCCATGTGAGCAAGCAGAAGGGAGGCCGGCAGTGTGCTATTACCGCCGCTCAGCCTGAGGGCTGGGGACAAAATATGTGGCGCACGCTCCAAAATACGCGAATAATTGATGACTTGAATTGTAACAGCTGCAGCACTGCACAAAGATACTTTGAAGATATTGAACTTTGACAGATAGAACTTTAATATATAATCTATGTCTCTCCCAACTTTGCTCCCAGTTTTTAGAAATGTAGTTGCTGTTACGCGCATACGCCATACTTCTTTTGTCCTCGGCCCTCAGCCCTGTGCTGGACTCCCGGCATTTCGCTTAGCCTTAATGCCGATGCACTACATGTCTTTGGGAAGATAGATGCTACCTAAGGTACTACCAATGGCCTATCGGCACAAGCCAAGAGAGATCTTCTCCCCAATCTGCCAATGATTTCCCTTCAAAATGTCACCCACAGCCGTCGACATTCCCACCTTTGCCGCTCACCAGCTCTCCCTTCTCTCCGCCGAACTAGCTGCCGAAACTGCGTCCACAACCCTCCTCCTTTCCGCGTCAAGCCCCACCGCTCTCACTCGTGCGGGTCTTGCAATTCCCAACCTAGTTGTCGCCTCGCAGCGAACAGGGTTAGGCGGTAAAACTGTGCTAGAGCTTGAGGCCGACCCTGTGACTGGTGGTGAGATCGGCGAGCATGGGATCCGTACGGGGGACATTGTGCGGGTTGGGGAGCAGCCAAAAGGAGGGGAAAGAAAGAAAGAACGAGTGGGAATGGAGGGAAGGGGTGTCGAGGGGGTGGTTGTAAGAGTGGGGTTGAAAGGGGTCCAGGTTGCGTTAGGAAGAGAGGAGGATGAAGTTGAGGGACTGGGTGGAAGGGTGTGGGTGTGAGTACGGTGGGAATTATATGTTTTGTGGTCTAAAGCGACTGGTAGGGACGGTAAACTGATTCAGTCGACGGGAGAGTTAGGGTTAAGCTGGCGAATGACGTTACGTATAAAAGGTATAATCTATAGCCTAATGGGAAGGCATTGGCATTTTGCTGATCGGGGTTTCTAGGATGAACCAGATGATGGAGAAGTTGCAGAAGATGGAAGAGAGGGAGTATACTTCGTTTCTAAGGGTGCTGTTTGGTTTGAGTACTCCGACACCAGTTCCATCGGATCTGAGTGCTCCTGGCAGTGGCTACGAGAACCTCGAATTCTTGGATCCCACCCTCAACGACTCCCAAAAAGATGCGATTCGATTTGCCTTGGCGTCAAGAGAGGTCGCTCTGATACATGGACCACCAGGAGTAAGTCCCTGCAATGGAGTTACTTGTATGATGCCACTGACCGTCTACAGACAGGCAAAACTTATACACTCATCGAGCTGGTCCTACAGCTACTCAAGAACAAACAGCGTGTCCTTGTTTGTGGTCCTTCCAACATCTCCGTGGACAATATCGTAGAGCGGCTGGCACCACACAAAGTGCCAATCATACGATTGGGTCATCCGGCGCGGCTCCTACCAAGTGTGCTCAACCACTCCCTGGACGTGTTAACGCGCACTTCGGAAGCAGCGGCGATTGTGAAAGATGTCCGGAAAGAGATGGACGACAAACAAGCGAGTATTCGGAAGACTCGAAACGGCCGAGAAAGGAGGGCAATATACGGAGAGATGAAAGATCTGCGCAAGGAATACAGGGAGCGAGAACGGAAATGTGTGGACAACTTAGTCGGTGGCAGTAAAGTGATCCTGACTACTCTGCATGGAGCGGGGGGCTTTCAACTTAGACACCAGGAATTCGATGTTATAATCATTGATGAAGCAAGTCAAGCACTCGAAGCACAGTGTTGGGTTGCGCTGCTGTCAGCCAAAAAGGTGGTCTTGGCAGGAGATCACCTACAGTTGCCTCCAACGATAAAATCATTGAATGACAAGGTGCAAAAAGGTCAGACCCGGTCGGCAACGAACGGTAGTGGAGAAACAAAAGGGGCAAAGGGGCCTGCCCTCGAGATCACACTGTTCGACCGCCTTCTCGCCCTACACGGACCTTCAATAAAGCGAATGCTTACCACGCAGTACCGCATGCATGAGAAGATCATGAGATTTCCCTCTGACGAACTGTATGAGTCGAAATTGGTTGCAGCAAACAGCGTCAAGAGTCGCCTGTTATCGGATTTACCATACCATGTCGAAGAAACAGAGGACACTGTGGAGCCCCTCGTGTTTTGGGACACGCAGGGAGGTGATTTCCCAGAGAAGCCTGAAGATGACGAGACCGGAAAGAAGGCCAGTGCAGGGGCAATACTGGGGGACAGTAAAAGCAACGAAATGGAGGCTGTGTTGGTTAGACTACACGTTCAGAAGCTAGTTGATGCAGGCGTGAAGCCTGAGGACATCGCAGTTGTTACGCCTTACAACGCTCAGCTCGCCCTGCTATCCCATGATATGAAGGAAATGTTTGTAGGCATCGAGCTTGGTAGCGTTGATGGCTTTCAAGGGAGAGAAAAGGAAGCCATCGTGGTAAGTCTCGTACGAAGTAATCCAGAGCACGAGGTTGGTTTCCTTGGGGAGAAGCGGAGGCTGAACGGTGAGTTTGGACTCTAAGTCATCATATCCGAGCAGGCTGGACAAGATGTCTATTTTTCCTAGGACTGACCGAGATCAGTTGCCATGACAAGACCGAAGAGACACCTCTGCATCATTGGGGATTCAGAAACTGTGGGCCGGTAAGCTCGACTAGTCTCGTTGCTCCAGTGGCGAGGATGGGTCTAATTTCTGCAGGGGCAGCAAATTCTTGAAGAAATGGATGGCATTCCTAGAACAAAACGCGGATCTGCGGTATCCCAACGTCGCCGATTTGGCACAAGGTGACAAATGATCGTTCTCCAAGAAGAGGAGCACCACTTCGCGCACACCGAGATTGCCACCGTATCGAGTGGGGCGGCTGCAACAGACCAAACACCATCGTTCACAAGACCATGGCGGGAGCGGCATAGTGCAGCTCCGGCCCTGCGTCCCTTCGTGGTATACCTTACCCATTTCATCCATCTGGACGAGTCGTCCCCATACTTCTGTGGATGACAGCATACCGAGCTGCACAATACGAGTCAGACTTCATTTGACAGGTAGCGAGGCACCCGATTTATTATCGGTGGTGACACCAAGATACCTCGCACTGGGTCACGGTTGAAGAACAGGTTTTCTGACTGCAATGTTATACATCTAGACTAAGCCAAGCTGGGTGCTTTATAACCATGCTTTTGGGGATGTCAAGCATTCTTTTTGGCAAGGAACCAAATCCTACACATTTACTGTTTATATCTATGCTCCAGGTAATGACGTTACAGGCCACTGCGGAGAGGCCTCGGCGGCCCTTTGGTGTGCTGACCAACTAAAAATGATTCTACTCTATCGCAACCTGGAATCTTGTCCACACTGTTTCAAATCCCAACTGTCAGCCCCAATAAGGACGAGACTTGAGGCTGCAACGGTCTAAGTGGAATCAGCCGTGCGGGGTTTTGCATGTGATCGTTGGTGGTGGCGCTGCGGCAGATATGCATGGTACCCTGATTGGCTTACTTCCACATGAGCCTTGGGGCAAGACCACGGATAGACATCTTGATGCCTGATTGCCTGCTACAGAATAGTTGTCTTATGTTTGGCTCAAACTCCGATTTCAACTGTGTTTAACTGTCTGCATCGAATGCGTGTTCTCTTTTCGGCCTCTAATGTCGTTGATTCACAGCACACCTCGCTTATCTTTACAGCATATTGTGGCTAATAGCACGTGTATTCGAAACCAACGCTGCGTTTTGACCTATCTGTTGCAACCGTCCCAGGGTCCTATACTCTATACTACCTAACCGCTATCATGGTCTGCCCTGATACCACCGATCTCGCTGTGGACGTGCAGTTGACCGATCGTGCAGGGCCCCGAAGTGGCATTTTTGAGGACAGTAGCGAACCCAGATAAAGCTGAGATTGAGTAAGTAGCCCTGCCTTTCCCAGTTCGCTGTGCCTTTTTACTTCACTACTTCAACTTCCCTAGTCAGTAGCACAACGCTTAACATACGCGAGGTCTGAAGAGCACTATCACAAACTACGGCCACAGGAGCTGACTTCCTTGTCCTACAGTATTGTTGCTGTTCACGGCTTGAACCCTCGCAATAAATTCGACCATGCCATGGCTACCTGGACCGCTCCAAGAAGCAAGAAACTGTGGCTGCGGGACTTTCTCCCGAATCAGGTTCCGAACGCCCGGATTATGATCTTTGGATATAACGCCAATGTAGCACTAGATTCGGGGACAGATGGAGTCTGCGAGCAGGCCACGAACCTCTGCCAACGCCTCTACCATGAGCGTCGTAGGGCTCCCAACCGACCTCTTATATTCGTGTGCCACAGTCTAGGGGGACTAGTCGTGAAAAAGGTAGGCCTAGACACTCTATCAGTCTTATTCTGAACGTTTGGTTACTGTCTAGCAACATCATTCTGTTTAGTCTTCCCTTCATCCAGGGCTCTTGCCTTCCATACGAGATGCTAATGATGCTAGGCCTTGGTCTATGGGCGGAATAACCACCGATACAAGCCAATCTCCGAGGCCACGTACGGTCTCGTATTCTTTGGTACACCTCACCGAGGTGGCAACCATGCGAATATTGGGAGCTTCTTTGCCGCTGTCATTCGAACTATGCTTGGCCGTCCCGAGAACAGTTTTATGCATGCATTGAGAAAGGGTACATTCTATGGTGAACTATTGGACCGTGATTTTCGGGAAATACAGGAGAACTTTTTCGTATTGACATTTTATGAGACGCAGCCTAAGCCGAAGTTTGGAATGGTTCGTCACTCCATCCTAGTCTACCTCGTTCGTGCCATCTTGAAAGACGCTCCTCCTGTCTCTTTCACATGTTGCTTCACTAAAATAGCTATTACTGACTGTGGGTAAGGTGGTTGACAAGCATTCAGCAATTCTAGGTCTGGCAGGCGACAGAGAACTGGCATTTGGGATCACAGCAGATCACAGCAACATCTGCATATTCGAGACCGAAGATAACTCTGAGTATGAGGTTGTCTCAAAGAACCTGAAAGAGCTGGCAGATAATGCAGTAAAACATGCACAAGATATCGAAGCTCAGGTGGCTCCAGTGACACCTGCTAGCAGCGTTAGTTCCGTGGATGAGGCTGCCAGTAAGTCGCCCACAATGCTCAATCGGATTCCATGTGTTTAAGGCCCCTCCGTACTTTTGTGTGCTTTTAGGCGACCCGTCAGCTAAGGAATCTTGCGCAACAGATGATCAACTGGCATTCCCCACCTCAAACCTTGCAAACTCAATCTCCGCTTATTATGTCAAACGTCCAGAAATCTCTCAACGTCTCTACGACCTTCTGACAAAGTCGACAACCGAATCGTCATGTCCTCATGTGGTCCTTATACATGGCCTCGCAGGATCCGGTAAAACACAGCTTGTACGGAATCTTGCGCACACCTGGCCCAAGAAGGATTGTGCTTTCTATTGGATAGACGCCTCATCTTTGGGGACATTGCACCGCAGCTTCGAAGCTTTTGCCAGAGATTTAAAGCTTCCCGACCCAGCACACAAATTTAATGCAAAAGCTCTGCATTCAGCGGGCAGCCTACAAGCATCTATGATGGACTGGAAGGTCGTGAGAGATGTCAAAACATTCATTGAGAATTATACTGGGCGGTGGCTTCTGATTTTTGATAATTACGATATTCCGGAAGGGAATATAAGGAAGTTCTTCCCCGGAGGAAGTCATGGGCACATACTCGTGACAACGCGTAATCGAGAAGTCGAGACTGAAACTGGTGGAGAATCGCTCCATATCGAGTCCATGGAAGTGGCAGAAGCCGTGGAACTGCTCGACAAGGTGGCTGCTCTGACGGAAACGACAACAAACGAGACGCAAATACTGAAAGAAAGCATTGTCCGCGACCTTCTAGGCTGTTTGCCCCTGGCCATCGCACAAGCGGGTTCGTATATTCGAAACATAATACCTAGGGCGCTTTCTACCCAGCAACGACTGCAGCGCTACAAAGAGCGTTATCAGACCCATGAATCCAAGATGCTGGAAGGAGATGGAGAATCCCTTGTTGCAGAATACGGGAAATCAGTCATCACTACTTGGGACCTGTCCTTTGAAAATCTTGTCCAAGGCAAACCAGTCGCCGTGGAGCTTCTTATGTTATTCGGCTTCTTCCATCATACTGACATCCCCATTGCACTTTTCGAGACAGTGTATGAGGAGCGCGAGAAGCTGTATAGCGAAGATGGCATTGACATAAAAGAAAACCCGTACCGCTGGGTTGGTGAACTTTTTGCTTCTCTACCGGATGGCCAGTGGGACAGGGGGCTGTTTGACACCGCGACAGGGCATCTTGTAAGCTACTCCTTACTCCGCGCAACCGACGAGTATAATTATAGCATGCACCCTCTGGTCCACGCCTGGACTCGAGTCTGCCAACAAAGCAAAGGAGTCACAAGTCTCGCAGCAAGGGCGCGGCTTGCTATGGCGATGCTGGCCAAGACCCACAACAAGAAGCTCGATTGGCTCGCAGCCATGAGAAAAAAAGACCACCACGCAAGATTCCACAACCATGTCGATAGTTGTCTAAGGTCGAGCAAGAAGTACACCGAGCTTTTGAAGATCAACTCGGAACCTATTATGCGCGCAGGAACGCTTCTCCGCCTCGAAAGGCTAATGGATGGAGAAGTTCTGAGTCACGAGGCAAGAGCACAGCGGCTGTTTGCCAGAGTGCTACTCCTGGCGCTAGTTAACGGATGTCGTATTGAAGGGTTCAATAATGTTTCAACTCTTCAGGCTCTTCGCGCTGTGCTTCTCGAGCTGCCAAATGATTGGGCCGAGCATGCAAACATGCTTGAATACCTTACTCACATCCCAATGAACTTACTCCCTCTCGCAGCGTCGACTGACCCTGGCGTAGAGCATTTGCAGCAACATCTTAGCTTGTTATACGCAAGAATGCTTGCTCTCAAGAGACTTGGAAGGCTAAAAGAATTATATGAGACGTTGCAGGCGGCCGTCTTGTACGCAGATACCCACCGAGAGAAGATGGCACAGGCCTATTACCTGAGTCAGAGGGTCGCTCTTCTCACCGCTGGCGTTAGCACGTTCAAACCAGACCAGGTCTTGTTAATGATAGATGACTACATGCCGCAGTGTGAGGATGAACTTGGCCCTTCAGATTCGTGTACGGCATTGCTCAAACTCGGCAAAGCCTTGTGTCTCTTTTATCTCAAGGAAGTGTCTGAGGCCATGCAAGTTACGGCCTCAATCCTTCAAGACAAGAATGGCCTTATGGCAACAAGAGACATTCTGCGTCAGGCATTGACCATACGGATTGAGCTCTTAGTTGGCGAGGAAAGATGGCCTGAGGTCATAGAGAGTAAGAAGCTGCTCCAGGACCATTACGCGCAGGAGCTTGGCGCATGCCATCACATCACGCTGCAGGAGAAGAGGGATGTCTTCAGAGCGCAGGTTGAGATGGAATCCACAGAGGTGAAGCTCTCTCGTCCCCGAATTTTCGGCACGGACAGAAGTAAAGCGCTGGACGAAACCATCACCCCACTGCTAGAGCTAGCCTTAGCATACAAGGCCTTTGGGAAAGACGAAGAGTTGCAACTGCTGTGGGAGCAGATTCTGGAGCAAAAACAATCTGAGCCAAACCGTGCAGATCTATTCCAAGACTATGTGTTGGCGTTCAATATTGCTGCAGAGGCCAGCAAACAAGGGGGTTGTGGTGAGTATACTTCCCTGCTGAGGCAGCAGGCCGTGCCTCTTGAGCTACAAAGTGAGAAAATCGTCCAACTTGGGCCACGAAAGACACAGCTGCAGCGACTGAAAGACCTTTGGGATCTACTCGTTCATCTAGAGCAGACGGTGCGCTCGTCCGAAAAAAGTGGCAGAACACCGTCACGCATTGCCAATGACATTTACGATTTTATAAAAGGCGCGATCCCGCACGCGCAGCCGCCGATGCTCTTTCTGGTAACACTTTACCTCTCATGGATGCTGCACTTGGACATCACTACACGGGGAATGTTCATAGCACCTAGCATCATGCATCGGCTGCAGCGTCTCAATTCTGAGCACTTCGGAGCTACCAACATCTTGACATGGCGTGCATTCGCCAGCCTCTTGATCTCTTACCGGCTCGCTGGCGAGACGGGATCCGCTGCGGAAGCGGAAAACGACCTCATCTCTGAGCGCATTAAGGAAGCCAAATCGCGGCCAGATGCACCAGCCGCTACTATCATTCTTCAAATCTTACTCCCACAGTACACACGCCGGGAATGGTGTCAAGAAGCTGTTCGGATATACAAGGCACTCATCCCAGAACTCATCGATCTTTGTGACGTTGCACATGATGCTACACGCGAATATCTTCTCTCTCTTTTTGAGCTCTACTCAAAACAGTCGCTCACTGAAGATGCCACCGAGATGCTTAAAAGCATCATGGTGATCGCCGGGCAGGCGGAAGACAACACGAAGACAAGCCTCATCATTGGGCACATGACGGCAGTGGCTACCCAATCTCTCCAGGCAAACCAGTTCCAGACTGCTTTAGATATCCTGCAATGGGTCTTCACCTTCGAATCACTTTTCAGCGACGAACACTGGAAGGTGGAAAGATTGAGGGACTTGCAATTCTGCGCGGAGAAACTAGGCAATCCCAGACTAGCATTGGACTACGCAAACCGAGGAAATGGTCAGAGTCAAGTTTGATGCGCTGGCCCTATGGCATACGCCATCGGATCCAACCTCACGCAAAGTCATTCAAAGAGATTAGGCCGGTGTACGGTGCGCCGTCATATGAGGACATAGCCCTAAGGGGGACCCGCTTGAGTTGACCCTTACCTCGAGTCACGAAAAATATCAGGCAGCCCATTCCGCTGCATCTTTTACCAATCTCTGGAAGATAGAATACTCGACAAGGAGTCATGGAGCATGCTCGCCAACGGACTCCTCAGTGGAATCGCTTTCGTCGAGCATCACGAAATCAAGCAAGAGCCTATACCAAAGGACAGTGGTATCAAAGACGGAGGTGCTTGCAAACGCCATAACCGCTCCTATGGTCTAAACAGTGCCCAAGACACTGAAGTCGGCGATGGGTCAGCAGCTGAATCTCCAGTACAGCGAAGACACCACATTGCTTGCACATCAAGACCACAACTTATCCTCCGCCTAGGCATGCGACCTCAACCTTCCTCCACCAGGTGGTAGCGGCACGAACAGCAATGGACACAGTTAAGAAATCGACAGTGGTAGACACGATAATACCCACAAGCCACATTCCCAGGAAAGGACAGGGGAGCATTGCCACTTATTTTTGAAAGGACGCTAAGAGTGTCTCTCGTTCTACGCAGCAGGCGTCGGGGACTCCTTCACTACTAGATAGCTTTAGATATGTTCGGATGATTCAGAGCCCCTTGAACTTCGGTGGTAAAAATTTCACTTCGATGGGCATGTACATCCTCCGAAGAGGACACCAGAACAATCATGAAGGGTGCGCAGCGGAGATACTGTAATTAAGTGGCCGGGGCGGAAGGGAATGGGTAATTCACGGTAATGGATCTGGAAAGGGGGATTCGAGGGTAATGAAGAACGTGGGGTGGTGCACTCTGCAATTTTTGGCCGGTTGCTTGAGGCATGTGGTCCGACGTACCTACTTTTGAGTGTATATATACCTTATGATGTTCGAGCCAAAGCGATTTATATCACCGCTAATATATTAGTGCTATACTGCATGCCAAGTACCAGAGTCGCGTGGTCCTTTCGACGGCACGTCAATTGCGAAGTAGAGGCCACAAAAGCGCGGTGGGCGTGGTTAGCTACGGAGCTATAAAATAGCGGTTCAAGGTAACGCAACACCTAAACCTGTTGCGTAGTGGAACACGATGGGGTCTGGACTGCGCCGGCAGACAGACTGCGATACAACGGTCAATAGTCGTACAAGATAGGAAAGTAATAGTGTTCCCATATTCCACATCTTCACTCGACTTGTATTTAGCAACAAGCCTTTCATGCATGTGTCCCTGTGCTCTGAACTTGGTGTCCCTATTCTCCACAATTCGTTATCAAGCTTCAATCAAATCTCATAGACACGGCCCATGTTGTTGATGCATGTGGTCTGAAGGAGTACCTGCAGGCAGCAGATGCTTTGCATGACACATGGCAAGCTGCAGTAAGAGGAGCCACTCGGCCTGTTCGGATGCAGGAGGAGATTACTTGTAGGCTAAATAGTCAGCATGCTAACCGTGTCGAAGGTATCAATAAGCTATTTGATTAAAAGACCCCCGCGACATTACTCGTAAAGACGTTCGGTGCTGGGGTGCGATCTGTTATGGAGCGAAAGTTCCACTGGCAGGCACGGAATGTATCTTACCACTCTACTCCGTACCGTCTAGGATGAAGGGGCAGTGCGTCGTAGATGCACAGCTGACACCTCGCTTGCTGTTCTTTGAATAGCCTCGTACGAAGTAGTTCCTTTGACTGGGAATCCTCATCAAGGAGTATTCTATCAATTCCGAGGCTGAAGACGATCACATGGCTGCTTCATCACACCTTCGATGAACAGCCTCAGCTTGTGGCGAAGCCCGAGGCCAATCCGATCACGGACGGACCAGTCTCCTGACGTCGAAAGAAGGTCAAGGCCGGCCAAGTGCGCTCAGATATCGCGTGGCCACTCGCACCAGTGGCACACTGCAGTAAACGGAAGGTGCTGCGTCTCAAACATCGAACAAGGAGCAGGACTACCTTAGCTTTCCACGGACTCTATGAAGGGCAGGGAGAGGAGCGGAACATGTAGTCCAATCTCTTATTGGCCAATTGCTACACGAGGATGGCAGACCTTCCCAGCAGCTGCACACCCACTCCCAAGCTCTGCATGGACTGCATTGCGCAACCTGCCATGCTTTGGCTTTCGAAGCTGATTTAGACCTGACTTCCCAACTCCCCATGCGCCAATCAGCGGGCGATCGCGGTCCCTCATTTTCCATGTTCTTGCCACTGACGGCCAATCACCCTGCCTCACTCGGCGATCTTCGACTCCGCCGCCCGACAAACACCTGTTCTTGACCTCTGGGGCTACAAAGCTTTTCAGGTATGGGCCAGGTGTCGGATGGATCCGCCTCGAAAACTACCACATGAGGATCTAGAAGACCGGCGCTCTCATACTACTCGTATGTACACAGCCCCCGGGCCGCCAACAATATCGAAAGAGCAACAGGCTCCGGGCTCCAGGCTCGTCAGACTCTCCAAGGTTCTTTGCCGGTCGGATTCGAACGTGTGGGGTAGGCTTACGCTCGTCGGCTTAGGCGAGAGGCTGGCTCGAGGGCATCATCCTCCGCACGCTCCGTCCAAGGCCTTCGTCGCCCGCCGATTTGCCTCTATTCTCAGCAACATCTTGCTCATCCCTCGCTTCCAGCACAAGGCAGATGATGATGGCATGGGACCGTCTGCCCAGCCGTCAAGCACCCCCGGTCCGATCAGCATATCTTGCAGGTCAATCCACCCCACCTTGCGCCGCAGGGGGTGGTGCGCGAAAAGATATAATGTGATACGGCCGCCTGTAGCCCTACACTGCGGCTTCGACCTGTTCCTCTGTTTCGAATCTCATGCACGGTTAGCTGGCTGACCCGTCGCGACTCGAGACTCGAAGCAAACTCGTTTCAGGGAGGAATGTGATCTAATCTTTTCGTGCTGGAGTAGTTGCGAATAAGCATATCCCTTGCTTCGGAATGCCCGTGTCTGCAAAGGAACAGGTGTCCTATGCCTACTAATCCCAACAATCGTCAATTGTCCTTTCAGGCGCACTGCTCGATTTGCATCTCGGATATAGTTCGGTTTGGGGACGATGCCAGATGGATATACGTTCCGATCGGAGCATTCTCGAAGCGCACACTCAGGATACGCTACCAAGAGTTACCACTACCAACCCGACGCGAGTAGTATCCGCGCCGACGTCCGTCTGCGGTCAAACACCTCTCTGCCCAAAGCTCAGGTATTATGCGAGAACAACGAGCCTACCAGCTTAGCCAGCCAGGTATACTCGGAGAATACCCCGCGACGTTCAACGCCGCGGCTGCAGCACAAGCAACCAGTCAACGGACTTCGAGATCTTTCAATGCCTATCGCGTATCCTGAGTCGACGACCTCGCCTCGTCGAACTCCCAATGGGAAGGCTCATTACTCCATGGCGAGTGAATACTCAAACCTTTCGCCCAGGAGCTTGCCGCAAAAGAAGCGTAAGGATAATGGCTTCAGGATGACTCTAAGGAGGTTTTTCGGAAGGAAATCTAGCAGAGGCCCGCCCCAGATTATTGGACCTGCCCAGAATCACCTAAGCGTAAGCAAGTGGAAAATTCCCCATGTATTAATTTCGCCTGACGGTTTCCAGGATCCTGTAATCTTGACAACCTCAGCAATGGAGCCTCAGACTCAGCGATCGATGTCACTACCCATACAAGATGTCACTCATCAGAGCGCCTTGGGCTCACATTCACCGTTCATCCCGGCCGTATTGCCACCTGAAGGAGACACACATGAAGTGCTTCCAGTTCCACGTCTGTCGGAGAGACGTACAGCTAGTCTTCCCGGCGGACCTCTGACAATACCATCTGGCGAGGTGGCTACCATTGACCCTGATGACCAAAACCTTGCCTCGGATACTCAACGATTTTCCGGATCTGGTGACATTGGATTTGCAATAACAAGCGGCAGCAATCCTAAGCGGAGATCAAGGAGTGCTGATGAATTACGTGATATGAACAAAGAGCATCGCATGTCGCCGATCCAGTGGAGGCGGTGGAGGAGGAGGAGTGATGAGATAAGGTGTTGGAGGGAGAGCTCTGTCGAGATTCCTGCCATCTACGCCTCAATCGACCCGCAGCTGGCGGAGGACGTTGAAGAGGCAGACATGCAAGCCAAGCACACCGTAACTCTTGAGCAGGGTCGCGAGAACGATGAAGAACCCGGAAACTTCGATTTCGGATTACTAGCCAGCGCAATGAACAGCCAAGAGAGGGTCGGTATCGATGACAGGGTTGTCACTCTCGAAGTCAAGATGATGGATCTCGAATACGCCATCTCCAAACTCCAAGCTCACACACCCGGACGACCAAGTATTCTTAGCGAACATCCAATCAGCGTAAGCGATTATTCCCAAGTGCCGGGTCTCCAAGAAGATGAGAACTCCCTTGATCCCGAAAGCCTTGCTCTCACGCCTCCTCCTAAGCAATCTCACTCGAGCATTCGCGAGTCTACCGCATCCACTGCATCCACGTTCCTACACAAGCAACCGAACTCCTACTATTTGACTGAGCCATCGGTCTATACCAGTCTGCGCCCTTCAAGCACTTTTGCTACTCTGCGTCCACCCAAATTCATCGACCACCAACTCACGTCCTCCCAATCAGCAAGAGAACCCACGTCCGCACGCTCAAGTATGGCAGCGGTCCTTACATTGGAGCACTACATGACGCTCACCTCACTCATCCGGCGCGAACAAGCCGCTCGAATGCGCCTGGAAGACCAAGTCACAAAATTACAAAAGCAGATTTCGGACCTCCAAAGAGCGCCATCGGGTCCTTGGATGTCGGGCCCGATGGGCAGTATGGGTTCTATCGCTCATGGCCCGCAGACGAGTCCACGTCGGGGTCGGCCGAGTCAGGAATCTCAGGGGACGGATACGGACGAGGATGGCTTTCAAGATGTGTACGAGACGCCGGCCGAGAGGAACGAGGTCGATTTCCAGGCGCTGGTGGCGGGAGAAGAGGGAGTGGCCTTCTGAGAGATATACCAACGCACTAATACATCATCAATTGTTTCTAGTCTTTCGGCCCCAATCATTGGGATTGTTTCATCTGCATGGTGCTGGACACCTTGGGAATTCTTGACGGGGAGTTTTTCTGAGGGTTGGTGAATCTTGATGCTGTGAGGACGGTAATGATTCTGCATATATACCCCTGCTGGAGGCCTATTTGGACGACGAAAATGACAGGTGGTTCGCTGTGAGCTTAGGCTTGGTAGCCGTCATGCGGAATATGTGATCCATAGAAAGGAAGACATACAATCGTCGTAATAATAAGACGGACAATGAGACTTTGACAGGCTCCCTTGAGTTGTGACATTGCCGGATCTGCGACTTTACTTACTCCGCCTGATGATCATCCTCAAATTGCTTGGGGCAGCTTGTCATCACCAGCACGACCTGTCCACAAAGATGACAGAAGCTTGCAGACATGAAATGTGGATAAGGCAAGAGACAATTAGTGCTTTATTTGACAACAACTCACTATCTGCCATACTCCTTGTTGAACTTATCCACCACCGCCTTCGTCGTCTTGACAATCTCAAGACACCCCGGCGAATCCGAATGACAGCATATCGAAATCGGATAATCCCCAACCGGCAAATGCACCGTACTCCCATCCACCGCCGTGACCGACTCCGTCCTGACCTGCTGCTCCACATGCCTCTCCACATCCTCGAGTTTCCACGGCCTAGAAACACCAAAAAAACATAATTAGCTCTCCGCCTTCAAGAATTGGTGGCTTCCCAGACCTCTACCCAAACAACCAAGCAAGCCCAGAACAGAACAAACAAAAACTCACTTCTTCTTCCGATCAATCACCAACATCCCATCCGCGCCATACTTGACGTCCCCATACATCTCCGCCCAAAACCGCACCCCCACCTCCCTCGCCGCCCTCTCCATCTCCGTCCCCGCCAACCCAAACACCGGCACCCCCGGCGGAATCCCCCGCATCACCGCCGCCGCCACCTCGTAGTCCCGACACATCATGCCGTACAGCGCCCCGTGCGGCTTCACGTGGTGCAGCGGCACCCCTTCGCGGTCGAGGAAGCCCTTGAGCGCGCCGACTTGGTAGACGGTGAGGGCGGTGAGTTCGGCGGGGGTGAGCTTCATTTCGCGACGGCCGAAGCCTTGCAGGTCGGGCAGGCCCGGGTGCGCGCCGATGGAGATGGAGTGCGCGATGCAGGCGCGGACGGTCTCCATCATGATTACGGGGTCGCTGTGGGGGGGAGAGGGATTGGTGTCAGCGGATGGGTTGGAGTGGGGAGGTGGGAGTGGGGAGGTGGGGGTGGAGGGGGCTTACGAGGCGTGGAATCCGCAGGCGATGTTGGCGTGGTCGATTAGAGGGAGGAGGGCTTCGTCGGGGCCGCAGGACCAGTTGCCGTAGGCTTCGCCTAGGTCGACGTTTATGAGGGCTTTGTGCTTGATGGGACCCATGGTGGAGGGCTTGGTTGCTGTGAGGGTTCGAATTGGCGAGGAGGGAGTTGTGAGGGCTTATCGTGTTGGTCAGGGGGGGGGTTGGAGTGTTGCAGATCTTACGGAGCGTTCATCCGTGGTACAGGTCGACTTTACCCCTCCTTTCGAACCATTTGGTGGTGTGGGGTAAAGGCTCCGGAAAGGAGGGCGTATGAACGGCGCCCATGGCTTGGAACTTCGTTGATAAGGATGGTCTGGGTACCAATGCCTTTTGCCGATCTGATCATGGTAATGTGAAAAAGTGAGACACCGTCGACGGTCTTTTGTATCTCGAATGAAGCAATGATGGAGAAACTGAAGACCCTCCTCGTAGCGAACCGCGGCGAGATCGCCACGCGAATCATCAGAACCGCAAAGTAAGCGATTCCCTTTCTGGACTCCCCTATCGGCAACAGCATTTCGTCATTGCTGATGATTCTGTTTTAGATCACTGAATATTAGGACAATTGCTATATACACAGAGGCCGATGCGGCTTCTTCCCATGTTGTGCAGGCGGACGACCCCGTTCTACTCCCTGGGGGAGATGCCAGGGGCTACCTGGATGGGTGAGGACGCTTTTCCTGTATCTCCAATGTCTAACTTGTCTCAAATCTCGCGCATGGTATAAGAAAAAGTCTTCTATGTGCTTGACTTTCCTCATTTTCTGGGTTGTTCTACTGCTTTATCATCCAAGGGGACGAAAGAAGAGGAAGCGAAAGTAGAAATACTTATGCAGACCATCAGACTGTGTGAAGATCCCTTGTCGTGCCAGTTCATGTCTGATGGAACTTTGGTTGTGATAGTGATGCGATCATAAACATCGCCAAAGAACATGGAGTAGATGCCATCATCCCTGGCTATGGGTTCCTCTCTGAGAATGCCGACTTTGCCAGAGCAGTCGCTGCTGCTGGTATGGTCTTCGTCGGACCCAGTCCAGATAGCATCGAATCCTTTGGTTTGAAGCACACTGCTCGGGGGCTTGCTACGAAAGCTGGTGTGCCAGTGGTTCCGGGGAGTCAAGGCTTGATACGGGACCAGGATGAGGCGGTCAAAGAAGCTGAAAGACTTAGCTTTCCAGTAGGCTGTGTTGTACCATCGATCCCATCAAGTCCTAATTGCTAATAATTCAGGTTATGCTGAAAGCCACGGCTGGCGGAGGCGGTATGGGTCTCGCTGCTTGCAAGAACGTTGAGGAGGTAAAGAAATCATTCGAAACCGTCAAATCACGCGGCGAGAACCTATTCAAGAATGCCGGAATCTTTATAGAAAAGTTCTACCCCGAATCCAGGCACATTGAGGTACAGGTCTTTGGTAACGGAATGGGTGATGCCATTCATTTTGGTGAGAGAGAATGCTCCATTCAGAGACGACATCAAAAAGTGATTGAGGAATGCCCCAGTCCATTTGTCACGAACCATCCCCGTAAGTACCCGAAACGTCTCCACATCCTTTGACAGATCTTTGACCACCCGCAGACCTTAGGGAGAAGCTCGGGTCAGCAGCCGTAAGTCTTGCGGAGTCTATCAAATACGGCTCAGCAGGCACCATCGAGTACTTGGTGGATGACAAGTCTGGTGACTTCTTCTTCCTCGAAATGAACACACGCTTACAGGTCGAGCATGGGATCACAGAACTATGCTACTCTGTCGATCTAGTAGAACTGATGCTAAGGCAAGCTGATGCTGAGTTAGCCGGTAAAGGAGGCTTAGGTGGTGAAGAGTTGAAAAATATGCAGCCATCAGAACCCCATGGGGCCGCGATTGAAGCACGTGTATATGCAGAGAATCCAGCAAGAGATTATGCGCCATCTCCAGGCACACTCCAGATCGTGCAGTGGCATGAGATGGAGGGTTCGAGGATTGACACATGGGTCAGGACGGGAACAGTGGTGTCCTCGCACTATGATCCACTACTTGCGAAAGTCATGTTTCACAGCTCATCTCGCGAAACCACTCTGAAGGGTATCCATGAACTACTTTCCAAATCACGAATCTGTGGGCCTCCAACCAATCTTGACTTCCTCGCAGCGATCTTGCAGGATGAGGGCTTTGCTTCTGGCAGAACGTTGACCAAGTTCCTTACCCAATTCAAGTACTCCCCAGCGGCTATTGATGTGGTTTCTGGCGGTGCTTATACGCAAGTGCAAGATTACCCAGGAAGACCTACAATGGTATGTTCTGTTCCATCCCTCGGCGTAGAGTACGTCCACTTGAAGCTCACTAATTGCAGGGCCGTGGCTTCCCGCATGCAGGTCCAATGGACCCCCTGGCCTTCCAAATTGCTAACATGCTAGTTGGAAACCCATTCGGCTTGGAAGGTCTGGAGATCACCTTGAACGGACCGGAGCTCTTGTTTCTAGGGCCAGCCATTGTTTCAATCTGTGGTGCGCCCATGGAAACCAAGCTTGACGGCAAAACCGTTCCGATGTGGACGAGGCTTAGAATCAGTGCTGGCGAGAAATTGTCGATTAACAAGACTACAGGAGGCGGTTGTAGGTCTTATCTGGCAGTATACGGTGGCTTTCCTGCCATAGCTGAATGGTTCGGCTCCAAGGCTACGTCCCCAGGTGTGGGCGTAGGAGGCTATCAAGGTAGAGAGCTTGCCTCTGGTGATTTACTGGCGATTACCAAAGATATACCAGAGCATTTATCGAAAGATCTTGCACTCCCCAAAGAGCTTATCCCAGAGTATACGAAACACTGGGACATACTAGCTATGGTCGGGCCATACGATGAGGGGTACCTATTGCCTGAAGACATCGACATGATATATGACACGAAGTGGCAAATCTCCCACAACGCCGCACGAGGTGGCATTCGTCTTATCGGACCCAAACCAAAGTGGGCTCGCTCAAATGGTGGAGAAGGTGGCAGCCATCCAAGTAATGTTGTCGAGTATGGCTATCCCGTAGGAACGCTGAATTGGACGGGAGACGATCCTTGCATCTTTCCTGTGGATTGTCCGGACTTTGGAGGTTTCGTGTCAAGTACCACGATCATCAAAGCCGATTACTGGAGGCTCGGGCAGATGAAAGCTGGAGATACCATGCAATACAAGAGAGTATCGCTATCGGACGCTCTCCGGAAGCGGAAGACGGTGAACGGCTTTTTAGATCAAGTAGCTCAGGCTTGCGCGGGGAAGATTAGCTTTGACAAGATTCAGCCCCTTGACTACTCCTCGTTACCTCCGTCTGCTGTGTCGGACGACCATGGGAAGGCGGTTCTCCACTATATCGCAGCAAGTGGTAATCGGCCTCAGACTTTCTACCGTCAGGTCAGTTATTCAGTAAACTCCTGCTTTGACTTGAACCCTCTGGGGTCATCGTGCACTGGTCCATGACTCCTGAACTGACTCGAGAATATGATACAGGGAGCCGATGACTATCTGCTTGTTGAGTACGGAGAAGGCAACTTCGATTTGAACCATCGATGTCGAGTCACCGCCCTTATCAAGGCTCTGAGGGATTCCACCGGCGAAATATCCTTCTCCAACGGTCTCATTAATACTGTGGGGTGTGGTACTTGTGAGTTTCCCCTGAAACTGAGCTTGAACAACAGTGGTGGTAGATGCGGTTGGAACGCTTCAAAATGTAGGTTGCTTATCTTAAAATTACTGACGCTCTGTCATCACAGCCTTGTTGCTCTATTATGATGGAGCGAAAATCCCGCAGGCAAAGCTCATATCGTATCTGGTCGACCTAGAGGCCAAGCTTGGCGACCTTAGCACAGCAAAGGTCCCCAGCCGCATCTTTAAGCTCCCCATCATCTTTGAAAGTCACCGCCAAACAGCAGCACTCCAGCGTTACATGGAGACTCAGCGGCCGTACGCATCATACTTGCCTGACAACATGGAGTTCGTTGCCAAGAACAACGGCCTTGAGCGCAAAGATCTCGAGTGGATTCTTCTGAACTCAAGTCTCTTAGCGGTATCCGTTGGCTTCTTTTGCGCTCTGCCATTGTGCTTGCCAGTGGATCCAAGGCACAGGATCGGTTGTCCGAAAATGAATCCATCTCGAGTCTTTACTCCAGAAGGCCAAGTTAGCTGGGGAGGTTCTTGTATGGCTTTGTACAATGTTGAAAGCCCCGGCGGATACCAGCTGACCGGACTTACGATTCCTGGCGTGGACATTCTGGGCTCGAAAAATGGCTATTCGCTCGACCGGCCTTGGCTCTTCGAAGATTTTGACCAGCTTACCTTCCACGAGGTCAGTGAGGAGGAGTATGAGAGACAATTGGCGGTTTTCCATAGTGGAAGGTACGAGTATGAGTGGGAAGAGACGGTTTTTGATATGAAAGAGCATAACGAACTACTGCAATCTACCAGGGATGAGGTGAAGGTAATCAGGGAGCGGCAAGCTAAAGCGCAAGCGGAGATGGATAAGTTGGAGAAAGAGCTGATGGAGAAGTGGACCAAGGAAAAGGCTGAAGGCAAGATACCAATGGACAAAGTGGAGGCTTTGTTGAATGGTATACAGCGTGGTCATCGATCTTAAGGAGCTGCTTAAGCTAACGTTAAATCAGATCCCCAGATTTCAAAGATCGAAAGCCCTTTGAATGCAAACGTCTGGAAAATACAGGTAAGCGAAGGTGATACGCTTGAAGCGAACCAAATTGTCGCTATCCTTGAAGCCATGAAGTTGGAGATCTCGGTACGGGCGGAAGACGACTTGGCCGGGTCGACAGTTGAGAAACTCCTGGTCAGACCCAACGATGTTGTGAAAGCTGGAGATCCGCTGGTTTTGACACGGAAAGCGGCGAAATAAACGCTCTTGAAGGATTTGTCAACACCTGCTAGCAGAGATGCTGTAAATTTAGGCTGTTGTAGTCGACTGTTGATAGACTCCTGGCAAAACAACAATCTCCCTCCCTGCTCTTACTAGGTACCCGTCGGTTATCCTCTGAGCAAAACCAGGCTCCAAGCCAATTCGCGGATGCGCATCGCCATTTCAGGTAAACGTCATTCCCGAAGGCCTGCTCATACATCTCCACTCCACATTCCGTCCCCCAAGGCCCTCCACGCGCACAACGCGCTCTTGCTCCTGTTGCCGCCCCCGGCCAAGCACGAGGTCCAAACCAGTCTCCGTCCACCTGACCGTGCCGTCTTCACCGTCACCTTCGGTTTCCACCAGCAATTTGAGTCTCTTGATCGGCCTCCCCACGCTTATCCACAGCCCGGATTCCCCCGCGCCTTCAATCGAAAGCTCCATCCCGCCTCCTCGACCGATGACCTGTCCCGACCGCTCCACCTCCGCCCCCTCCACTAGCCCCGGATCCAACCGGCCGGCTAAATCATCATCTCCCTCCCCGCCCTCTAACCGACTCGCTGCCTCCTCGGCCTCCCGTCGCTGCCCCACCCTCCCGATCCTGCCGACAATGTCCTTGAACGTCCTCGCGTGCACCGTATACACCAGCGGATTCCCCTCCACCGGATGGCTGTGCCCCAGACTCTTCACCCCCAGACACCACGCCCGTTCCTCCCGCCCCCTCACCACCCCCCTGTTGCTGACAATCACCTGCCACTTGCACCCCTTGGACATGAAATTCTCGCGCTTCCGCTGCCGGTTCTCCTCCGTGATCCCCCTCGCGTTGCGCGTGCTCCCCGGCGTGCCGTGGTGGATGCAGTGGTAGCGGGTCCACGAATCCTTCTTCGACGACGCCGTCACGACCGCGAAGCCGGCGCCGAAGGCGTAGTTCTGGAGCCGCTGCAGCGCTTCGGCCGGCGAGGGGAACTGTTCGTTGCGCAGCGGGGGGCGGAGCTGGTCGGGCGGGATGGTGGCGAGGGCGAGGCGGATTTTGTTTTGGAGGGCTGGGTCGAGGGAGGGGGAGGGGATCTGGGGCGGTTGCGGGGGGGGGGTCGGGTCCGGCGAGACTGCTCGGAGGACGCCGAAGCCTGAGGGGGGCTGGGCGGACATGGTTGCGAGGCGGAGCGGGACTTGGGGTTAATTGGTGGTGGCGGACTTGAGTGGCCGGAGGGGTTGAGGCGTTGTCGTTGTCATGGGTCGGTCGAGCTTTCGCGGGATCATTCTCAGCCTTATGCTCGCTTAGTGGAGCTCCAGGCTCCGAATTGGCGGTGGACTCTTCCTTCACATGGCCCTTCAAGGCGAACGTCATGGGCTCCGATGACTATACCGCCGCACCTGTGGGTGGTAGTCTGAAGCTGAAGGGTGTCAAAGACGCCGGCATCTCGAAGCACAAGAAGAAGCGGAAGCGGCCAAAGCCTGAGAATGAGTCTGAGAGTGAAACAAAAGCCGGTGGGACATCGGCGGGAGAGGGAAATGTAACGACCGTGGGACGTACCTCCGAAGAGAGGGCTATGGAAGCAAGCGGTGGAGAGGAGAAAGAGGGGCTAGAAGACGGAACGCCTGGCCGGGGCAAGACAGAAGCAGAGCGCCGTCACGAGGAGGCGAGGCGGAAACGAGTATGTGGTCATGTTTTGGGTTAGGCATCATGGCGAAGTTCGCTGACTCTCCTGCCAGCTCGACGAACGCCTCAAACGTGAAGGGCTGAAAACGCATAAAGAGCGTGTGGAGGAATTAAACCGGTATCTGAGCAATCTGAGTGAACATCATGATATGTACGTCCATGTTGCACTCCTTGTCAGAAACATGACCACTTCCGGGGAGGAGAGAGCGCCTGCGGTAATGGAAGGGGGGTTTTGGATTGAATCTGGATCAGGCTGTGCATGAGAAGGGCCGAAGAGTGCGGTGGGGCTGTTGCTGATTCGTGTTTCTATAGGCCTAGAATAGGACCAGGATAACGGCGTGAGGAGGTTGATGAGCGGACAGAACAAAGGCTGGCAGACTATCAGGCTGGGGTGGCTGGTTTGGGTGTTGGGAGTAAGGAGGCATTGCGAACTGTAACCCCAGGTGTCTTGGAGGCTACTCGGCTGCCATAGCTGGTTCTCGCCCGTAGCATTTGTTTGGAACGGTCAGACACGTTGTCCTCTTTACGGGTCCCATAAGGGGTCCCTGAACCTAGAAACGATTGGTCCTAATCTGTTCATCCTAACCAAGCTGGGTATACAATAACACTCAAAGCATGCGATTCAGGTATTCCCACCATTCCCCCCTTGAACTCTTTCAACATGGGCCCTTGGATCAGCTCCTCACGCCATGAAACCATCCATCCTCTACAGGCCGGCCTTCGGGTTCGCGACCTTCTTCAACTCCTCCAGAATTGACGCCTCCAGACTTTCTGGCTTCGTAGTACTCGCCCACCTTTGCTTGACTTGACCATCCGCGCCGATCAGGAACTTCTCGAAGTTCCACTTGATCCTCTTCAATCCCAACAGGCCCGGGATCTCCTTCTTCATCCACTCAAACACGGGCTCGGCCTTGTCGCCGTTGACATCCGTCTTGCCCAGGATGGGGAACGAAACGCCATAGTTGACTTGACAGAACTCCTGGATGGTGTCGTTCGAGCCCGGGTCTTGGCTGCCAAACTGGTTGCACGGGAAGCCGAGGACGAGGAAAGATTCGGGATATTGGGCTTTGATTTTCTTGTAGAGTTTTTCGAGACCCTCGAATTGGGGCGTGAAGCCGCACTTGGAGGCGGTATTCACCACGAGAACTACTTTGCCCTTGAGGTCGACCAGAGGGTAGGGTTGGCCCTTCTCTGGAAAAAGAATCAAACGTCAGCGCTGTAGGTAGTCAAGATCTGGGAAGATAAAAACCTACTGTCCAAGGGCTTGAAATCATAGAAACTCGTCGCGGACGCCATGTTGCGCTTTGTTGGGGTAGGCTGATTTGGAGATGCCCAAGTGTTCAGAAAAGGCCTGCTCTTGGTGATGCCTGTTACTGCGGGTCGGTTGCCGATTTGTATACTTGTCTGGAAAAGTGATCTTGAAGCCTGCATCGATATATATTGGGAATTCGAATTCTAGGCATCAGATATCTCCCTCTCTTTGTGAGTCCAAAAAGCCCAGGTAAGCCGAGTGGCGGAGCCGAGGTTTGCCGCCGGCCCAGAGCACTTCCGATGCAGCACAGGGGATTGAGTTGACTGTCACGGCTGTCTAAGATTCGCGAGCAACTTGATCGGAGGAACCATTATTTCATGAGAACACATAGAATCCTTCAGCCTCTTCAGATATTTCAATAATCGAGACTGTACGGCGAGTTCTAGAGCAGGCAGTTAAGAAGCATCAGTGTGGATCTCTAGAGCAACTGGGCGATTCCACCGGCCATAATCAATGAACATGTCATGCAGATGCCAAACCGAATCGGAGAGGGTCTAGACCGGAAGGGTCTATCTACTCAGTACTAGTGTTACAGCACATTCACGGCGGTTGTGGCCGTTCTCGAATTGAATGCACTTTGGTGGTTCTATTCGTCTAAGTTATGTGTGCCACTTCTGTTGTCACCTGCCCTCTGCCCCGCTTCTTGGCAGCCCGGAAACTGAGTTAATCCTGCCGCCGCTCGAGCACTTATCCTCGGAGAGGCGTGTCGAGGCCCAGGGGCGCCTTTCGTACTGTACTCACTCCTGCGAGTTCTCCAACAGCTCCCATCTCCAATGAAACATGATGTGAGAAATGTAGATCCACTATCAGCAGGTAAAAGATGCCGTATATTGCAGCCGGCGCACAATCGAGGTACCAAGCGTACTCGATGACTGAAGCAGCTGCGCCCAAAAGACCCCTCTTCGATTTAGCACCCATACCAAGCTTTGGCCTGCCAGCCACTCTCATCATCTTGTCTCCACTTGGCAAGTCTCATCTGATCAACAGCGTTACAGCGGGCCCTTTTCTTCGGTCCATACTCGAAGAGGGAAGAAGTCACTTCCATCTACCAATCGTTCACATGACTGTACTGTGATGAGGACGTGTTGGCACCAATTGCCCTATCCGTCCTACGCGCTGGGACGCTGCAGTCAGGCAAAAGTCCTCGGGGGAGCAGTCAGTGTCCTTCGGCCAGCGAGCCAGCGATCTGCCCGGTCGGATCCGAAGCATTGCCGCCTCCTCGCGTTGTGAGACTCGGCATGCATGCAGCGATGCAGGAGTGCAGGCGATCCTCCACTTTTCATCAGGGAACAACGCTCTCTGTTCTCTAGTTCGGCCTTGCACGCCGACAAGCCACAGCGCCACACCTCGGACAGGGATGATGGTCTGGCCATCGGGTGATGGTGGGATCACCCTGGCTGATCACTTGCCCTTCCAGGGATGAGGTGTGGCGCAGCCTGTATGCAAAACATCTTAGCGCATCGAAGCCGTTAGCCGTGATCAATTTCGAGGCAAGCTTCATGTTTCGGTTTCCATCATTTCCAAGTTTTGCGCAAGCTGCTTCCCCGCCCAATTTCAATGGGCGGATGCATGATGCAGCGTGCACATGCTGTGATTGGATCGCGTTGTAATCAGGGAAAGGGAAAATGCTAGGTTCGCCCTCGTGTCCTGTGGGCCAGTGAATATGAGATCATAAGGTAGTGTGATGGCAGGGAGGATATAATAAGACTTCCCAGCCTCATCTTTTTCGCGTGACAGATCCACTCACTGCATTACACGCACACCCACCGGCATTTCATCCGCTGAGCCACCTTTGTCCTTCATAAACAAGCCCTTCTTTGGCCTTTTCCATCTCGCAGTTCAACAAACCAGAACATCGACATCGACATCTTCAACCAGCCAAGCACAACACACAGCTCTCAAGCTCCCAACACACGCACACCTGCAAGATCTAAGTCGCTGCAAGCGCATCCCCAGTCAAAATGGGTGCTGTCGTGTCATGCGTAAGTCCATCTCAACTCCAGCTCAGAAACCATAATGTGCAACCACCTTCTACGTGTTCACCCGCTTCGCTCTTCGAGACTGGGCTGCTCCGGAGAGTCGACGTCAAGACTCTCAAGAAGGACCTAGAATTCCGGCGGCAGAGCTTGCCACGCGTTCAAGCCCATCTCTGAGAAGACCACACCCCACATACACAACTCCCAAGAGCATTGACAGAGGGCTAGAAGCTCGGGGAGCGGCATTCTCTAAAGGCCCAGTGACTCTTTTTGTCGCGTCTCCTGCACCTCAAGCTCAACACGCCCATTTTCTCTTTCCCCATCACCACCCTCCATCTTCCCCAACTCCCCTCCTCGTCTCCCTTTACCCGACCCTCCACCAACCACCATCCCACTAACCTTCCCCCCGTACAGATCGAATCCATCTTCCGCACCATCGGCGCCTGCCTCATGGCCATCGTCAACGGCATCGGCGCCGTCCTCCAAGCCATCATCAGCGCCATCGTCGGCCTCTTCGACATCATCATCTCGTGCCTGACCTGCGGCCGGGGCGGCGGCAGGAGGGGAGGGAGGAGTGCAGTCTAGTAGGGCGGGCAGAGCGAGCAAGCTAGCTAAGCATAGATGAGAAGGAAGCCGGTCGGCTCGCTGCGTTCGCCGGTTTTGCGTGAAGGGTGAGGGGATATTGGGGATACTGCATACGGAAGGAGATTTGGGGTGTCTTGACAAGTAATGGGCGAGAGGTTGACGGGGAAGGGGTCACGCATACGGAAGTGGAAGGATTGGAGGATGATACCACCATTTGATTCTTGCGAGCCGCGTATGTTAATTAATGCCAAGGGGAGAGCAGTGCATGCAGTAGTGATACCGGAGAGGAGAGGTAATGCGAGCAATCTGATCTTAAGTGTGCAAACATAAGCTATTAAGCTAGCGATTACAATCTCTGCAATACATGACATCTCTAACGGGTATACACCACACCTCCCACACCCACTCACCCACCTCTCCATCTCTCCCTTTCGTCCAACCCACCCCACCCCCTCACCACGCATTCCGCAGCACCCTCCCCAACCCCTCCACCCGTCTCCAAACCGTCTCCCCATACCCCACCTCCACAATCCCCCTACACATCTCCCACCTGACAAACAGCCCTCAACCCCTCCGCGCCCCCAAACCTCCCGTACCCACTTGCCCCCACCCCGCCGAACGGCAGCCCCACGGCATAGTACACGGCGAAATCATTCACCGCCACCATCCCCGCCCGCACCCGGCGAACCGCCGTTCCCACATCCCGTTCGTCGTTTCCGAACACCGACGCCCCCAGCGCATACTCCGTGCCGTTCGCGATCGCAACGGCCTGATCCACGCACTCGGCGCGCATGAGGACGCACACGGGCGCGAAGAGTTCCTCCCGCGCAATGCGCATGCCGGGCGTGACGTCTGCGAGGAGCGTCGGGGCGAAATAGTGACCCCGCGGGTAGTCCGGGTGGGTGTATCTCGTCCCGCCGACCAGGAGGTTCGCGCCCTGCGCGACTGCGTCCCCGATCAGCGCTTCCAGCCGATCGAAGCCGGCGTCGGAGATCTGCGCCCCGACGTCGACGGGGTGGGGGGAGTCGAGGTCGGACCCGACGCGCAGGGCGGCGATGCGGGGGCGGAGGAGACGCACGAGGTGGGTGTAGGAGGAGGGGAGGGCGATGATGCGCTCGATGCCGATGCAGTTCTGGCCGGCGGATTGGAACACGCCGCGCAGGAGGATGGAGGCGATGGCGGGGAGGTCGGAGGCGCAGTCGAGGATGATGGCTGGGTCTTTGCCGCCGAGTTCGAGGACGGTGGGGGTGAGGGCTTGCGCGGTGGAGAGGGCGACGTGGTGGGCGACGGGGCGTGAGCCGATGAAGGTGAGGTGGGAGATGCCGGGGTGGGAGGTTAGGTGGGAGGCGGTGGCGGGCCAGCAGGTGATGGGTTGGATTAGGTGCGGGGAGTAGGAGTTGGCGACCAGGGCGCGCTGGGCGATGGAGGTGAAGTAGGAGGTGCTCCAGGCGGTGCGTTCGGAGGATTTGAGAAGGATGGCGGAGCCGGCAAAGAGGGTGGTGATTAGGGGGTTGAAGAGGTTGTGGAACTGGTGGGGGGCTGTTAGTGCTCGGAGTTGGGGGCGGATTAGTGGACGGGGGACGTTACGGGATAGCTGAGGAGTGTCAGTTTTTGCTTCCATAGACACAGAGACCCGGCACTCACTTCCAGCTCACACAGGCTGCTACTACGCCCAGGGGCTCGTAGCACACTTCGTTGGCTTTGTACATCATCAAGAAATTCGTCGGTCTCTTCTCCGGCCTCAAGGCCTTCTCCCCGTGTAGTATCGTCCATTTTAGCTTCTCGACTGTAACCAATATCTCCCCAAACGAGGCGTCGATCTTTGTCTTGCCGGAGTCGAGACATGCTGCTGTAGCTATCGTCTCTTGGTTGTCAAGTATATATCTGCACGGCGGCCCATTTATCAGCGCGGATCCCTATAAAGAGGGTATCGTTGCGCGTACTTCAGCATCGTCTGCAGTACCTTCCTCCTCTGGCTGAAGCTCGTCTTTGCCCATTCGACCTGCGCTTCCTTTGCCTTCGCAATGGCTCTATCAATTCCATCCGCCGTTGTGGGATTGACCCGGCCAAGAAGCCTGCCATTGGCCGGACAGTAACATTGTATTGCACTTGAACCAGGAATCTGAATGGCTGTCAGCCGTTGTCTGTATACGACTGGCGCAAACAAACTTTTATTTGGGGATTCTCAAGCTCCTCGCCCTTCCACCCTGGTTTGCACTGCTCCGGTATAGGGACCGTGTAATCCACTGCTGCTTCAGCATCATTGCTCAGCACCAGCTTGAGAAACAAAAAGCTGAGTGCGAAGGCAATGAAAGCTACGCTCAGTGTGAGGTGTGATAATTGCTGTGAAAAGTTGTCCAGGAATTCCATTGGGAGGGGTGAAGCTCGCGGGAAGTTTTAGCATCTCGAAGTTCGATTTCTTAGCCCCTATCGCGCGAACCATACATGAGTTTATACGACATCATTATTTTAGATACTAGTCTGTGTTATCATTCGAATGTTGATTTTATCGTATGGGTTCCAATATGCTAATAAAATCGTCGTTCTCAACCAGTGCTGTGCACTGAAGGCGCACCGACCAAAAAACTAATGTAATGAGTGAGCCGGCGTAAGCCAACCCAGGGGAAATGTGGCTCTTATACCACGATGTCCCATGGATACTCTACCTTGCCCACCACTGATTTAAATCAAGGGGTGTGCTGAGCGGGTGAGTCCCACACCGACGCTTTTCTAAGCAGCTTCAAAAGCCACTTGCCTCTCCAATCCCCCTGCTTCCTTTTCTCAACGGCCCAGCCCACCAACTCACGGTCCTCAAGATCGAGACGTCTAGTGTCAGCCAGCAACAAGTGGTATACGATGTCAGGTGGACAGTCGCATTCGATGACGGCGAGGCGAAGGTGTGAAATTCTGGGTAAGACTCCAACATGCCACATGCTTAGATGCAACACAGGTATGTGCTCATAGCCATCAACCTTTTGAACAGTGTGACCGCGTTCAAACTCCCACTCTCCTTCCCTCCCCTCTTCATCTTGACGCTCGAAGCCTGGCAACTTGTCAAAAGCCACCAAAAGTCCCAAAGCCCGTCGGTTTCGCTCTCTGATTGCGTGCTCTAATCCATTTTCTGCGATCTCCCCATCAGTACTGTACAACCAATCAACCGAAAAGCCCATCTTCAGTAGCATTTCCAGGAATTCACATGTCTCATTCGTCCAAGGGCCATGTAAAAGCCTTGAGGGAATGTCGGTTTTCAGGGTTAACCAACTTGGGGATAATATTTTAAATTTGTCGAAACATGAAGGGCCACCAGATCGAGTGCCATCCGGCAAGAGCTTGTGTGTTGTAATGTAGAACCCCATGCTGGGCCGATTGATTTGCAATCTGAGTACTCGGCCATCACGCAGTCTCCTTTCCAGGGTTCGGACGTTGCACATGGGAACCCCACCGAGCCAGCACTCAGGTTGAGTACTGGGGATGCACGCAATGCCACAGATGTGAACCTCTTCCAAGAGCGTATGGTATTCTGCCATGGTTGGCAATGGCTCTCCCAATCCATCCTTGGTCAAAGGAGCCAAAAACTCACGTGCCGCGATCCGTATTAAGAACGTATCTATACATTCCTTGAAGAGGTCTGGTGTCATCCACTTCAGACGCAGCAGGCCGGATTGCAAGCTTTTGTATCGTTCCAGAAGTTCGGCGTCGTCCTGGTCGATCCTAAATATGGGGTCATCCGCATCAGTTCCCCGTCTCACATTGTTGCAGAAAGCACGAGTAACCAGCTCCATCCTGACATGCTTCGACGACAGCGCAGAAGCTAGTCTAGGCGAACACAACGGTAATGCAAGATTCAAGCTGTACAAGAAGACGCTCTGTAGTAATTCCACAGGCAGAAGTTCCAGAGGTGAGAGCATAACATCCCGTGGTGGCTTCGCAGCTCGCCTTCGCCGCTTCGTAGAACTAGATGACGCGGTAGAGTGAGATGACGACAGTACGACTGCTGTTGACATTCGCTTCGGAGGGCGTCCTCGCGGCCTAGATGGTTCTGGTGTGGAGGAATCTTCGTTGGGCTTCTTCTTGTGAGGTCTGTCGCGAGTGTTCTTGCCGCGGATACGGACGGGTGTCAGCTGGGTGGTTTGGCTTTCCGATCGATCCATCGATATCAGTGTCAGTGCGTTGTAGAAGGGCTAGCTGAAAGAGTCGATAGCAATTATTAAACTCGAAGTTATGGACTGAAGTGAGGTCGTCGGCTGGGGTTGGCTGCTCTGCGGCCTAAGCCATAGACCATCCTGACCGTGTTTATAGGCAAAAAAGATGGCTTGCTTGACAAGAAAACAAAATGTGTCAAATTATCCCTTTAATTATGATATACACCGGTGACCGGCTATGACATTCAAAGGTTATGCAAGCGATGAGATGGCTGAACGGCGGTGGCGTAACAGTCTTGTAACTTGTCGGCTGCGAATATAAGAGGTTTGATTAGATCAATAGCGCTTCTGTTCGTGTATGCTGCTACACATCAGACAGCCTAACCAGGTTTACAATTCTAGTGAAGTTGATGCATAAGTTAGTGGTGAAAAGTCGCCTGGGGCAAGCTGAAGGTTACGTTGACCTCGCTTCAAGTCACCTGACACACGAACAGACCGTACGAAGTAGTCCTGGATTATTACTCTCAAACTTCCATGATATTGCGACTTAGAGCACTTGTGTACTTTTAGTAGTATGTAGCTGTACGTCACACGTTGGCAACAGCCAATATCCAGCTTAGCTCTCCTCTACAAATGCTTAGATAGCTTCACGCTCAGCTCCATGGTGTCTAGCAAAATCATCCAGTAATTCGTCCAGACGCTTAACGTGCTCAGAACGCATCACACTCCCAAGTAAGCCCCTCATTCCTCCTCCTCTGCCTCGCTTTCCTCCTCCACCTGCTCTTCATCATCTTCTTCCTCGACAACCTCCTCACTCTCCTCCTCACTCTCCGCCCCCTTCTTCCCCTTCTTAACCTTCTTCACCAAACCCTCGTTTCCGCTCTTCCTCTTCCCCGTCCTCGTAACTAGATGCTCGATCGGACACCCCTTATCCCAATCCTCACTCCCTTCCCCAGTCGCTGCCCTACACCTCGGACAAGTTTTCCCATGTCTAATGAGCAGCTGATGTAGAGGGTACTTCAGCTCATCCGGAACCCTAACCTCGCAGTGACTGTAGGTGCTGTTGCGCGTTGCTTTTGTAGGAGGTACCCAGTTAAGCCACTTACAGAGGCGGAAAACGTGCGTATCGACGGCGAAGCTGGGACGTTGCATGCAGAATAGTAGGACGCAAGATGCGGTTTTGGGTCCAATGCCAGGATACTTGATTAGGGCGTTGAGAGCTTCGTCGGAGGAGAGTGCGTGCAAGTGATCTAGAGACAGGACATGTTCGTCGGCACGAGCGATCTCGGCTTCTCTCTGATCCTTGGTCTCGTTTTCTGCGCCCTTCGGTCCAGTTGCGGAGTTAACTTCTTTTGCCTCTACCAGGGCGTTGCGGCGAGCCTTGTTTTCTTCATAGACCATTTCTAGAATCTCTTTGATGCGCTTGCTCTTCGTCGCGGCCAAACCCCCGCTCTTGATCGCCTCAAAGACATCTTTGAGATCTGCACGACGGACAGCATCCCAGTCCACACTGCCTTTACCGATACCTTCCTGCAAGAGTCCGAACCTATCCACCAGTCCCTTGAAAGCTCTTGATGAGTTTGCCCCAGTGGTGGCGGCGCTGAGCAGGGTTCGGATGAGAGCGTCCAGTATCGATGGTACTTCACCGCAACCTGACACTGTAGTTGAAGGCACTGGAATAGTCCTCGGCGCTTGAACAACACCGTGAACCTTAGATAAGAGATCGTTGACTTCCTGGCATTGTTCTGGTGTAGGATGAGGCCAATCTGGGTAGGGGGTCTCGCCTGGTGTAAGACCGTATGGATTGGCTTTGGGCTTTCGAGTTTTCTTCCTCGGTGACTCTTCAGCGGGGTCAGCAGCAGCGGTAGCTTCCGCAACTGTCTGCGTGACACTCTTTATTTCTTCTTTCTTGGCTGCGGGTTTCCTTGCGCTTCTCTTCTTTGGTGATGGCTCTGCTTCTTCTTTCACTTCATCTTTGACATTTCCATCACTTGCAGTGATGACCCTTCCGAGATTATGTGGCAGCTCGTTGATGTCCTCTTCAACCTTCACAGGGCCAGCTCTCTTGCGCTTTCGCACTGTATTGATCGGCGTCGCAACTCGCTTGGATTTCTCCTGCACCTTCATTTTGGGTGTTGATTGCTGCTTGCTGGCTTTCTTCGCAGGAACAGCTCTTTTCTTAGCGGGCACAGGAGTTGCTGGAGGACTAGATAGCTGCTGCGGCGGGTTGTCTTCATTCGGCGGAGCTAGAAAGGCAGCTTCTTTGGCCGCTGCACGGCGAGTGATGCGTGTCGCCATCGTGACCTGAAAGCCCGTTGGGCGCAAAGGGTGAAAATGCCGAATAAGAGTTGTTTGAAGTCCCGAAGTACTGCGTTGGACGGTTAATGGAAGATAGGAACGCCGGACGCAACCCAACAAGAAAGGAGCCTTGAGTGAGGACAACGTCTTGGAAACTGTCAGAGCCGCAGAGAATGTCGAGAGTTGAGTGTAAGCGGGATCAGACAAAAGTAGCGCAGATTATATCTTCAGACTCGGACAGTGAATGCAAAGCGTCTCAGGGATAAAGTCGGACGCCAATTAAACCTATTGTGATTCACGGGCAGAGAACCCGCCGTGAATGCGAGAAGTAGTGCAATGCTACCAGGTCACAACAACGATATCATCCGGCGTCAAATCGCAAAAGTTCCCAAGGGCTTGCAGACGGTAATAGAATATGTGGGAATGCAAATATGCGCTTCAAGAGTCGAAGCGTCACTTGTTCGCAATCAATCGGGCCTGAGTTGAGAGTCGTCGAAAGAAAAGGACACGAAGGTGAGAGGAATGCTTTGATGGCGGCAGAGGTGTGCGATCAGGGGGACGATTGATGCCGCAAGTCACATCGAGGCTTACCAGCATTGTTCGGGATGACGTCGGCATCGGATCCGGGGAAAGGTGGCGCTACTAAGCGAAATGCAGGAACCAACTGAGGCATCCCCGCGTCCCAACTGACCGTCCGTCTGCACGTGGTCTGCAAAAGTGTGTTTGGTGAACATCGGACGAATCTCTGGACAAGCCGGCCCGGAGTATCACCTCACCATCATGAAACCGTAAACTCACGCAAATGCATGATTACCATCTCAAGACAGAGATCATCGTTGTATAGTACATGCACAAATCATGATGACCATCCTGATTGTCACCATAACCAACGATTCCGGAGCAATACAGCACCTTCCCGGCCCCATTGCTCCACGCTATCCACCCTTAATTTTGGTGATCGTGGCCAAAGTCGTTGAAGTTGTGCAAACTAATATCCATCCGATCCCGCGGCGGCGTGCTGTCTTCATCGCCATCCTGTTGTCGTTTGCTGTTTGTCTGAACCTGACCGTTACTCTTGGCTTCGAGCCCGGAATCTCGCCTTGTTGCCGGAACAAGTCGGCCCTGCTCGTCGACTTCAACCCCGTTGGTAGCAATCTGGATCTCCTCTTCGCCAGCCGACCCGTTAGCAACCGCTTCTCGAGCCCGTTCCATAACCTTGAGCTTTTTGGTCTCGCCTCGCACTCTCTCCAGGTGCTCGAAGTAGCCCGGTTGCACCGGTGTGACGTACGAGCCGCAAAAGACGCCGACCTCGAACTCCTGGTTCGGTCGGGGTGAAAGCTCGGCACAAGCCGCTTTCAAATCGTCCAGGGATTGGAAAATCACTCTCACGGCACCGATATGTTTCGCAATCGACTCCTCATCGCGATGGTGAGCAATGAGCTCGGATGGCGATGCGAGGTCAATACCGTATATATGTGCATGACTGTGCCATGTCAGCGCGATGTAAGGACTGCTTTCTAAATATACATACGTTATACGAGGGGCACAGCTGGCAAAGTAGACCTTTCGGGCCCCAGCCTCATGAGCCATGTTGACTATCTCTCGACTTGTTGTACCACGAACAATGCTGTCGTCCACAAGCAAAACGTTTTTCCCCTCAAATTCCGTTCCCATTGCGTTCAACTTTCTTCTGACGCCTTTCTCCCTCGCTTTCTGCCCTGGCATGATAAAAGTGCGGAAAACGTAACGGTTTTTAATGAAACCTTGACAGTATGGCTTGTTGAGGCGTTGGGCGACGCAGGAAGCCGAAGTGTTCGAGGTTTCAGGGATCGGTATGACAACATCAATATCTTTCAGATCCTCAGGAGTGAGCTGCCGTCGGATGGTTTCCGCAAGCTTGTATCCCATGTTTTGTCTACTTGAGTGTACGCTGATGCCATCTATGACAGTATCGGGTCGTGCGAAATAGACATATTCGAATATGTCAGGGGCGTAACGAATTTGTTCTTGCACCTGGCGGAAGACAGGTTTGTGTCCTCTCTCTATGATGACTGCCTGGCCAGGTTTGATGTCTATGATGTTGGTGAAGCCGCGCTGGTCGAGAGCTACAGATTCCGATGCCATCATCCAATCCATGCCTTCTCCGTTGGATGAAGGTCTCGAACCGATGACTAAAGGCCGAATACCGTAAGAGTCTCGGAAACCAATAAGCCCAAAACCTGCAGCAAAACTTAGCGGGTGAAGCTATAGCATCAGAGACAGATCGTGCTACCTGCAAGCATCGCTGTACACGCCCAGCCGCCCACACATCGATTATACATTCTTGACAGTGCTGCAAAGATGTCCTTATCATTGACACGCGCCTTGCCAGTTTCGTTGAGCTCATTTGCAAAAATGTTGAGCATAAGCTCGCTATCAGATTCTGTATTGATATGACGATGTGCCTCGTAATCCAGAAATTGCTTCAGCTCTGGAGCATTGATAAGGTTGCCGTTATGAGCGAAACAGATGCCGTAAGGGCTGTTGACATAGAACGGCTGCGCCTCAGCATTGGCACTGCTTCCCGCTGTTGGATATCGGAGATGTCCGATCCCCATGTACCCTGGAAGATCTGCTACACGCGACCCATCGTCCCGGAATACCTTTGCTGCCATACCGTTGCCCTTGCATTGATATATTTTCCCACCCGCCGCACAAGTGGAGATGCCACATGCATCTTGACCTCGGTGTTGCAGTAAGTATAACGCCTCGTGGAGCTCACTGGCAGCCGAGGTTTCCGACGCGTTGGCGTGGATGAGGGCTAAGATCCCGCACATGATGGGATTAAGGGAGTAGGCACAGGTCTGTAAGGACACTACGTCAGCCTGCTCCCTAGCCGAACGTCTCGACCATCCGCTGAGTGCGCTGCAAACCAGGTTCAGAAACATATGTACTCCGCATTTGAGATATTGGAAGTCTAACATCTAAACAATAGTGTTCATCTTGACAAGGGCCGGCCGACATACAGGTATTGAGAGACAGGCATGCTGTACGTACTTACAGGGTTCCGCGAGCAGTCAAGAGCTGAGCCGGACTCGAGAATAACAGTCGTGTATTCGAAGGTAGGTCCACGACAAAGTAAGGTTCCCACCAACGTCCTCGGCGTGTGGATGTTTAGATGAGTTTGCGTGATGGCATGGCCAGGAATGAGTAGTCCTCGCTCACTTCCCCCACAGCTGCTGCTGCGCCCTCAAGATGCCCCGTCTCAGAAGCGAAGCAACGGGTTGGATGCTCTTGTTCGTCCACATGATCTGAATTTGTTTTCCTGATGCAGAGCAAAAAATTTAGAATAGCGGAGACCCGAGCCGGAGCGAAGCATGAGCCGCTAATCCCGCCTTAGCCAGCCCGTCAACCCCGCCAGCAGTTGGCGCGAAGGAGTGCCAAGGCATGCGGGGCGACCTCAGCATCAGCTTGATCGTGGATCGAGGGCGAGCAGGAATTCGAGTGAGTGTACGGAAGTCCTTGCTGGGCGTATGCACATCGTTACAAGGGGTCTGAGATGATGCGCGTCTCTTTGGATCGCATGGGCTATTGTCAGGTCTCTGAGTCCAAAAAGCCGCGATGCAGTCGACATTGGGACAGAGCGGTGTCTACCAATGGAATTGTCACAAGCGGCCCACCACCACCCATCTTGTGCAACGTTACTGTGTTTTGTCAGGGTCCTTGCTAGATGCGTCTGCTAAACTCTCCCTACGCGTTGTACCGCAACCCTTGCTGTCACTCGTGTTCTGTATCTTTCTACGTTAGCGAAGTCTGTCCTGCAAACCGAGAGTCCGTTCCATATGCTTCTGCACAGACATGGGCCGAGTGTGGCAGGCTTTGGAGCATCCAAGATGCCTCTTCCCTCCACCCCTCTGGACGGAGGAAGTCAGATCCAACGTTGTCTTCACTCCCAATGCTGTCAATTAAATTCACCTCTGGAACAACTCAAGTCTCCAGCCGGGGTGCACTGTGCAGTCTTGGCAGCTGCTTGGCTGGGTGGTTGATGTATAGTCGACTCTCAGACTCAGCATAGTTGCTGCTAACGAGAAGTCCAGGAGCATCCGTCGGCAGAGATGAACAGGAGGAGGCGACTGTCTAGAAGGCCCAATCTGGCGGAAAGCACAGAGACAAAGGCCTTCTTCCACAAGATTCTCTTAGCCGAGAAGTGAGATATAAACCCTCAGTCTAGGATCTACTTCTCCTTTAATTCATACATCCGCTACCACCGCTCTTCACCTTCACAATTTCTATTCTTCACTAAGCGTCAACACCTTCAACGACTCACCACTACTTGGTACATTCACTGTTTCTGCTCTCGATTCATTAAGAACTTGATGTCTGCTTCCCTTTGGATGCACATCTAAGTCATCATCCTTCGCAACCATCACTGCGCCTCTCACATATCTATCATTGTGCCTCCCTCACCGTACTCACTGTCTCTTATTCACCTTCAACCACTTGGGTGACAGCAATCAAGGACAGTTCGGAGCGTTCTTTGGCCATGAGAAGCTGATCCCTTCACCGGATAGAAGTTGCTCATTCTGCGCAAGGTATTGGAAGTCCGGCGTAGTGTGTCACCGAATTTCCGGCACTATACCACCCTAGCTCTGCCATCAAACAGTCGAAAGCCAACCTGCCAGCAAGACATACAGTTCTTCCTCAAGTGGGGTGTCGCTACCATGGTTGGAAAGCCACCCAATCAGAAGCAGGTCATTGTGATTATTGATGAAGATGAGCCGAAGAAAGCAGACAGACCAGGTATGTTGGTGGGCTCATAGCTTCTACGCTCATCTGGTTTCTATATGTGTGTGCTCGTATACGTTCAAAATCTCTTGTCGCTGAGTAATTTCACAAACCCTCTCCCCATTCCACGTTGAATTGAGGCTTTGCCACGACGATCGAGTGAGCTCGGGTTTAACTTCCCAAGCTTTGGTATATGGGACGATGCTAGAATTACCATAGTCTTCGAATTATCTGAGTATCTTATTCATCACGATGAGATCGGACTCCTTTTTGATAATCACGCTGACAATTGTTCTGTAGGGGCCCAGCATGGAACTATCAATTCCTCTGGCATGGCTCAAATTGCACAGAACGCTGCGATTCCAGGTCGAACGTTCAGGCCATATAGCCGCATAGGCCAAGCCTCCAACTCAAACAATTCCAGGCCGCACCAGTCTCCATTCCACAACCTCCATATTCAGACATCCAGTGCAGTGACAGCCTCTGGCTTGCGCTTTAAACCATCCATTACCTCCTCAACACCTCAGAATCTTTCTTCTCGCCGCTTTGGCGCTTTCAGTAGTCGGCCTTTTGCAACGTCCATGAAGCCACTGCCAAGGTTCGATATCAGCACTGAGATCAATATCGTGCGCCCAGAGTCACCAAGGGTAAGCGATCACCATGAACGTCAAGCGAAACGGCCGAAGTTGGTTTCGAGCGATACGGAAGTGGTGGATTTGGACCCAGTACAAAAAAGCATGACGGTCATCGATCTGGAGAACAAGACAAGAAGGAAGGCTCCAGCCGCAGAGCCCTATAAGCCGGATACGGGTCATTATGACGATATGCAGCCTGACATGGCCACTCAAGAGCCTCATCAGCGGAACCTTAACTCCAACGCAGCAGGAGGCTTCCTTGCGGGCGACTATATGACTGAAGAGCAACTTAATACCTGGTTGCTGCAGTCTCAAGGTAACGATGCTCAAGTCCCACATGTGAGAACTCCACATGTTCCTAGTTCGATTCGGCCAACTGCTGCTAAGAGACAACTGAGGAATGCACCAATAATGGCCCCCCTCGTTCTCTTGGAGAGTTACGACCATAGCGGCAGCAACCTCAGGCCAAACGTAAATGTGGAATTGCAGAGTGGCGATTTCATGAGAATCGTTCATATAGTCCGGGATACTTCTACGTCGGCAACTTCGTTACGAGGTCTCATGTTCCAAAGAACAAGAGAGATGAATGGGGTTCTCAAGAAGGCGCTGAATGAAGTTTGTTGGGTTCTGCATGTGGATGAAGACGACGGGCGCGAACATAATATTCAAGCCATAGGAGAGGTACCAGTAGGCCACGTCGTAAAACGAAGGGCTATAAAGATAACAAATCAACCCTTCCCGGCACTAAGCTTTCGCACGGACCTCATAAACGAGACTGAGGAAGCTGTCAGCAAGAATCGCGTACTTGTTTGTCGGTGGAAATATGTATGCTATTACGAAAACGCCCAAGCTCGTGACAGAAACGTGTACAGCCAGAGGGTGATTGAACGTATCCGAATGGGGGAAAGCGACATCAACTGCGCCGTTGAGGATGAGCAGCTCCGTTGCGATTGGAGAGGCGATTCTGTGCGCTTGGTCTCTATAGGACTCATAGATCCGAACGCCTCTCCGTTTGCTCTGGATCCCGAAAGCGTCACCGACGTGGAGTCGCCCACGCCAACAAAGGATTCCCAAAACTACCATCATCAGCAAGGCAGCAAAGGCAGATACAGCCAAGGCAGATACACCAAGACACCTGCATCCGCTTCAAGCCAGCACAAGAGACCCGTAGAGAACCCTCTTCCTCGTCAGAAGCATCCTCGAACGCGGGTCAGTTGTGACCTTCTCAACTCAGTGATAAGCATGACAGAAGTCCCAGATCCGAACGTTGGCATGAGCTTCCGTACCGCAAGTGACTCTCATGCTATGCGGCTGCAGCGGTCTGGAGATGAGCTTCAGGTACAGGCTCGTCAGATTTCGCCTGAAGTGATAGAGGTTGAAGGGTATCACAAAACAACCTCGAAGAAAGGCGTTGTCGAACAAGCATACGAAGGTAAAATTACTTCCTGGCACTCCCGCCCGCCTCCTGGCACTTGGTTAAAGAAAAAACATGTTGATAGCCAAACAACAACTCGGTCAGCGGAACTTTTCGACGGTCGAGCCATGTCCCATTCGGAATCAGCGCAACAACGTCGCCCTCGTGCATCTTCAACAGATAGCGATCGGACATTCGGTCGTAGCTCTCGAGAATCTTCACCAGATAGCGATCGGAGAATCAGTCGACGCTCATCCTCGGTAGAACTTTTGGAAGATATATCGAAGCACGTAGTACCGTCCTGCCGGGCCGTCCAGTCGTCCCAACAAACTATTGCTCAAGTCAGTAGTGTGGTAAAACCCACCCACAGATACACTTACGGAGATGCTTTCTGTGGCGCTGGAGGTATGTCGAGAGGAGCTTCGATGGCAGGTCTCGAAGTGAAATGGGCGTTCGATTACAACATATGGGCTTGCAAATCTTATATGCTTAATTTCCCTAACACAATCGTGTACCCTGTACGAGCCGATCAGTTCAGTAGCCTCAACGAGGAAGACCATAAAGTCGATATTCTACACCTCTCTCCGCCATGTCAGTTCTTTTCACCGGCGCATACAATAAGAGGTAAGGACGACGATAAAAATATCGCATCATTGTTCGCGGTTTTCGAGCTTCTCAAGAAAGGAAGGCCACGAGTTGTTATTCTTGAGCAAACGTCTGGGATCAAGACCTTACACCCACACTATCTGAATGCCGTTGTCCTTATGTTTACCGAACATGGCTTTAATATTCGATACAAGGTCTGCCACCTCCAGGAATACGGTTTACCCCAAACTCGGTCTAGACTGATAATCATTGCATCCTGGTAAGTCATGTTCATCCATTTGAATCTGCTGCGTCTAACTCACTTCTTTAGCCCCGGAGAGGTGCTACCAGATTATCCCAAGCCCAGCCATTCTAGTAGCCCTCAGCGTACTGGCTTGAAACCGCTGGCTACTATCAACGAAGCAATAAGTGATATACCACCGGACGCAGCCAACCATGACCTTTCGACTGTAATGACGGAAATGACGGAAACGGCACGACTGCCTTACAATGGCAACAAGCAAATCAACTGTATCACTACGAGCGGCGCTGGTGCATACCATCCCAGTGGTCGTAAATTCACGCACCGCGAGCTCGCCTGTCTCAACGGCTTCCCATTGGAGCATCGGTTTTGTGGAACAGGCACCAAGAAACAGATTGGAAACGCAGTGCCTCCAATGGTGGGTAAGACCATTTTGGAAGCAGTCAGAAAAGCCCTAGAAAAAGCGGATGGCTTCTGAGATTCGACCCTTGGCCTTTTCGAATGGGAGGTTGCGAGATGGATCATCTTCGGTAGTCCTCTACGGCGTTTCTGTCCCCCGCCCAACAGTTGGGTTGCGTCGGCCAACGCCCTAGGTCCAGTCGCTTGTGTTCTATTTCTAGGTAGACTACAAGCTTGATGCGGACCTGGTACCAGACCAATTTACCTCGTACTTCTTTCTTCTGGATCTCACGACCTGCCTAGGCAAAACAACATCTCTTGGCCGTTATTGTGCTACCTGGATCTGTCCATGACAGCCACCATAGACCCACACATCTACAGGCAAAAGACTTTCGGTTTATTTTGGACACATATTTCGGTTCTTAGACGTCAGTGCTTACAGAGTTGAATTGGAATTGAAGCGCCAGCGACAGAGTTGGATAGAATATGATAGAATATCTTCTATTCTATGACACTCTAGCGGAAGCATGTTTTCGACACTATCAGAACGGTCAAGCCGGCTTTTGGCACTCTACAGTGTACTCTAGCAATACGATTACCGTTGTCCAAAAACGAGCATGTACGGTACCGTAAGACTGTCAGGCCGTTGGCTTGCACATGAAATCATAATCGTCTCCATAGATAGTGGGAGAATCGAATCTGTAGAATAAGTTTGAATCCATCTAGCATCCAGCAAGCCATCTAGCCCTTGCCTCCTACATTGGTATACAGCTCCCCCTCAGCCAAAGCCAGCAAAACGCAAATAAACCCCTCCTACCACCCCGTTCCCTGTGATCCATATTACAACTGCACTTCACTAAAAGTCCCACTCCCGTCTGGGCTTCCCAGCTTCTTCCCTTCCCCATCCCCATCTCCGTGCCCTTCACCTTCCCCTTCCTTCCCAGCACTGGGCTCCACGCTGGGCCTTCCCTCATTCTCATTTGTAGAATTCCGACTACTGTAAGTCGCCGGCTCGCTCTCCTGATCCGACACATGCCCTCCTTGCTCCACATCATGCGCCGCATCAGTCGGCGAGGCGAGTTCCTCTGACTGCTTGGGCGCGTCTTTGGCTGGAGGTGGAGGAGGGGCCGGTGACGAGGCTTGCCGGATGGGAAGACCGTTCGTGGTAGACGCGGGTGAAGACAGCCCTCCCTGCTGAGATGGTTGCCGGCCAGGTACTGCGCGCTGCTGACTATCCGTCCTCGGGCGCAACTGCGGCTGCCGCTGCTGCTGCTGCTGAATCCCCACCCCCGGCCCCACCTGTCGTAACTTCGGATCCGCGTTAAGGTAATACCCCCTCACGCCCACAATGCGCCCTTCCCTCTCACAGCCCTCGACCCACTCCGGCCGCACAACAGGGATATTCATCTCCAACGCCCTCTCCCACTCCCGGCCCCTCCCCTCCGTACACACGAAATGCGTCGTGTCAATCCTCACATTCTCCACTATCTTCCCCCCAATCCTCTCCACCGCCCCGCTCAAGCTCTCTCTCAACGGCGCAGGCAGCACCCCGGGCGTTACCGTAATGCCCGACAGATCCGTCATCTTATGCGTGCGCACCGCCAACTTCTCGCTACTGTACTGGCCCGCGCTCGTCCGCAACACCAGATGGAACGTGTACTCCGTATCAACCGCCAAGCCGCTGATCTTGGTACTGGTGATCTCCATCGGTCTTGGTATACTGCCCGCCTTGCTGCCGTTACGGTAGAGACTCAGGGAGCGGATGTCGGCGGTCGCAAGCTGGATGGGGTCCCATTCTAGGACCACGGATGTTTGGGTGGCGTTGCGGCAGCGGAGGATAGGGGGGGAGGGGGAGGCTTGGCCGTAGGTGGCGTAGATGGAGGATTGGAGGGCGAGGAAGGCTTTTTGGGAGGAGGCTTCGCTGTCGTGGTTGCGGGAGACGGTTATGTCGACGATGCTGCCAGAGGAGATGGAGGGGGGAAGGAGGATGGAGGGGAATTCGATCTGAGGGGGGGAGTTAGTTGGGTGGTAGATGGGTGGGCGCAATGGTGATGGGAAGGATGAATTGGGGGATGGGGGTTGGCGTACTAGTCTTTTGTCTTCGGTGAGGAGGACGGCGACGCCGGCGTCGACTTTGCCGACGGTGAGGGAGATTAACATTATGTTTTGTGATGCATTGATGTTGGTAGTTTGATGGTGAAGCACGGCTGTTGATACTCGAAGTTCGCGATGCGCCGCATGTGTTCGAGTTGCAGGGATCACCAGTTTTTTTATAGGGGGCTACTGGAGCATACATGGAGTGGTGATGTTAAGTCCATTGAGCTTCTTATTGATTTTCTTTACAGAACTGTTGCTTACACCTGATAGCCTGTGTTCCGTTTCCACTGCCAACAAGCTTCAAAGGCCTGTTTTGCTATCACCTTTTGCAGCCTTGACACAGTTCCATGGTCTTGCTCAAGATGAGTCCAGCCTGCTTCTGCACCTCATCCCATTCAGCATCGATACATTTCTTCAATATCTGTATCTCCAGTGATCCCTTCAGTTCCACACCCGCTTTCCCAGCACCCAACGAACCCAGCAACTTTCCGTCCTTATCATAACCCTTTGCCATCAAAGCCTGTATCATGGCAACCCGCAGCCTCCTATTGCCATGGGAGCGCATGCACCGCATGCCAGTCATCGTGTTGGAGGTTACGTACCACCAGAGGCCTTCCATGACACGGTTGTTGTATTTTTCCGCTGTAGGGAGGTATAGGACGTGACTTGGTTCAGAAAGGATGTTGCTGGCGGTGTAGGAGGGCCCGTAGTTTCGAGTCCACTTCATTCTGCAGATGTTGAGGCCGCGAACCTTGATAAATAATGACGAGGGCTTTCGGTTCTGCACTATTGTGCGAGTGATTGCCATGGAGAGTTGCCAGTTCGGCCGGCGTCCTACATCGGCGATGCCGTAGGTCGTTCCATCAAGATGCCCTGTCTAATCATGACTGACATGGTCGCGCAAGGGACCGAGGTTCCTCGTCCATGCATTGCGACTGGTATTGTTGTTGAAGAATCTTCTTTGAAGCCCTGCTAGTATTTGACAAACAGCACAGCCCTATCGTTTTAGGTTTAGCGGGGACCATCGATAAATTCCCACCCCACCAAAGACTCAGCCTCAAGAGACAACCAAGTCACTCCACCATTCCTACGGGTACCAGTACTGCAACACTATCTTGAGAACTAATACAAATACATTCTACAAAGACAATAAAGCACCAAAACAACACTGAGGGGTCAATATGCCTAAGAATAAGGGAAAGGTAAGATTCTCCCGGCGATATGCGCCACAAGCAAGGCAACATCAACACCTCCCTAAAACCGCCGAGACGTACTTGTTCTACTGGTCCCCAAGCTCACTGAAGGGCAATCTCTAGGGAGGTAAAAACAGGCGTCGTGGTAAAAATGAAAATGACAACGAAAAGCGCGAACTCACCTTCAAAGAAGAAGGCCAAGGTACGCTCGCCACTCTCATCAATCACTCCTTTCTCCTTTGGCCCTCTATACCTCACCTCGACATGTCACTAACTTCCCCAACCCCCCAGAATACGCCCAAGTCATTAAAATGCTCGGCAACGGCCGCCTCGAAGCCCTCTGCTTCGACGGCGAAAAGCGACTGGCACACATCCGCGGCAAACTCCGCAAGAAGGTCTGGATCAACCAAGGCGACATCATCCTACTGAGTCTGCGGGACTACCAGGACGAGAAGGGAGATGTCATACTCAAGTACTCGGCGGATGAGGCACGGTCACTGAAGGCGTATGGGGAATTACCGGAGAGTGCAAAGATTAACGAGACGGATACGTATGTTTTGCCATTTTTGTTTTTAATTCGTTGTTTCGAGGGTCGGGGTGGGCATTTTTGGAAGACTGGTTTGCTAACGGAGGTGGCAATAAAGATATGGTCACGAAGGCGTGGATGATAACGTTGAGTTCGACGAAGACAGAGACGGATCGAGCGACGAGAAGGAGATCGATGTCGATGAAATCTAGAGGCTCTGCATCTGTGCTTTTTCTTTCTCAAAAACTAGCTTGCATGCCATGGGATGCGGTTGAGGCTCGAAGGTGCTGAGATGCTTTATCTTGCGGCGGTCATGAGTTATGCTAAGGAAGTGCTGTTCTCATACTGCTAGGCGTTTGCATTAGGGATCAAAATATACATCCGGGCAGTGTCAGAAGCACTTTCCTCATTGGTGTGGAGTGCGTGCTTTCACGAAAGGTATATATGGTCGCCAACCACTAAAATTCCTGAATACTACTGGTGACACAAGCATAGCAACCAAGCCAGAGAAAAACATCACCACCTCCGTCCCAGCAGCAGGGAAGGAACACAGTGAATTCGATTATCCTAGGGCTTTGAGCGCAAATGACAAAACACGAGAGATAGCCAAAGCCAGGGGTGCACGACTAGCGTGTGTCTGTAATCCGGGATTCCTCACAAGCACGCCATCCATTCGCTATGGCCAGAGTCTATGGCGCTCCTCATGGACGTTGGTGAAGGCTAAGTTCTCGTCGCACTTTTTGGTCCAACAAATCCTCAGTCAAACCAAATCCGGCCCCTCCTCTACGGCGGAATCTCCTTGCCCGCCCAATCCCAACACCTCCCCCTCCCCTCCGTCCCCACATTCTTCACAACCTCACACAGCCTCTCGGCCGCAAACTCCGCACTAAACAGCTTCTCCGGCTTCGTGCTCTTCCAAAACTCCTCACTCAAGCCCGTCTTCACTGTCCCTGGATGTAACGCCACCGCCACCGCTTTCTCCCCCGCGGTATTCTTGAGATATATATCCAGCGACTTAGCCAACTGATTCACGCCCGCTTTGGAGGCCCGATACGAGTACCAGCCGCCGAGGCTGTTGTCGGAGATGGAGCCGACGCGGGCGGACATGAGCGCGAAAACGGCTTGCGCGGGGAGGGAAGGATTGTCGTTTGCGGGGGATAGATTCGTGGATTTGCGGGGGAGGAAAGGGGAGAAGTGTTTTGTTAGGAGGAGGGGGCCGAGGGTGTTGATTTGGAAGGTTTCGAGGGCGTGGGGGTAGGAGATTTGGGAGGGGGATTTTTCGGGGTGGAGGATGCCGGGGATGCAGAAGGCGAGGTGCAGGTAGCTTTGCTTGAAGCGGGTGGCGCAGTGGGATGCGGCGGCGGAGATGGTGCTTTCATCTGTTGAGGGCGGATGGTGTGTCAGTGAAAGACAATGGGAAGTTAGTGGTCTTTGGTTGGTACCTGTGACATCTAGCTCTAAAACCTCCAGACGCTGCGGGTCGACGTCTAGCCCATCTAATATCCTGCTTTTTGTGCCCTCCAAGTCTGTGCGTGCTGTTGCTACAACAGGGAGGTTTGTCGTTTGAAGCAGACGTCGAGTCAATTGCAGACCTATGCCACGGGAGGCGGGGGAGGTGAAGATCCAGGGCTGTACCATTGCGATAGATAGAATAGAGAGGCAATCGCCGTCGACAAAGAGCGATTGTAGCTCAAAGGAAAGTAGGGAGCCATGTCTGCGTCCATGTTGAATGACATACTTCGTACGGATCGACAGGGCATGGAGATCGTGGAGATCTGAGGTCTAGCTTTGGTAGCGATGCTCGCTTATCGGAACTCTGTTTTTGGCGGTATTTAGAGTCCAGCGCGCTATCATCTCGAGGAGGGAAGAATGCAAAGTGAAAGAAACACTGCAGAAACACCATCCGAGGAAACATTATGCGTGAATGAAGCTCTAGCGTTTTGGTCTCAGGCTTTCTGGACATCGGTCTTATTTTTTTCAGCCTTGAGGATCACCCACTGAGGGATGCCTACTCAAGCCTACGTCGGGTAGCCTTTTAAAGCAAGGCCTCTCCAATCGGAGTGAACTCCATTAAGCTTGGAGGAAAGCGCTATATGATGATTTCTGTTTTGTTAAATGGTGTTGTTCGTATCTCTTGTCCTCTGCTGGCTCTACACATGGGTGGTTTGCGAGGCGAAATATATTGCTTTGCTTGGCATCTGCGGGTAGCCTGAGCCAGACCTGACTTCCCAATCATGGAACCCTCTTCAAATAGCGTTGATCACGCCACGGAATCCCCGCTTTCGTCCCAGTCTTTTCCAATATCGTCTGAATTCTTTGTGGGTGTTTTTATCACTGTGGGAAAGCTCTTTCGTCCCAAACTTTCACAATGTCTTTCGGACTCTCTTTGGGTGATTTTATCACTGTGGGGAAGCTGATATCAGACATCGTTGTAAGCCTACGTGGTGCAGAGCAAGAGTACCAGGAGCTCCTTCGCCAACTGTCCAGTCTTCAGCTTGCCCTTCACCATGTCGAGAATCTCAACGTTGGCGATAAGGAGCAGCCAGCGGTTAACGCCATCAAATGTGCAGCATTGATGTGCCAAATCCCCTCGGCCAGTTTCTTATCGAGGTCCAAAGGTACGAAGGTAGCTTAGGGGTAGGAAAGTTTCAAGGGTCGTTTAGGGATCTGGAGAAGAAATCGAGATGGGCACTCTGCAAGAAGGAGAATGTGAGACGGCTAAGGGATTATCTCAATATGGATATTGGGAGCATCAACATGCTGTTGATGGCGCATGGGCTAGAGATGCTTACTCTTTCAACCAAGCAGGCTACCAAAGACAACATGAGCTTGCAGAAGGAGTTGAAGGATTCTGAAAATACTTTAGTGGAAGTCAAGAAGGACATCGCCGCTCAACAAACGACGATGAAAAGTAATACATCCGTGCTTGGCCGTGTGTTTGAAATCGTCCAAGGGGATGTGGTTCCACAGCTTAAGGACTTGGTGGACGTGGCTCCTAAGATTTGGCAGACGAATTTACAAATATACGAAATCGTCCTGAAATGGCAGACAGTCGCGCCCTGTCCAGACCTCCGACAGACATGGTTCCAAGACCCGGTCAAGCTGGAAGACGCCCTCGGCAGAATCCTCCCCATACCTTCTGAATACGGTTATAGCAAAGTCGAAGCCATTATCAGAGCTCAATTCAAGGTGGGTCCAGGTAGGCAAAAGGTCCTTGATGGCAACTACGAACTTTTCGATGCAAGAAATGGCAACCGGATCATTTTAGAGTCTTCATGGACAGGGATAATACCGGGCATGAGTATCAAGATGGCAATTATATTGGAAAAATCTTTCGGCAAGGCTGACGGTTGCCCAATGCCGCGCTGTGGAACTCTAGAACCCCTTAAGCCTTTAGAAGGAGGCAAGTTCTGGTGAGTGATATTAATCATATCCTATGACACCATGCTCCAAGCTCCTAACAGCAAGAAACTCCCACTGCAACGTCTGGTTCGAAGTCGCTCGGCAGGACATGAACCGCACATCTGATCCGTCTAGGTCGCGGACTCAGAGCGCTCCGCTTAGTCTATTAGGACCAAAAGAATCTTCTGATGAAACCAAATCCAGCCATGTGCCCGAGGATGACATTGACACTGAAGCAGAGGAGTTAGCACAATTTGGAGCTTTCAAAAACGTGAAAGTCGAATGGACGATGACGCAGACTCCCGTAGGAACATTGGAGGCGATGTACATCGAGAAAGAACGCTAACAGCTGGTGTATTCATGCCAATACTCTTCGAACTGCAAGGTACAAATGGCACGAGCAAGAGGTTTTGGTAAGAGTATCGGACAAAAGTCATGAATAGAGGGGAAATTTCGCTTGATTTTTTCTAAGTCCCACAGGCTGCGCACCGGCCACAATCATCGCGATTACATACAAAAATCAGTACTTAGTTGGTAGTCCACGCCGGCGCTTGACCTCTGCGCATTTAATAGACATAGTCTCAATTTCCTTTATGAAATCAGTTGGATCCATTTCATCCCATAAGTCCTGAACGACCTGCTTCAATTCAGCCAGCGTCTTAGGAAATGGCTTCATGTGTGTAATTCTATGCTTCATCCACCTCCACACCTTCTCAATAGGGTTCAAATCAGGGGAGGAAGGAGGCCAGTCATCAAAGCCTTTGATTTTAAGTCGCCGGCGTACTTTGCTGGCTTCTCCCATATGAATTTTAGCCCCGTCTTCCATGAAGATTGTATCCTCCTCTTCCATAGCCTCAAGCATAGGCGCCACAACTGCCTATAGAAGCATGTTAGACAGAATAACATTTTAAATCATAAGAGAATTACCTCCAAAACCTGTGATGCATAATCCTATGAATTTATACCCTTTTTTCCATGTTCTCAGCGTAAAAAGACAAGCTTTGACTTAAAGCCCCAGCCTATGACGCCCCACACCATAAATTAAGTTCACCCGGATTGGTAGACTGACTGTACACAGTCTGAGTGCCAAGCTTCCTCTAGAAAATAAGTCAGTTGAATAAAAATGTCAAAATAAGACTCTATGACTAACCAACACGTCTGTTGTCTGCTTTTCATGATATGGTGTTTGCATAATATTACAAGACAGCTACCTCGCACTGGCCGCGATTGCCTTTTGCCTGGTTTTGGCTTGAGTGATACTATGTGTGAGTTTCCCGTTGAGAATTCAGATTTCTACGTCTAGTGACCCAGATTCTACCTCTTTCCCCAGTCACAAAACTGCATTCATCACTCCAGATCACACGCGCCCAGTTGTTGACAGTCCAATACATATGTTGTATGGCCCAGCGTACACGTCGGCGTTGTTGATTCTGGTTTATAAATGGCCGGCGGCAAGCAATGCATCGTTGATATTCAATTAATTTGAGAGCTCTAGCAATCGTTCGATGAGAGACATTGAGAATTAAGGCTTTGGCTAAACGTTTGTATGTCATTCTTCGTCCATTCCACCCCTCCCGACACAATCTAGCGATATATCGAGCAGTATGGCTTGTCAGTTTGTGTGGACGTCCAGTACGGCCAGATTGATCTCGTCTAGACTTTTCTGACTGAATAATGCGTGAAATTGTGGGTTGAGAGACTTTGATTCCATGGTCTTGAAACATTTTCCGCTTGATTTGTGACTGTGAGAGGCCGGCAGCAGAGTATGTCCTAATTCTAACTCTTGCTGGTGTGTGAAATTCTCCTCTCTCCCCTTTACGTGGCGGCGACGACAGCGGCATGGCGACGGTGACAGTGTGGCAGGGGTGGTGTGTGGGCCTACATGCCTGAACTTACGCGGAGGCAGATCACATCTACGCGTTGTGGGACTTAGAAAAAATCAAGCGAAATTTCCCCTCTATTCATGACTTTTGTCCGATACTCTTACGTTGCGTTTGCAGTCACCGAAGATACCCAGTTATATCCGGCCAGCCTCCGGACGCTGTCGAACATATCCAGAAACTGAAGGACGGCACAAAGTTTGGTACACCACAAAGTGACGGCTTCCATAGTTTGGTCTTATTCATACAATGCATTGTTTGCAAAGTGTGGCAGCATATATATTGCCTTGGATTGTTCAGTGGATTGTTCAGTGCTTCTCTCGAATGCATTTGTCACTCATGTCTTGAGGACTCGCCGCAGCTTTCTGTAGTATGCAATGGGTAAGAGTAACAAATCTTGAGGTCCCTAGAGAATGACGAAGACGCTGATATGTCAGCAGACAAAAGTAATCGCATCAAAGTTTTGGGTCCTAATATTTCCAACACATTATTATATTTCTGCCATTGCACAAAGTCATTGACAGCATCCCCATCAGAATTTGGTCCACCTGTGCCTCGAGTGCTTTGAGAATCCAAATGAATACGATCATCGGACGAGGACCTGCACAACATATTCCGCGCTCTCAGGTTTCAATAGCCCAACCATAGCGGAGGGTCCCGGGTGTCAAATCCATCGTGACAGCTCAGATGATTAGACAAGCTCAAACGATTCTCAGCCAAGGATTCACCCACTATGCAACGGAAGCTTACCTTGGTCCCAGGGTTACTGTGCAGCATCACACGGCGGATCGACATGTGCCTATCCCTCTGGAAGACAAGCACGGTGGCGCTGTACAAGTCCTCGAAGAAGAGAACAAACCAGCAGTACCGATCATCATACAGGGCTTTGAGCGAGAACAAAAAAACATGGAAAGCAATGTGATATGTGCTATCCTTAGCGACACAAATCCTCTCAGGAGCAGGTGCACCGTCAATAGCTGTACGCATCTAGAAAGACGCTATACCCTCCCACATCGACCGCGGCCCTACCACTATCTCAATAGGGTTAGCAACGTGACTGTTCTTCTGTCAAGGTTTCCAGACATACACGCGCGCGGAAAGCACGTCATGAATTAACCCAGGACATCCTTATGCCAGCTGCCTAGCTACCTAGCTATCTAGCTACGTATAAATCTCCTTACCTAGGGTTGGCTTGCCGATGACGGAGTGAGCCTTCGACTGGCGAGCTAGTAAAAGGTGGTCAAAGTTCTTCATCGCTAGATGGATATCCTTCGTCAGCACCAGCTGTGCCACGTGGAAGCTGTCATATTGACTAATTTGCATCTCACATTCCTTTCCCTCCCGAACCGCACCTCATCTCCTTGCCGCAGTTCCAGGCCGTCCCCGCCTAACGGCGTACCCTTTACCTTGGTAATAAAGGTCGAGCCGAGATCTCTCGGGCATAGCGTTCCGCAGTACCCGTTAGCAGACATTGCCAGTTCGGCGTGTTTGGAAGAGATATGCTGGGAGGCAAACGGGCCACTGTTGGACCATATAGGCTTTCTATCCTCAGCACGGACGGCCTATTCGAAAGCGGGATTGGGTACACGGTCCAGACTCTTCGCACCGGTCGCTTGTCGGATCGTGTTGGTTGTAAAATGACGATGGCTGGAAAGCTTTTTGGTATCCCATCCCTTTAGGGAGGCGGCGACGGCGGCGATAGCAGTGACTGGACTCAATTGGTTATCACTTCGTTGCATGGGGGCTGCTCAAAGACTTCTGGGGTGTGGGGCTGATGGTGCGTTGGCAGCGGTGAGGGTGAGACGGCTGCTAGGAGAGGGTGGGGGGTGATGGCGGGCATCGAAATAAGTGGTGGCTCACAAAAGAGAGGGGATTTGGGTATGGTAATGGTCAGGCAAGTTTTGAGCAGCAAAGATGTGAAAACTTGAGGTCGTTGAGCTTTTCTGTCTGCGTTGCCGGTTTGCTTAATAAGAAACTGGCTCGATTTACTGCTGGGGATCCTCTGGGTTTCTCGAACTAAGCCTGCTAATTCTTTTGATGGGACGTGTGGATTGGTGAGAGTACGTAGCATAGACTGTTAACGTAAACAAGAAATTCTTTAATTAAACTTGTTCTATTCCTCCTTCTATCCTCCTATTCTTTCTCCATCCTTCCTCCATCCTCCTTCTTTCCTTCTTCTTTCCTTCTTCTTTCCTTCTTCTTTCCTTCTTCTACCCTTCTCCCCTTGGCATTTGGTGAGTTGCTAGGACCTGTTATAGGACGTCAACACACGCAGGGTGTACAGACATACCGTGGGCGTTTATAAATGGCTGTTCAGATATTATGATTGGATGGAGCGAAGTGCTTAGAGACGGAACGTCAACGGTTCGTATGATAGGAATTTTCAAGGGTGAAGTCCGGGACCAGCCACTGAACGCTTTCTATACGTTCACAGATCAAGGATTGCACTGGATCCGATCTACCATTGTGGGAGCGCGGCAGTCTTGAGCATTGCAGACGATGATAGCTTGAGTTGGCAATGTGGACAGAGGGAACCTGTGGTTACATTGGCTTTATCGTTGAGGCACATTCGAAGGAGGGGCATATGCGATTAGTGTTGGACATGGTGCAATAGCGCGAGGTTAAAATGGGTCTTGAGAGGATAGGCAGCAGCGACAACCCTGGTGCAATAGAAGACAGGTGACAGAACAATGAGGCTTCTCAAGGCTTCTTTCCCAACACATCCAATGCCTAGAAAGCCTGCTCTTTAGAGGACTTCAACCCGTGCTCTCATCTTAGCTGAGTATACCATGATTGCGGCAATGCCACAGATAATACCACACAATACGGCCGTACTAGCCGAAGAAGGAAGAGGCGGCAGCAGATTAGCACTTGAAGGGCATGCGAAGTAAAGAGTGGAAGATCGTGACAGATAACGCAGCTTTGGGCATCACCGCCTGACTCATAATGTGAAAAGGCTTATCGCAATGCGCTCACACGCAAGCTGATTCAGATATCTGAGCGGAGACACAGGAATCAGGAAGTAAGACACTACCGGAGCCCTCATCACCTATGAGCTTGTTACACCAACGGGAACCTCCACCCAGCAGGTCAGGAAAAGCCCGCGAGATGAATGGGTCATGGACTGTGCCATAGGAATGGGAAGAGAACTAGGAGAAGGAACAATAATATTGATACGAGCAGGCGAAAGCCGGAAAATCAAATGCAAAGGACGATTGACAGCGGAAGGATTGTGGGGCGATGATCTCCAACCGTGCCGTGCCTACCTTACGCTACCCGGGTTCTTTCGACGGCCATGTGAGATGCCCTGCAGCAAGGCTGAAACGCCACTGTGTGTTGCCACCGTTGGCGGTACGTGACAAACATTTCACAACTCTCAAAGGTAGGTAACCAGTCAGAACTCGTTGGACAAAGCTGTGGCGAGAATTGTTGGAGCGCGATAACTCGAGGGTAATGCCACCTACCGAGGCAGAGCGTAACTTAAATGACCTGAAACGAGGCGAAGCAGAGCAGAAGAAGCGCTGCAAACGGCTGGCTGGCTCCCCTCTGGATGAGATGCGACCTGATGATCCGAACAAGCCATGCCATGTTTATACAGAGGCAAGTATGCCACGTGTCTTTACACCTGGAGTCCAGGCTGTGTGGTCCATTATTATTTGTGGTGTCTTTCTATCACTTGGTGAAAACCATCATTTAGAAATCGATAGAGATAGGAAATTGTAATGAGCAACCCGCGAGGCACAGCGCCCATGGAAATCTCAAATGAAACGGGTGTGCCTTGCCGTACACAATCTGCATGTGTAACGTTACCGAGTGTGGAGATTTGTGATAATGAGCCATATGCAGTCAGATGAATATCGACGTGGGAACAGACGTAACCATCAAGAGAGATTGATCCTGGGCGGTATGTAGTAGACAATTCGCTCTATACAAAGGGCTTAAGTCTTCCAGCAGCTTGTTGTAAAGCTAGAGAACGACCAGATGGGAAAAGAAGCGGCAAATCTTTGTAGCCTCGCTCAAAAGGCCTATGAAGCTTGAAATCGAGTACTCCGCAATGATAGAAACTGAGTGTAACCGCAGCATCATCGTGTACACTGCGTCACGGCAGAGCACAGCCTCCACGCCTCATAACAACAGTAAGAGACCATTCGTTTCAGGTCGAATCCATCGCTGAGGCATGAAGGATACGTAATCAACGAAACACTGCAACCAATCGTGCCAAAGGCAGAATCCACGTCAACAGACAAATGTACTCCCTCGAAAGGGTTTGCCTACAGTATGAGAACCTCGGATGCGGGATAGACAGCATGGCGATCGCCAGTGATCGAATGCCCAACGAGACCTGGTTTCAAGAGTCGACTGCGCAGACAAATGCCACGCACATGAAACCTGAGCGACCACGTTTTGTGCTGATCAAGGTGTAGGGAATCGTCATCGCAGTGGTCCAAAAGTACCGGATGTCCGCCTGGGTGCCTCGGATCGGGCCTGTAGCCGAGTGGGGAGTTGAGGGCTCCTCATGACGACTTTGGATCTTCAGGCAGAGCTCGCAACGGTCACCTGCCCGCAGAAGAAGCAGAAGATTCGATGCATGTCCCTGCCCGCTTGTTCCGTACAGCAAACGGATTTCCAAAGCTTGACCACACACTCGTGCCGTCCATGTGGAGCGGCTGCATGCTTCTAGCACTAGGGTGGGCTTTTTCATTCCGAACACACCTGTATCCCACCAATTGCTGCACGGAAGAACTCCTACTCCTGCCGTACACTCGAGAGATGGCTTTGATCTGATGTGGGAGGTGGGATGTGGGACGTGGTTACTTGCTTTAGTCACTAGACCACCGAACTTGGAGAAGTCCTTCGGACATGATCGATGGGAAGACGAAGGCTTCATCAAAGTTCAGCAAAATCCAACGTGGCGCTCCAATGTTCCACGGAGCGCAACGAGATGCGAAATTCTTATTTTTTTCCATCCCAAGTGATACCGATAGCTTAAGTGACACCGATAGCGATACCTTATGATCTAGACTGGAGCCGCTGAGCACCGCGAGTTGCGGTTGTACGAAGAGGAAGAAGTAGGGATGAAGTCTGCCTCGCCAGTTTTGAAACATGGCGGGAAAGGTGACTTCATCGCCAGAGCATGCAGTCCCGACCATGTCCTGTCGTATCAGCTGCGTCGCGGATTAAATCTGGGATTCGACTGCCGATCGAAGAGTTTCCACTTTCAGTTACAGGCTTGCAGCTCAGTCACGGAAGTATGGTACAGACCGTACAGCACTCTACAGTAGAGACGAAGTTGAAGAGCGTGCAGAGTGTTCCTCGTGCCTGCAGGGATTCTTACTCGTATCGTACTCGCGCTCAAATCGATAGCCTTCCTCCTACACCGAACCGCAGAAATTCAACGAGTTACCGCACTTAGCACTGATCACCGCCAAAGCATCAAACTTCTCTCGGACCATCACGTTCACTCCCATGGATGATAGCCCGTCTTTTAGCATCACAACGCAACGAGTAGCCTGGAGGGCTCGGAGTGTTCTCAGGCCATCCTTGGTGGAAGTGCATGCTGACTGGCTCGGGAATTTATGACTGCGCCAACGCGCTCAGCCTCGTCTATACGGGGCCACTGAAGCCATCCACCATGCGAAATGCGCCGGTACCTACCTCGAGAGTGGAGACTTTGCGCTGACGACTGGGATTCCGCGCCGCATGCTCTGGATGGTCTGGTATTCCCAGCAAAGAGGATCCAGCCATTCACCACTGGAGCTAGCGCTGCTACGCCATGAACACACCCAAGGAGTCTGGCGGATAAGCAATCAGGTAGCACGCAGCCAGCTACCCCTGCTCCTCTACTCGGGTTGTTTCATCACTGACGATGTGAGGATCTGATGGGGCAGAAACGGCGGAAGGCCAGATCTGTGCAGTCCATGGTCTGGCGCAGTTTGGGGATACTCTACTGGCGCGGTCCCGTCCTGAGGGCCTTGAGCTGCCAGGTACATATCCTCAGCTCGGCCACTTGGGCGTCGCCGCCGTATTTTACATCGCTCTTGCTGCGCTGTTGGAACCAACATCCAAGCCCTACCGAGCTGCCAAGGACATTGTCTAAGAAACCATGAGCCTTCCTGTTGCACAATAAAACCGCAGCCTTGCATCAACGGCCGCAGGCACCCGCCGGATCTCAGGCACGCTCTCGGCTTGGGTAAGTTGATTTAAATTGCGTTGTTGCATAGGGTTGCATCGCCGCATTCTGACAGCTGTGCCTTCCATAGTAATTTCCTCACGCCATAGCGACTTTGTCTCGCCTTCGCCATGACCACGGCCAACACCAATTTCTGCGTCCCTCCTACGTGTTCTGGCATCTACCGCGATAGCACCAAACGCAAGGAAGGTCTCTCAAGATCATCGTCAACAGCAGGCACGCCAACTACCAAAATACCGGCACCTTCGCGTCCACTGCCTGATCTGTGCTTTCCTGTCAGCTCAGCAAAAGCTAAGTCGTTCTTGCTCAAATCCGGCAAAATGAAGGGCATGAACTGGAAGCCTAAGAGAGGCGAGGCAATGGCAACGATACCACAGGGAGGCGCGATGCCAGAAATCGGTCACAGGCATTCCAGGAGCGCTCCTGTCATTGAATTGGTGGGCACAGAAGAGACCAGGATCTCCATCTCGGCTGCCGGCCCGCCCCAGCATCGTGAGAAGTCGGACAGAATCCTTGAAGAAAATCAAGAGAAGCCAACCAGCGAAGTCAATAGACCTGGAGAACTACCGCGATACAGCACGGAGGACGAGATGAGTTTGGCGGCGACTATTGGTGCCGAGCTCGCTGATGATTTTGGTGTTTTTCCTACTGAGCTTGACAGAAAGCTAGCAGGCGAAGGGAGGTGCGAAGACAGCAATGCTGCTTCGAAGGCGGATGCAGACGGCGATGTCAGTATCATGGAGGTGCCCATCCAGCTCGCTGCGAAAGACCGGCGGCCCAAGATACAAGTCACGATCCCGCAGTTGCGACCTCTGTCGGCAGTCGGGGCGGCTCGTCGCGGCAAGAAGCTCGGGCAACAAATCCACGAGACGACGAACAAGTCGGAAAGCTCGTCGAGCATGGTGTCGCCGGCATCGTCAGTTACGCAGCAGACCATCGAGTGTGGCCATCGCACGGCGCATCTCTCCGTCATCTCACCCATCTCGGTTGTGGAAATGCCGAGGCCGCAGAGACCCTTCTCCTCCGGCTTCTCGCTCCAGGGTGCGGACATGGAAGTGCCCGCGCCGCACACAGCCCCACTTCCAACACTGTCGCACTCCGCCATTTCGGACTCCTCTGACGACACGGCCGACCGCGATGATAGGTCCTCGATTTACAGTTTGCGCTCGTCCATGTCCAGTCTCGCGTCGGACAATGCGCGGCGCAACGTGTCCGAACCCCGAAGGCCAAGCCTCGCATTCTCCGTCTTATCACCAGCCGACGCTGGTGTTTTCGACACCATGCCCGCAACGCCCAAATACCCCAAGACGACCAAAAGCACCAACACACTGGCGTCGCTGGTGAACAGGAACAAACCACTGCCGCCAGAGCCCACGACGTCGACATCGGAAATGGCGCCTCTGAACCTGTCTGGCCAGTCGCTGTCCCGAAGGGGAAGTATGAAGGCACGACGCAAGGTCCCCGCGCCTCTCAACGTCACCAAAGAGACGACCGACAAATTCTCGCGGAGGGTTTCGCGCGCACTCTCGCTAAGGTCCAAGTACACCCCCGCCGACCTCGACGCCCTTGACGAGGCGTTCAGAAAAACCAGCCCGTTGAAGACGGCACCAACTTTCTATTCGGCCCACACGACGCAGACCCTCAGTCAAGCTGAGTTGGCGCTCGAAGCGCAGCTCCTCACGATCAATGAAGATGCGCCATTTATCGACTGGGACGTCGTACCGCTCGTGCACGATCCTCTCCAAATCAGGCGCGGACCAATGCACATGGAACCGTCACGGCCAGCACCATCGCCGCCAGCACGAAATGCTCCATCCGAGCGTGCCGCAAGCCCTCGGAAGAAACTTCAGAAGCGATCCCCAAGCCATGTGGCCATGCAGTTAAGAGCCGCAGAATGCGCGATGAAGCGCGTTTCGCTGCCCGTGGTCGGATCCAGCCTGAAGGCGCATCGGGTGCTTGGCACACTAGACGACATGAGTGGTTCGCCAACATCGACGATGATGATGCGCGAGGCCAGTGCGGAATCCCACTGGAGCTCAAGCGAATCGCCTCGACTTTACGCACTGTCTACTGGCTCTGATTCTGCCCTATCATTGGGCGGTCCAAGTACTCCAGAAAGCATAGTATCATCGGTAGACGATGCGGCTTTCGAAGAGGTACGGAAGAGAATGCAGCTGTTGGGCCCAAAGCATGACCAGGCGGAGACGTTTAGTGTCTACTGCAACAGCGACGTGTCGGTGTCTCCTGACCATCTACCGATACAGCATCAAACTACTGATCGAACTTCTCTGGATACCTCTCGCTCCGAAAGCCCTCGGAAGTCTAAAACAGACGCAGAAAAGCAGTCGATAGCTGAAAGGAAGAACAGTGGCATTTCAATCTCAGTGCGGCGTGCATCACTTGACGAAAGCCATATTCACCCGCTGGAACGCCGTGGACGAAAAGATGACAAACCGGTCCGTTCATTGGCTTCCATCACCATGTCCGAAATACCCGAAATGTATGCCAGCCTACCCTCTCCCCGATCCACCATCCGGCCATCGATGACCGCCGAGGAAATGGAGCGCGCAATCTCAGCCGAGGCTGCTGAAAGAGTTTTGCTTCGCATCCTGCAAAGCTTAGACAACCTGGAGGATCTGTTCGCAACTGCCACGGTCAGTCGGGGCTTTTATCGTACCTTCAAGCGCCATGAACTGGCACTCACGAAAGGTGCACTGTTCGCCATGTCGGCTGCCGCATGGGAGCTTCGGGAAATGAGTCCGGCATACCCGCACAGCAACGAGCCCGACAGTGCATCCCCGCAGTCCGAGTACACGCCAAGTCTTTACCTCCGCCACTACATGAATGATATGTACATTATGATCCACCTGAAGTCCATGATCCTCGTCCACTGTGAATCCTTCCTTCGTGCCGATACCATCGCTGCGCTCGCCGGTGCTGAGTCAGAACGCTCTTCTCAGATTGACAATGCCTTCTGGCGCGTTTGGACGTTCTGCCGGATCTTCGGGTGCGGCAAGAATAGAGAGGATGATATTAACGGCCAGCTTGACTGGCTGAAGGGTGGTAAACTCGCACAACGGCAGAGCGATAATGCCAAGGAGACGAACGGCGTTCTCTTCAGCCCGCCTGCTGCTTTTGGCAGAGGCAACGGTAATGGTCTCACCGCAGAAGAGCTTTATGACATGACGGAGATCTGGACATGTCTCGGCGTGCTTGTCCGTGGCTTCCATGGCAAACGTGAAGAGGCCAGGGAGCACGGCATTTTCAATGGTACAGACATTGCTGTCGGCAATGTTGAAGAAGAAGATGCAATGCTTGGTAAATTAATCCTCCATTTAAATACCATATTTACACCTGCTAACAACCTACTAAGAGGAATGGACACACCACCTTCTCACGCTCGCTCCGTCCACCGTTCTTGACGTCAGCTCTCCAGCTCCCACACCATCTGCAGCCTTCGCCCACGCCCGCTCGCAAGGCTACACCGCCTGGACTCCACCCACTTCCGGCTCGTCCCGCTCCACTTTCCTCAATAAAGCCGTCTCCCGCGTCTACGAAGAGAAGATGAGCGAACGCCATCCCTCGCCCACATCAGCTTCCCCCACTTCACCCACCCTACTAGACCCCGTCATGGCATCCCGGCAACGCTGCGCCCAACACGCCGTCGAAATCCGCGCCCGCAGAAGTGACCCCGCCTACCAAGGCGCCTTCACTAGCGAAGAACGCCCTATGAGCAACTACCCCTCCGTGCTCCACAAACTCGAAACCGCCCCCGCCGCCACCAATAGCACCCCCCTCGTCTTCAACCCCTCTGCGCAGCGCCCCGCCCTCACGCTCAAAGTCCCCACAACCATCATCCCTCTGCCGACCCCCCCACACTCGCGCAACTCCAGCGCCGCCGACAAAGTCTCCCTGCCGCAGCTGCTGCCCACGCCGTTGTCGCTCGTACCGGCGGGTCCGCAAGTACGCGATCCGGTGGACGTGGCGATGGAGCGGCTGGTGGGCATGGGGTTTGAGGAGGCGAGGGTGAAGAAGGCGTTGGCGGAGACGGATAGTGGGAATAGTGTTAGTTTCGAGAAGGCGTTGGAGCGGTTGGTGAGGGAGAGGAAGAGGTGCGTTACTAGTGTGGGGGGTTCGTGGATTTTGTGAACAGGTTGTGAAGGGGGACGCATGGTGGGTGTATGATTTTTTTGGTTTCGGCGATGAGGAGATGGCGATTATACCCCAAATAGTTTTTTTTTTCCTTTTATCAGAGCTTGTTTGAATAAAATGGTGTGTGAAAATTAAGTGACTGGGTGGGTAGTTTGGGATGGCATGGTTCTTTGCATTGAATATGATTGCATTGAATATGACTGCATGGAGTATGATTGCATTGAATATGATCATCTTTAAAACACTGGGTGCTGTCAATGTTGATACCGTACCATGAACCACTCGCTACTCCCTTGATCGGCTTCTTGCGGCCCCAACCGGGGCGCCTCGTTGCCGGCTGACGTGAGATTCCCATCTATCGGCAGCGGTCTGCTTCCTTCGTACTTGAATTGCCGGATAAGCCTGGAGCCTCTTTCCTCTATAGCCCGATATGGTACTGTAAACGTGAATTCGCAAATTCCAGCTCTGTGTACAGCTGTCTCTGTGGAGAAATGCGACACCGGGGTGAAAGTCCACACAGACCATGTTTTCTAAGCAGACATAGAGCGGAAGCTCTCGGCGGCATCGGGGTAGCACGGCGTGCCAGCTAGGGGGGCTACTCCATCAGGGTAATAGCAAGTAACGGACTATGTCACCGTGAAAGTGAAAGGCAAGAGGAGGAAGACAAGGACCAAGACGCGGAGTTTGCGATGATAGTGACGTCACAGCGACGTTTCATTCTTTCAAACCCTACCCTACCACTCCATCTTCTCCTTAATATACAAATCCACATACCGATCCACATCCATATTTTCCAACCTCCCCGCATCATCCCCCAACGCCACCAACTCGTCCACCCTCGCCTGCTCAAAATGCGGCCCCAAATGCCGCTTATACTTCTTCATAATCTCGGGCTTGGCTTCCTCCCTCCTAGTCCGGTGACCGAGCGGCGCCTCCACCACCACCTCCTTGAGCACCGTCCCATCCTTGAGCCTTACCAGCAGAGCATTCGGGATCGAGCGCAGCGAGGCTTCGTGGTAGTCCTTTGTGAATTGGGGGTCTTCGACGCACTTCATGCGTTTGCGGAGGGATTCGACGAGGGGCGAGGTGGCGGCTTCGGAGCCGTCGGTGTAGTCGGTGGCTTCGAGGCGGCCGAAGACGAGCATTACGGAGGCCATGTACTAGTTACCAATGATGTCAGTTGGGTTAGATTGGACATTGGTGCTTGAAATGGCATTGGGGGGTGAAACGTACCTGGACGCAGTGGTCTCGGTCGGCAAAGTTATCCATGGGCTTGAATTGCTTGTCGATGATACGGATGCAAGCTTCGTGTGTGCGACAGGTGATCTCCTCGATGTCCTCGGCCGATTTGCCCATGTCTTTCAGTTGATGGTGGATATGTTTTGCGGCCTCAATGGCGGTTTGCGAGTGGAACTCGGCTGGAGGTTTCAATCAGTATCATCCGCAATATCTTCATCTGCCTCACTTACCAGGGTAGGAAACCTTGAAAAGCACATTTTCCATTACGTAGCTTCCATACGGTCTTTGGAATTCAAACTTCTTGCCCTTGAATAGTACGTCGTAGAAACCCCAGACTGGTGCGGAGAGCACAGTTGGCACGCCCTGTTCGCCTTTCATAACCTTCATGACCAGATTCACAGCCCTCTGACAAGCATCGCCAGCGGCCCATGACTTTCTGGACATGGTGTTTGGCGAATGCCTGTATGTCCGCAAACTCTGGCCATCGACCCACGCCTGCGAGATAGCGTCGGCCGTCCGCCTGACATCGAGTCCGAGCATTTTGGACACGACCGCCGCTGTCGCTACTTTGACCAAGACCACGTGATCCAATCCAACCTTATTGTACGAATTTTCCAGTGCCAAGCAACCCTGAATTTCATGTGCTTTGATCATCGCCTCCAATACATCCTTGACCTTCAGCACCGTCCCATTGCCGACATGCCCACCGGCACGGTTCGTTCTCGACATCCAGTCCGCAACTGCCAGGATACCACCCAAGTTATCCGAGGGATGGCCCCACTCTGCGGCCAACCAGCAATCGTTGTAGTCGAGCCATCGGATCATGGCCCCGATGTTGAAGGCGCCGTTGACGGGGTCCAGTATGTAGGGTGTTCCAGGTACTCGAGTACCATTGGGGACGACGGTTCCTTCGACGATTGGTCCAAGGAGCTTCGTGCACTCCTTGAAACGGAGAGCTTCCAGACCACAGCCCAGAGTATCCAGGAAGACATATCGAGCCGTATCGAACTAGGTAAAGGTGAAGATAAGCTCATGGCGGCGAGGGGTGTCTCAAGCAACAGAAACATACAGCGAGATCAGAGTCAATCTTGTAGCCATGAATGTATGTTGCCATGTCCATGATCTCAGGATCAAATTCCCTCGGTCCCGCCGGGGGAGGAGCCGAAGAGTTGAGAGCAGGCATGGTAGAAAAGTAAGCAATGGCAGGTGTTGCGCGAGGGAGGTTACGAGAAGCAAGAGCAGGGATTGAGGATCGTGTCAAGACGCTTCGGGTTGAGCAGGTCGAAGGAGTTTTCTGCCGGAGATTCCTGACCACTGTACGATTGGCACTTCTCGCCAGGGAGAACATTATGGGTAGTACTTGGACAATCAACCGGCAGTAACAGCCAATTGAGCAGACAACAGCTCTGTGAAAGTGTCTGCAAGCTAGATAGGATTAAAAGCCCTTTGAAAAGTGAAGCTTGCCGACGTCGGCGGGGAGAAAAGCTACCTTAAGCTTCGTTCCTCAGTGGACCTCGGCGGACAGGAAGGATGACGTCGGGTGAAAAACCATGGCTGCAAGGCTGGCGAACCTCTCTTTACTCCCGGTCTACCATGATCCGACCTCACTGCCCATCATCATCAGGTTTCATTTCTACTGATCCTGTACACAGTATCGCTGTGTTTAAAGTGCTACCAGCTTGGCTTATGCGCCTGGTCAATCACGTGAAAAGCGGAGACCTGACGAGCCTTTGAGCCCTGGGTTTGAAGCCTGTAAAGATACATTTAATCCGATGTTTACTATAGAGTTTGTTGCACGCTGTTCTTTCTTCTCTCCTCTGAGCTCAGCATTGGCCTCTTTAGTACAGTCTCCCCTACCTGAGCCTAAAACTGATAGGCTCACCTGTCCCACTTACGGACGCAATCTTGAATCCTGACCCTAAACCTCCATACAGATCATCGTACTATTTTGGTTCTAAGTTCGCTGACACTGTTAACAACATTGGCAGCAATGTTATCTGTTTAATCGTCAGGGTAAATGATCTGCGACTACGGGAGAAAGGATTCCGTGTGTCTTACCCATCCCGCATCCATCGGCACAGATGCCCCCAACGAATACGGACTTACTCCTGCGTCAACGCCTGATGAAGAAGGATCGCCTGTTGCTCCATATGAGCTTCGCTTTGTTCCGGCATTTCATTCACAAAAGTTTGCTTGCTTAGTAGCCGCATTTGAGATTGGCCTCGTCGTCCAAGTCGAGACGGAGGATCTTTGTGATCTCGGAGCGCGCTGTGTCAACATCTCCACGAAACTGTAGCCCTTCGTTACTCAGTCGGGCCTGTATGCTTTCGTTCGACATACTGACCTGGGCGGGCTAGCCAAGGTCGACATCGTCCTCTCTCCTCTCCAACGAGTCCGCATCAACATCGGCAATATTATCCGATGAGCTTGAGCCTGCTCCCGTGCATCATCTTCCTTGACGGCGACACGCCCTATCCCGATTCTAAATCCTCCTGGAACTTGGCAATTTATTGGGCTTGATTGAACTTCGATTCATAAATGACACAAGCTGTCAACTCCTCAATGTCCTCGGGACTGGCGACGATCGGCGTGTGTCTTCGTCGGCTCTACGCTCGCCTTTCGATCCTGCCAGGGGACTTCAAGACGATAGCGATAGTTGTAAGAATCTCTCCAGGTTCTTTGCGCTTGTATTGGCATATCATATACGGGTAGAGGACAAAGAAATCAATGGGAAGAACGGACTGTGCGAGTCGAGGCACCTCTATCGAACAACTAAAGAGCCTTGAGAGAGCTTAGTAGCGTATTCGTGCAATCTTTCTTTATTATTACGCAGAAAATATGGATAGTACGAGAAGAAGCGATATGTAAGATGACCTAAAAGATTTGACGACGAGCTTTTTTGGGCAGTCACTTGATCTTAGGCTTGAGCCTTAGCCGAAGACTTGGAGTCCTAAGCATGTCTTCTAATATGACGATGCTGCACCATCTCCTTAGGATTCGGCCGATCAGTGTGTTGTAGAAACGGAGAGCATCTTTGAACGACGTAGGAAACCGGTACGTGCGATCTTGTGTTTGTGGCATAGGAGTCGTGAAGAGAGAATGCTTATCACGGGTCAATGCACGAGGGTCAAAGCAGGAATGCCCTAACACATCTTCGTCGCGGGGAATAAGTAGGTGCCTAATTTAAAGATGATGATTGTAACTATACGATGTCCCACAGATCCTTCCTGCAGATCTAGGACGTTAAAGAATATGATCGACGATTATTCAAAAGTGCAAACAAAGCATAAATGCCCTAACAAAGAAGAAACAAAGCGGCGACTTACCACCACCTTCTCCTCCTCTTCGGCTCCCTCTCCTCCGCCGCTATTTCCTCCTTCCGCCTTCTCTTGCCGCTCTCCTTCGCTGCAATTTCCTCTTGCCGCCTCTTCCTGCCACCAGGCGTATTCTGCGCTATCGCCTCCCTCGTCCCGTACTTACACTCCGGCTCACCACACCGACAGAGCTTGTCCTCAGTCCAATACTGGTCACCATAATCGATGGTCATTTCCTCTCCGAACCTGATGTCTCGACCAGCAATAACCATAATGCGCATCCGTCTGCCGATGGGCATGGTCCGGAAGAAAGAATTCGCCGCGCACGAGTGGTTGATGAAGCGCGTCCAATTGCCGTAGCGCTTACAACTGATTGTAGCAATGGATCTGACAAACCCCTCCTCCGGCATCGGGTTAAACGCCATGCCGTAAATAAGGTCTTGATCCTTTGGGTCTGCGTTGATGGGAATGAGCATCCCAACGTATTCGTGTAGGATGGCGCCCTTCCTGATGTGTTGCAGGGCTCTGACTCCGATGCCCTTGCCTGGGATCTGAACGAGCTCGACGAGGGGTCGAACGACAGCTCGGTGCGTCGAAGAATGACACCCGCAATTTGCGTACTCGGTATTTCCACAGAGAGCGCAGGCACCGTAACTGATGAGGCGGGTGGTTGGGTCGTCGACGGGGTAGTGCAGGCTGGCGGGCCAGTGTGTTGGGCGAGGCTTACCGGCGAACAGGGTTGGATCAAAGACAATGTCATTGACATCCCGCTGTTCGTAATCCTGGGAGGGGCGCTTAGGAACGACGTTTGCATCTGATGGAACGATCCGGTGGTGAGGACGGTCTAGCTTGAGTTCGTAGTTGCTCTGGATATTTTTAGTTAGCCAAGGTCTGTTAGCAAGTGCGGGATGATTGATAAGTGCTGTTCGCCAATCCAACCCTCTTATCTTCGCGAACATCTCGATGCTACGGGCGTTGTCCGTGATGGCCTGTATCAACTCGGACCAGGGTTCTGATTCAATCGCATGACAGGCTGTACGAAACGTTCTGGAGTTGGCCAAGATGCTCAGCATCATCCATCCATGGGAGGCGGCGAAGTCTCTATATCGTAAACGACGCCGTTCTTCCTTCCAGGCCATACTTTCCACTCTGCGGTGCTCATCAGGTGCAACGCGGACACTGTTTACTGCGTTAAATATGGTCACGGCCCGGTCGTCAGTGCTTGTATAAGCGTCATCTGTTTCTATTAGCGATGTGCTTGTCAAGGATGGCAAATGACTTACCGATAACTGAAAACATCTCTTGAGTATGTAGAATTAGCCTAGATTGCACGGAATGTCTAAGCCAACCACTAACAGATGTGTCCGCTGGGTCTGGTAACCAGGAAGGTGGGAGTTTCAGGTCTTTTGTGTATTTGGTCAGTCCATCAAATGAAGTCTCATGGAGATCTGCATATATCTGAGCAAGTAGCTGCGTAGTATCATCGTCGTCAGCGGTCTCAATACTTTGGAACAGTCTCGACTCAACTAGATCTTCATGCGGTTTCTCGGCACTTTTTTGGAAAGCAGATGCCGCGGCATGTGTAGGTTCTAGATCTTTTGCCACTTTAGCGCGTTTCCCACCCTTCTTTGGTGCTGCTTGCCCTTTTTCAATGGTTTTCTTCGACTGCCCTTTGGGCACCCCGATCTTACGGTCAGGGCTGGTCTTCAAGGCCGTCTGTTTCGAACTCTTGGATCCCATGCCTATTGCCACGTTGGTTGATCTGCCGACAATGTAACCGTACAATATATCGAGTCAATAAGTAGGGAAAGTTCGTAGAGGTTCACTTTCTGTTGAGAATGATAGTGGCAATGCTGAATTGTTGGGTGCGAGTCACGTTTGTTTGTCCCATATAGTATTTCTGCCCTTTGTTTGGTTTTGACATTGGTCTGATAAAGCCGCCATTGCATCAAGTGACAAAGAATTATACGCTCAACACCAAAAATAGCATAGCCTCTTTGTGTCCACACTCAAACTGATTGTTGCGTCAATGATAAGGATGAAAGAAACGTGAACATAAAAGAGACGTCAAAATGAAAAAGACATGGAAATGAAAGGCACAAAGGCAACAGCAGCAAGAAGTAGAATTGTTTAGAGCTGCCATCTGGTGACAAGCGTACAGTCATCTTCAACACAGTACTATCCAGGGCATGTGCTAGTAAAATTCTCTGAGCGTAGCTCACGGTTGGTGTCATAGGCTTCTTACGCGCCAAAGGGTCCGTATCAGCCTTGGTAGTCAGGACTGGCGACTTCTACAACATAGCCTGCTGTAGGAGGGGCCTCGTACTCCATTATCGTATCGAAAGGACTACTTGTGATGAATCCTGACGCCCAGGCTGAAGTGCTTGATGTTGCAATGGGGCGATATAGAGGCCAAATAGATGTATTATATCTAGCTAAATACCGCTCCAATTGATATAAATGAACGTGTAGAAGCAAGCAGTCTTCGTAGAAATCAGGGCACATTAAATAACCCCCCATATCGGCTTTCTCGGTGCTCGCCTACATTGACCGAGCGCCTATAGTCGGGCCGAGCGCATGTAGGCATGATGCCTGCTACGGGCATATATTGGCTGCTGCAGGGCGGGGCGGACGAACGATTTTCCACATGCAACATCTAGGAGTGCTGTGAGCTAAATGAGCGAGTAGAAGTGGGAATATATGTGCTTACGAGGAATGTTGTCTCTGTGTATACTTGTGCGGTAAATGCCTAAAATGACCCCCCCCAACTTGTAAATTCCCGGAATAACCCCCAAAACTTCATAATTCCTCGTTTGACCCTCAGCCTTCTATAGAGGTGCTTTCAGGCTGACTTTCATGCATTTATTTGTATGACTCAGGTTGTTTAAAACGGGTCTGAACTCACTCTGATCTACAGTCTACTCATCATTAACTCGCCTGCTTCTTTTCTTTGTGAAGCTCTTGATAGGTTCATGTAATCGTGCCTCGCCAACTAGAATTCAGCACTCTCCGGTTGAGTTTTCAATTATAATCTTAACTAAACTTTTAATCGTGCTTTGCTTACTAATAATCGTTCACACGATTACTTAACAATGAACATCATAAGTATGCGACAACACAAATGTTTTCTACACCCACCTTTGAATCAATTTATCCCCTAATATTAATTTGATTGAGGAAAGAACAGTGCAGACATTTTTATTCTTCAATATTTTTAGGGGGTCAAACGAGGAATTATGAAGGTTTGGGGGTTATTCCGGGAATTTACAAGTTGGGGGGGGTCATTTTAGGCATTTACCGCACAAGTATACACAGAGACAACATTCCTCGTAAGCACATATATTCCCACTTCTACTCGCTCATTTAGCTCACAGCACTCCTAGATGTTGCATGTGGAAAATCGTTCGTCCGCCCCGCCCTGCAGCAGCCAATATATGCCCGTAGCAGGCATCATGCCTACATGCGCTCGGCCCGACTATAGGCGCTCGGTCAATGTAGGCGAGCACCGAGAAAGCCGATATGGGGGGTTATTTAATGTGCCCTGATTTCTACGAAGACTGCTTGCTTCTACACGTTCATTTATATCAATTGGAGCGGTATTTAGCTAGATATAATACATCTATTTGGCCTCTATATCGCCCCATTGCAACAGGTTATGAGCCCGGTCAGTGCATAACTACCGCCTGTTGTCGTTGCTTTGCCCTACTACCCTACTCTGCCCTAACCCTCGCCGACGAACCCTCGACCCGATTAGGCAATCGAAAGCCTACCACGCAAGCGGACGATATAAACGTCCATTTCCAGACGATAAAACATCGGTTTATCGCTCGAACCAAAGAGGTCGAAAAACTTCGAAAATCCACCCCCCCCACCTTCGAACCGTTATCCACGCCGCCGCAGACGCAGGAGCAGTCATACGGACTTGAAAGAGCATGGAATACAATGGACTGAAGGGCACGACGGCCCTAAAGCTCAACGAGAGCAATTATATGGCATGGGCCGAGTCCGTGCAGGCATATTTGGTGGCACGAGACCACTGGGACGTCGTTGAAGGGGCGTACGCCAAGCCAGAAAAGGTGTTAGTGGACGAAAAAAAAAAAAGGCAGGACCATTTCTGCGCCGTCTCTGATATAAATTGGGCCAATTCGGATCACAATAGCAGTAAGGGTACTGTTCATAGTGCACATCACCAGGGCATTCCTCGTCGTCATCTACCAAGCTGTCAAACTCAATGCCACACTCTGTGAGGGCCTTTTCAAGAATCCTTCGGCGTGCAAAGCAGATGCGACGTGCCAAATCTAACGGTGTAATCCCATCATCGTTCTCATCTGTAATACGAAGTCCTGCTTCAAGCAGGATTTTGAGAAAGGTTTTGGGGTTCGCTTCGTCAAATCCGAACGAGGCAAGATTGTATCCTGGAATAGCGAGTCCTTGAATAGCTCTGTGAAGACATGTCTCATTACTAGTAAAGTCTCTCGTCAAAGGGTTCGCCCCTCGGTCGAGAAGGAGGCGTAGAATCTCAGGGTCTGTACTTAGGATAGTATCACAGGTTCGGAGCAAAATTGTCGGGCCCCAAGGCTCAGATTGGTCCAAACAAATGAAGTCTGCAGCTAAATCAAAAAACATCTTTACCGAGTCCTGTGGACAATCATTCAGATACTTGTCGTCATCTGAGAGTCAGTGTTCAAATGAGGACTTACCAGAAAGCTATCCCCAACACATTCAGCTAAAGCTGACGGAGGCGATGAGTCAGAATTAGAACGGAGCATTGGATCAGCACCTGCATTTAGCAGAACTCGTCTGCAGTAACGTAAATTCTCCAATCGCGTGAGGTCTTCTGGAAAATCTGGTCTCAATTCGAATTCATTCACGTTGTAGCAACTCAGTAATGGAACAGGACTCAAGTTAAACATCTCGCAAGGGTAGAAGGCGTTGATATCCAACCCGTGGGTAACCAAAAAGTGGCAGACTTTGGGTCGGCTAGAGTAGTAAGCATGCTATCAGACATCAGTGAATCCAGACGCCAGCCTTTCATGGATATGCAACGCACATATAACAGAGACCGGCCCATCGAGTCGCAATCTGAGAGAGAAGCTCGCCCTTGTTCTATCATCCTTTGAACGCCATGTAAATCATCCTCAGAGATCAGATGCAAGATCTCAGCATCGTCCGGTATCATGGCGCAGAACGACAATACTGGGTTCAGAGAAGTAGCATTTCGAAAGCTGATGAATTGTTCGAACGACACGCTAATCTTGCTCTTTGGAAAAGATCCGTTTGGTAGATAGTCGATACTTGCAGAGAATGACTCGAGGACCGCGTTTTCCGGATCATCCTCACTGGGAGCATCGGTGGATGGTAGTTGACTCCTTTTGTGAAATACCACGATGTTGCCCTCGCCTGTCCGGAACGTAGTGTGGTCGCATTGATTTGTGTAGCGGCCTTTGAAGAGCTTGCTTCGGGAACGGCTGACTGGCAGAATTGTGAGTTCACTTCTGAGAAAGATCTGCAGCGTCGAGTCTCACCTATCTGATTGACAGACATAGATTGAGAAGAGTTGAGAAGTCCTCGGATTCTCTTGATGGCTCTAATTTTCTGCTGGCTGGCTCCTGCACCTACATAAGGACTGGTGGATCCTCTCCTTTTCCGGCTAGTGTGATTCAATGGGGAAATACTGGCCCGCTCTACTGCCTCCAGAATTTTGTCAAGGTTCTTGATCATCAGTTGTGCATCCTTTGAAAGAAAAGCAGTCCCCGTTTTCGAAGCGAATTGGTAGAGCTCATTTATGCTTCTTGAAAGCTGAGAGGCCTCTTCATGCGAGGTGAAAATCTGATCGCCTCTGTCTTTGTACAACCCTTCCCTGGCTTGCGGACCTTTCTGGGTCGTTGTAGTCTTCTTTGCCAATAGCGAGGCTATCATCTCCGGTTGCTCAGTGACTACCTTATGAAGTTGCTCGATCTTGGCCTGTAGAGTCTCAAGTTGCTTTGAAGTCGGCACGATGGCATTGTCCTGAAGCCTGCCATCAGGGCTATCAACACAGTTGCCATCCTCACATTGCTGGGGAGCTTTTGGAGTTGGAATAGCAATGACGCTTGATGAGGCGTGTTTTTGATTGTCCTGTACGTCGACCAGGGCTTTGGCCAAAACGGCGAGCTGGCTGAGAACTTGAGAATTGGAATCACTGAGAGAATCGAAACTTTTGCCAAATGAGGCATATTCAACGTGCTTTTCCGGTGCAAAGACTTTTTGCAAGATGAGTTGCTGGCGATAAGAGTTCAGACGCGATTCCAAGGCATCTATTTCATTTTTGCTCCAGACAGACTTCAGTGCTTGACCAATGCTTTTCCATGGTTGATGTTTGCCGCTGTACTTCAATCTTTGCAATTTTTGAACTAGTTTGTCTGCTACCTGCGCACATTCGGTCGCAATTACACTGAAGTTCTTAGGTCCGTGTGAGCCGCTGTTGTATCTGTGCATTCAACAAGCTCACCTCTTCACTCTCCACAAGACCTCCAGTTGATGAATCTCTTGACTTCAGTAACTCTTGCAAGCTCTTGTTGAAGGTAATGAGTCGGCCTGTAATACTTTCTAGATCGCTATGCTCAGACACAGCCCCAGATTCGTAGAGATCCTTTCCTATCGAGACAAGTTTAAAGGCAAAGTCAACGAACTGAAAAACATTGCCCGCAAATGATGCAGCAACTAGTGCTTCCATGGTCAGATGATAGGACAAGAAGGAGGATCATACGCTGAAGAGAAGTGACATTAGGAGGAGAAAGCCCAAATCGTTGCCGGAATACTGTGGTCACACAAACCTAAGTACAGCCAAGTGGTTGGCGTTTAGGCAGCAGTACCTGGACGGCTGAGGCAACAGCGTCAGCGAACCAAATACTTCATAGCGGTCCAGATCCGAGACATATAACGCAGCACGTTGGCAAGCCAAACTAAGTCTCATAATTTTCTACCAAGCAGTCCATTCCAAGGGTGGTTTTCTCCACGGTTTTGTGACCGACATTGAACCATCATCACCAATAACTATGCTTCCCCAACGGTAGATCACCTAGTATACAACTTAATTTAGTCATACCGAGTACACAGTAGCCTAGTACCCTGGTACCTTTTACAGAGGAGACTGTCGTGGTTGGGGCGGTTGTGAAGTGACACTGCCAGGCATCTTCGCGGTTCGTTTCAGGCTTCTCGACTCGTACAAGCACTGACCGGTAAGCCAGCCCTTCTTACTCTGTACCCCGTCTCATGTTCGCTCACCCAACTTCCAGTGCCACTCGCGCGCGCTTAGGGCGGCATCATTCTTTGGCGCAGACGGGGTTGAGCTCGACGCAGATTTCTGAGCTCTTGGCAGGGCCACCGTAGGCGAAGGTAGCAGACACGGCAGAGTACACATACGCCATTAACATTCAAAGAGCGGCCTGCTCTACTACACCCTGTTAGATCGCCACTACTTTCGAAGCTGCCCGTTGGAGATAATCGTCTGGCCTGGAACTCCATAACTGCAGGCAATGCAACGGTCCTCCTACGCGCCTCCACCAGCACACTCACCCCCCCTCCACCACCCCGTTCCCCAGCATGTCTCCACCGTACCGATGATGCGCTCACCCCCGCCTCCAGGACCACCATCCCATGGGGGCTCCGGCTATGGCAGCCCCTACGGTGGTGCCTCGATGGGGCAAGCAACAAGCGGCGGTGGGTCGTTTGCGCCGGCCTTTGGGGGCTTCATGAACGACCAGACGGCGCAGATGGGGTTTCAAGTGGGCAAGAGCGCGGTGATGGCTGGGCAAGAGTATATGGAGCAGAACGTAAGCATGCCGACCATGTCACCACTATCTGGGCCAGTCCAGCGTACTAAAAGCAGCTTTTGTACAGATCAACCGCTACGTCTCCATCGGCGCCCTAAAACACTACTTCAATGTCACAACCCCGTACGTCCTGCGCAAACTCCTCCTCGTTCTCTTTCCCTGGCGACACAAGCCCTGGTCTCGGCAACAACGACCTTCGACAACCAGCTCCCAAGACACCACCACCTACTCCTACTACTTCCTGCCTCCGCGCGAAGACCTCAACTCTCCCGACATGTATATCCCCGTCATGGCATTCGTAACCTACATTCTTCTTTCCACGCTCCTCGCCGGTCTAAGGGGGGCATTCCATCCCGAAGTCATGGGCCTGACGGCCACGGCGGCATTCGCGATCGTGGTGATTGAAATCCTTGGTCTGAAATTCGGTACCTATATCTTGAGCATCAGCAACGATTCGCAGTTACTAGACCTCGTTGCGTATTCAGGCTACAAGTTCGTGGGCGTCATCGTCACGCTGGTGATCTCGGAGATACTCAATGCAGGACGCGGTACGGGTGGATGGGCGGGATGGACCATCTTTACATATACCTTCCTCGCAAATGCGTTCTTCCTTGTAAGCTCTTACTTTCTTTCCTCCTTTTCCTAAACGGAAAGTCTATCTAACGCTCCCAATCTAGCTCCGCTCCCTCAAATACGTCCTCCTGCCCGACTCCTCTTCCCACACTCCCGCCGGCAGTGGAATGCAAACCGTGGCACGCTCCCAAAGAAATCGACGCACCCAGTTCCTATTCCTTTACTCTTACGTCGTACAGTTCATTTTCATGTGGATCTTGACACGGCAGGATAGCGAGAGGGTGGGCGCGAAGGTGGCGTCGTGAAACGGGAGAATAGAAAGGAGGAAGCATAGGAAGATGCGGCGTACTTGGGCGAGGTATACTATGCTTTTTACAGACAATGGAGAGGGCGGGACGGAAGTATATTCGTTGACGGCGGCAGTTGCATAGCTGCATGAGCGGCCTCTGGGACATTCTAGATTAGGAAATGTCCTTTGTACCGCTAGATACAAATTCAAGAATATGATAGTCCCGCCATGGACGTTAAGCTGATTAAGGTTTTCATACTGTGATCCAACGTAGCATCTGGTAGAATCGAAATGCGAGTAAATCGCCACACACTCGACGCCTGCGGCACAACAAAGGAACGTACAATGTTACTCTGCGAACTCCGAGGACAATGACATCCATGAAAAGTGAATGTCAGACACATCAGTAGATAGTTACGCACTCCGATTTTCGCACTCTTGACCCCTCTGAATATCAATTTCCATCGTACTCGGGAAATATCACTCCCAAACTATGAAGCCCTGCCCTCATCCGACACCGTATGCGAAAATAGTAGGGTTAGAGGAATTCGCCCGCATTAAGTGGGCCCTTTCGATGACTAGCTTTACAAGTATAAATAAGCAATTGCTGCATATCAAAGGCCCGGGTGGCACAATTGGCTAGCGCGTGAGACTTTTAATCTCAAGGTTGAGGGTTCGAGCCCCTCCTCGGGCGGACGTGTTTCATCTTTTGCTTCGTAGAGGCTTGGTTGGATTTTTGGGGCTGTGGTGGGGAGGTTTTTTTGTTTTTGGGTGTTGGCGAAGGCAGGGCGGATGAAAGGGCTTTGTGCTGAGTTAGTGAGGCTCGCTTACGGATAGGGGCATGGTGGGAAATAAGACAGGATTCTTGCCTTTGGGTGAACAGAGGTGGGCAAAGATCAACGGTTTGTTTTTGAGTGGTCATGAATATGAAAGCGATTGTAAAGCGTGACACAGGTGTGTACCATACGTACTACAGATTATTGGGGATAGCTTCACTAGGAGAAAGGCCGAGGGAACCCCTAGGTAGCAAATCAACAACAATGGGATCTATGATCCGCATCCCCGAAAGTGCATTTCCCAGAGCACTAAATAACTATGTCATACCTTCTTCGTCGTTGTGAGATCTAGGGAGTCTCCCGTTGCTCGAACGTAGACTGGCGTCTCTTTTGGTTGGGTGCCCTGGTAACCCTTTGATGGAAAGAAAAGCGTTTCCAAAGGGGACCGCCATGGATCGTTGACTCAGGAGTTGACCACCATACTTATTGACAACGAGTGGAGACACCGAGGTCACACACAATTGGCTGTGACTACATCCATGATCGGTGGCTAATATGCCAGCTCAGTTCCACAGTCACAGCAGGACAGTCGACGTCCATACCGGCGCTCCTTTTGAAACCCGGTCAAGCACATGCTATTGACCAGCCGCCTCAACTAATTCCCTCAACCAAAAAGCCCGCCATCCCCATACCCACAACCCACCAAACCCCCAGCTTACCCCATCAAAAGCCCCACAACACTCCCCACATTAAGCGTCCTCAAATCCCCATAATGCTGCCCAACCCCCAAAAAAACCACCGGAATCCCCGTCGCATGCACCATACTAACCAACGCCCCGACCATATCCCCCACCGTATCGCACTTGCTGATAATAAACCCATCCAAACGCCTCCCGGGCCCGAAGCTACTATTGAAACTCCGAGCCTGCGCCACGCTATCCGATCCCACCAGCGCCTCGCCGACCATGAGGATCTTGTCCGGATTGGCGAAGGTAGCGAATTTCTCCAGCGACGACATCAGGCGCGCGTCGTTGTGGCGACGGCCGGCCGTGTCGATGAGCACGACGTCGAAGTTGTGAGCGGCGGCGTAGGCGACGGCGTCTTTGGCGATGTTGGCGGCGTCTTTGCCATAGCCCTTTTCGTACAGTTCGACTTGGCCCGCGCCCTCCTGGCGAGCGGCCAGTTCCTTGAGGTTGCGGGCGTGCACGCGGAGTTGCTCGACGGCGCCGGAGCGGAAGGTATCGCATGCGGCGATGAGGAGTTTGAAGTTGTTTTGGAGGAGGAAGAAAGCGAGTTTCGAGAGGTTGGTTGATTTGCCGACGCCATTGACGCCGACGATGGAAATTACATACGGTCGAGGTTTGGGGGCTAGTGGGTTTAGGCTAGATGGGGAAGTGACAGCGGTGATTGATCGAAGGAGATCGAGGGAGGTGGTTGGGGTGAGAATCTTGCGGAGAGAGGATTCCATGGCCGTGCGGATGGTTGTTTCGATGCCTATTGTCTGTCAGCGCGATGCCGGATTTATGCAGGGGTCGGATGCAGACGCACTTTCGAAGCTGCCAGTTTTGACGCCTATCAGCTCACGCTCCACGCCTTCACATAGACGGACTGCCGCTTCTCGTGCAACGTTTTTCTTCAGAAGATGCTCCTCCATCCCCTTCATAGGCTTCTCAAGGTCTTCCTTAGTCAAGACTTTGCCGCCAACTATATTACGGAATAGTCCGCTGATCGCGTCCAGGCTTGATCCAACGACCCCACCGGTTGCCGATGTGCCTTTGGCTTTCTTTGCGTCTGCACCTTGCAGTATCGAATGAACCTCATCGTCAAGGTCCTTCAACACGAATTGCCCCTTGCCAGTCCTTGTGCCAAATGATTCCGGATTTATAGCCTCGACAGCCCCTCCTCTGCTCGAATAGTCTGGATCCGCACCACTGTCTTCACCTGGTGATGTGGCCGAGTAATCCAATGGTGTTTCATCGTCCTCATCTGCCATACCCTCTGCGTTCCATTTTCGCATCCTCTTCGAACCCCCTTTCGTAGGCTTCGGCTTTCTCCGATCCTCATCCCCCGAAGTGTTTGCTGAAGAGGTAACTGCTTTCCGAGCTCGTCGTGAGGTACTCCCTTTGGGGCCTGCTTTGCCGGAAAGTAAGTGGTTCGCGGCAAGAGGGGTCGATGGCCTGGAGGTATCTGGAGTAGATATTGGCGTAGCGTCTATTGAAGTCGCACTACTGTGGGATGGCTGCGCTATATCCAATACCGCACGTTAGCCCAGTACGAAAGCAAATGTTCTTCAAAGCCAACACTCACCCTTTAGAAGACCTGGTAATGGGGGAGGGGCCTCGTTAGGTCCAGTCCCGGAGCTCGATGGAGGAGTGAGATCATCCGGAACATTATCTTGTGCTTTGACAGCGCTCCTGGCTGTAGAGCCCTCGAGTTCTTTCAGCTGCTGGTCGAAATATGCGTCAAAGTCGCAATCAACAACGCTAGTATGCGGCTTCTTTAGCTGGTCTCTGTACAGATCCACAAAGATAGTCCGGATGTTATCTACTAGTTTGTCGATCCATGAGAGGTGAAGTAATGACTGGTAGACTGCCTAGCATAATAAGTGCCAATGAGCAACTATATCAAAAGGCTAGGTCCAAAGGTGTTCTAAGGGTAAGATGCTCGTACCACGAAGATCAGACCTAGATCCTTTACGCTCGTCCACTTCAAAGTATACTGGTCCTTCTTGTAGGCAGGATTCCTGGCTGCCGATGCATCGTCTGCAACGCTTGCACCGGGGAGGACTTTTTCTTCAATGAAGACATCTTTGATCAGACCATTTACGATGCTGGCGCTCACAGGCGCATATGACCTTGACCAGAGTACCACTCCAGCAGTGGTCAAGATCTCGAAGCTGTCAAGCATGTCGAAGTTGCAACACGTAAGTTGGTGTTGCTCGGCGCAAGATGACGATGTGCTTCAAGGTCTCGCCCGTTGTCTTGGCAGTTCAAGAAGACAGAAATCTGCGCCCAGCTCAATCGACGCTCAGCCTGCCGCTTGTAGGGTGACCGGGGTACTGCAGCACCCTACCGTGGGTGGGTGATGGGACACCTTGTCCGGCTGGTGGGTGGTGAGCGCTCTCTCGCATCGCCTCAGATAACCTTATTGATGACTTCGACGTGAGATGCTAATGGCCTTCCGTAGATACAAAAGGGAAAGGTGACCCTCTACGAGCAATACTGGCTCCGTCCAAAACTAAGCCAGTCACCGCCCTCAAGATACCGAGCCTACATGGAATCAAGTGAGGACCTGCATTGCTCTAAGAACTGACGGCTAGAAGATTGACATCATGGGTATTTGATGGCTCTTTATGAGTAATGCCGTGCTGAAAGCGCATTGACATATTATTAGAGTCGTAGAGTAAAAATTGCTCTGGATCTGAAAATTAAAAAGTTAAACTTACTCATCAGCTCGAGCTAGTACGTATTAGACTAGGGTGGTGGCGAGAGAGTGGAAGAAATCTCAACCACCCAAAAGTCACTTCTATATCCGTACCACGTACTTAATGGCCCCGGAGGAATGAGGACGATACCTTGATTTGTTTAGTTGTATGGTTTTAAGTCCACATTCGAGCGCCATCCAAGTCAACCTGTTCCTCCCTCGGCACCACCTATGGCTGCTATCTGATGCAAGCGAGCGAACTCCGCGCGGGTCATCGTCACAAAATTATCCATGAAGCCAACAATAATGGGAAGCAGAACGCCCAGACTTCTCAATCAATCTGCCATCAGACCTGGCAAGAGGGTACAGAGCCCCACACTTCAAGACCCGTTTCCACCAGACCATGGCTGGTGTTGTTACTGCAAGAGTCAACTAATCTGTTGCTTCACAAGGCCGAGAAGCATCCCGAGCTTATATGGCCCACGGCATGGCCCTTGCCACAGACCGCCTCGGGTACTTGTCCAATTTGTCTCCAAGGGTTTGCGCAACTGAGGCAGCACATAGCCACCGTCCACGCCTAGGCTCCAGTTTTCGCGATCTACGACGCATTTCCCGCTGTTGCTGCTTGTAAGGGGTTCTGCTTCATCTGTGAGGAGAACCCTCTGATGCTGCTACGAAAACATCAGAACATCTTTCATCCGATCTTTAAGCCAACTGAACATGGCATGGCTGCCATAATCGCGATAGAGGATTACCCCTTCCCGCTTGCATCCGGCCTTTGCTGCCTTTGCAAGCTTCCCTGCCCAGATTTGCATGCGCACGGCCTGCTCGCGCACCGGTATCATGTCGACGACCCTGGAAATTCATTTCCATTCAATTCGGGTACTTGTCTTGTCCATGGTCAACGTGCAATAAAGTGTCCGACAACCTAGCCGTCCACGAGCTCCTTGAACACTTCGATTTTGCGCATGCTAATCCCTTTCCCATAGCACCTGGGCAGTGTTTGGTGTGTAACAAAGAAGTGGATGATCTCTCTCAGCATTTGGTATCAGAGTTGCCGCTCCACTTGATGTCCTTCAAGGCCACGCGTTCTAGGGGCTTCTGTTTTGTTCCAGGATGTGGAAGAGCTGCGAGCAATGTGTCAAGGCATACCTGGGAATATCACATATGTCCTATGGAAATCAAATGTCCCATACAGGGTTGCTCGAATGAGGATGTTGACACCATGAATCACTGGAGAGACCAACATTAACCCATTGGCTCTGTGATGATAATTCGTCACAGACTAGAGAAGGGGGATTTGCGGAAAGCAAAAGCACTGATAGTCATGGTGAAGATAGGGCGGTTCTTTTAGATAGAAGATCCGTTAGTAATGCCCAGATCCTTGCGCGCCTCTTATCCTAGACGAAGAGCTTGGACGAGCTCCACCAGCCAGAGTTGAGGCTAAGTTTTCAACTTTATGGGACTGTTTTTGTGTTCATTGACCATTGGTAGATCTGGGATCAAGGCCTTGTAAATGCGGCGATGGGTACAGCCAAGCGCAAAAGAGGGAAAAGACACGGTAAATCAAAACACAATAAAACAGCAAAGAGATTGAGGCGAATACAAAGAATCAGCAACCTAGAAGAAAGTCGACAACGTCCATAGGCACTGACAACAAGCCTAGACAGCCGTGCTAGAGTTGAGGCTCGCCCTGTCCTTCTCCTGGTTGAACCTCTGCCAAGTCTGGGCGTATACCATGTTCTTGACACTCTCGTAGGCATCGTTGAAGATCTCGTTGTCAAATCCGTGAGTGATGTCGAAATATTCAATAACCGAGTGACCGGCCAAATCAGCAAGATGAGGGAAGGGCTCATTGGGCGCAATGAGGCCTTCGCGGCTCGAATGAGTGGTGACTGGCGCGATAGTCTCAGCTGTAATGGATCTGCCGGTATTAGAAATGAGAGAACCACTGTCTGTATGAGCGTGGGGAATGACAGTTAGGCTAATGCCACCACCAAACTCGTCGGTGTTAGTAGGATCCACAATGTTTTCTCCGAAAGGAGACACGATAGAGCCAGAGCGACGAGTAGCGGACACATACGCACGAGCTGCGTCTCCGAGAATGGCGTTGAGTGCCTTATAAATCCGCCCCTCGATATTGACATAGACTGAGGCCGTGTCCGTGCAAACAAGATACGCAAAGATGGTAACAGCCGCTTCAAACATGCGACGCTTTGCGGCAAGAGGCATTTCGGAACCAATGTTGCAGATAGAGTCCCAATGACCATGGAATCCGTGAACTTGAGTGAGGAACATGATGTTCTCTCCAGTAAATTCGCGTTTGCATGCAAAGTCTTGCAGTTCTTTGCAGTCATTCTCATTTGTCAAGCATCGCTCGAGTTCCTTCATAGTGTAGAGCCTGCCACCGTGGGAACTAGTCGCCCTAGCGGTTATCGTCTCAGAGATTGCAGCATAGGAGGCATTTGTAGATCCACCTAATTCTGCTGTGCTCGTTGGATAGTTGCGAACCCGTTGGGAACACTTGAGACCCTGAAGAAGGGGGAAGAACAGAGTGACAACCTCCATTGTGATCAGGCCTGGCACGAACCTAGAAGTTTGGTCAGGTGAGCGTGAAGGCGGCAAATATACGGAATTCCACATACCACATTGGTGGAACCCAATACTTGTTGACCTCAGCCATTCTATCAGAATATAGCGCAGTAAGCCAGAGCGGGGTGCCAGGAAGACTATCACTTATTAACGAACGTTCTGCTCTAGTGCTCATCTAAATATACCTAGCGGTGACAGCTATAATTGTCTGCAGTCGCCAATGATATATATCGCGGACCATGTGAACGTTCCATAATAGCAGAGGTCCTAAGCAATAAGCCCAGAGGATCATCCAAAGAATTGTTGGAAGCCTGAAGACGTTTTAGAGTACTGTTTGATTGACTGGAAATTGTTGAAGCTAGCACCGAACTGAACTTACCACTCCCATCCACGGCGGCATGCTGCAGAGTCCACGTGCTCTGAGACAGTCCCAAAAGAGTGAAACTTTCGAGAGATAAGGAATATTGTAAGGGATACAATCGACTAGAGGCTAGACATCAATATCAACCACTTAGAAAAGGGTTTGACGTATTCCAAGCAATGAACCCACCTGAACTACCAGACCAATGTCAACCCAGAAATCATACCTCCATACTATGGCTCTCCATTTGGTAGGGAGGTCAACCAGAAGACGGATACCATGAGTGTACCGCTTCATAACGGGGAAGAAGCCCTTGGCTAAGTTGATTTGCTTGCGACTAATAATGAGGAGACGTTGATTCGAAGCCTGGAAGAGAGCGATTCCACCCGGGAAGTACAAGGCCATGACCCAATACTCCGCGACGCAGGGAAACTTGCCATTGAGAGGGTATGCCAGTAAGCAGAGAACCAGGTAAATGTGTAGAAGTACGAGAGCTCCGAGCATTTGCACAGGGTTCCTCATTCGAATTAACGGTAAAGAGCGATTGATCCATACGATTCCACATCCGCCGAAGAACAGCAAAGAGTACACAGCTGCGAATGTGATGTAGAAGATGCCGAGTCCGTCAAGGAGGAAAGGGCCGAGGTCGTGCCCTGTGGGACTCAAGCGGAGATTCATATCTGCGTGTTTCAAAGAGTGGCTACTGGTTGATGAGGTGAGACTTTGCTTCAATCACACGAGGTATGGGGTGAAAGCAAGCATACTCTTAGCTATTGAAGATCCTATATTCGCGTAACGAATGAAGAAGCACAGAACGGAATAGGCAACGCAGATAGCTCGCTGGTTCTGAAGCCCACGAATATACTTGAGGTATGAGCTGTATGTGTTGTAAATGGAGAGGGAAACGAGATAAGAAGGCGAGGGTGAAGCTTGAAGCTTCACTCGAATTAAGATCCCCTCATTACGGCTTGTCGGCAGGAGCCACGTGGGCAGGCACACCTTGATCAACTGCCTACGGACGACAGAACTATATAAGAAAGTCCACGACATCTTCTTGCTCGTGCCAAAAGCTGACAACGGAAATTTGCAGTGGGTAATGCAGAGAAGAAAGACATCTCAAAGAACAACGGATAGTAGCGCAGAATGCAGCTAGGCCCATCGCTCCCGGCCCTAACATATTCTGGGCAGAAACGAGTCACAATGCATCACTCCCCCACCGGCACATCGCTTTGGTTCGCCATGACCCATTGACACATCGGCCTTATGGATCACAAGGCATTCCCATTGAGAGGTGTTCCGTTGGGACAGGCCGCCTGTGGGCTGACATCCCTGAGCTGCGTGACACTAAGCTATTACGCCACACCATAAGAGGTAGAAGTGGTCAATCAGGTTCGATGTGAGGTGTTCGACGGTAACATGGCTGCCATGGCAAGAATAGCTGAGAGATGGCAGTGAGGGCGATAAAATACAAAGTACGGTGAGCGACAGCGCCACACTGCCACATCAAGAACGGCGTGGCCGCATGAAAGATGATCCGAACGCCTATCTCAGCGAGGATTGATACGCACAACGACAAGGTCTCCTCAGTTTAAAACAGCCATGTGACCTGATGGTTCATTGGTCTCAGGTTAGAATGAATGATTCAGAGTGCGGGCCTCACAATCGTCGGACCTGACGCTAGGTTGCTATTCCTGCAATGCAATGCTGCAAGCGTAGGCCTTACTTAGCACTAGAGTCCTGTTCTTCACCAATCATGCTATTATGCATGTGCAACGCCACAAGGTATCCTCAAGAAGTCAAGAGACTTTTTCATCTCTCGGCACGCTACCAACCTGCCTGTTGCCAGCCCACGGTACTCACTCGTACCACCGTGCGTCACGATGGTTCGCTCTCTCGGAACACCGCGAGATCTGCTCTCCAGGCATGTTAAGGTTAGGCCGGTCTGCCAGGTACCGTGTATCCAGGAAGGAGATCGTGGGGACTGGGGTGCCAAAGTCGGGTCGGTGATACATATTTATTCATCGGTAACTACATGGAAAGCCCGCGGGATCTGTGGTAGAAACTAAGACAAAGTATTCTTGGTCTGAGGACGAACTCGGCCGTCACGGGCTCGCAGCTTCGACGGCCTGGCTGGCTTCATTGCCGTTGTTATCCTGTCGCGTCACTCAACCATGGCGCTGCAAAGATTCTGTTGCCGTGTTGTGAATGTCAAAGCCATAACACTTCCCAGTCCTATACTTCTGTTGGCCGCAGACTCTAACCCTTATAGTACATGACCAGATGGTACTCAGGAGTCCCCCGGATATGCAGTGAAGACTAAGGTACCTTGGAATTTTTGCGACAGAAGAGCGGGCTTCCCCGCCGGCATGCTATGTGCAGACGTTCTTCGCAGTAACGCTGATGCAGCTCGTTAGAAGCAGGTCCTGATGGGCTATTCACGAGGTTACGCAAACGACGCAATACTCGTATTCTTCTACGCTAGCTCTGCACGCTAATGCTACCGTTGATGTTTCGGCCTATAGCATGGTATCACCTACCATTGGCTGCTTCCCCATCTAAAGTACTGTTTCAGGTCCATGCAGATTATTGTGAGGTCAAGACCGTGTGGCCGCGAGACAGTCCCTCAAGAAACGGCCATACTTGCCGTAGGTTGGTCCAACCCCTTCATCAAGACTAAATGTGGTTGTGCCCCGTCTAGTCCGACGTGGCTGTGTTACTGGTCATTCATGTATATCGAATCGACGGAGGAAATCTGTAGAAATTAGCACAATCGTTGAACCTGACATCTCCGCCTCCGTGTCTGTAGAGAAATGAATAGACGTAAAGTGAATGAATCATGACGAGAATCGGACATAAGTCATGCATAGAGAGAGAACTGCCAGCTTTCAGCTGAGGGGCCCCTCAACCATTCAACAATCATGACAGATATCTAGGACCAGTTAACGCAGCGATAGTAGAAGCCGTGGATCTCTTCCACTTACCTTTCAAAGACTTAGATATATCGCTTTCGCTGTTCTGATATCAGGAGGGACCCCAGCTGGAGATTGCCACTTGTAGCGGTGCTTAGAGATTCGCAACAGCTCGCTAGGAGATTTGCCCGGGGGTTCCCACTCTCTGCATGACTTGTCTCGGGTTCTCTTACCACCTGCAGATAGAGTGAACCGGTAAAGCCTGCCAATTATCAAGTGAAACTTCTGGAGAACAACAACACGACGAATGAGCAGAAGAGGTGGGGTTGGTCTCCAACAAAGAAAAATAACAACATCAAGAAGACTCCGTGGGGCCGATAGCAACCTAACAACCTGTGGAGCCTAGTAGCCAATGTATGAAGCAATACGTTGTGACCAACATGAATGCCATACCCAACCTCCACAGATATTCATCGTAATAGCCAGGACGCATGATGTCCAGTGAAAAACTCAGAATGACTCACAGCGACGCGATGAATGAAGAGTATAACACTAAGTCCTTCAGCCACGAGGATCCTCATCTTCAACGATTCCTAGATCTCGCTACAAATCCGTCTGCCAGAACCTCTCCTCAAACGACAGAATACTCTTACTCTTACCGACACCACCCACCGCGGCGAAACCAGCTTCGACACACCTTCGCAGTAGCTTCCAGCACTTACCTGTAACGTCTACAACAAGTCTCGACAACAAGGTCCAGCCAAACCGTCCGCCGCCGAGATGGGTGACAGCAAGGCCGAGAAGGGCCCCCAGAACAATAGTCAGACCTCGAAAGCAGGCGACACTAAGAGCAATAACAGCAACGGCAGCAACAGCAATAAGTCGAAGGCGGACAATAAAGCTGGCAGTGCTGGAGATGCTAAGAAAGCCGAAAGCAAGAAGCTAGGAGAAATGGGGAAGCTGATGTATGGGTGTCAGAGTTTCGGAAACTGAGAACGGGGGTGTGTGATTGTGCGAAGTTGATGCTGAAGGGGCATGCTGTACTAAGTTGTTAAGATGTACCTTGCGGATGGATTTCATGGTTGTATGCTAGAAGCGATGTGGTGAGGAGTAACAAGACTGTATAAAGTCAATGTTCTCTTGGTGCATAGATCGCTAGGTGGCTGATACTGGCTTAGAATACCGAGCTTGCTTAGATGAGGAAGGTTCAAAACATCTATGAATTGGCTGCTCAACGTGACTATGGACAAAAGTACACACTGTGGATGGTAAAAGAACAAGGGAAGTGACACTCTACAAGACCGAGAGATCGCCGAATTTCTCCTGTAGATTTTGTCAGTCACAACATCAATTGGCAACTAGCGACCAAGCCTGTCATACCTTGTATCCAGGAACTTGCCAGCGGCCCTTCGACACCAACTGCGCGGTGCGTTTGTCGATATCCGGCTGAGCAGTAGCAACCTCATCCTGCGCAACACGCCATGATCAGTATGTTCCAACGCCAAAGCGACTCTCACACAAAACTCCCCAAAGCCTGCACATACCACAGTCAAATCCTCAAACGGCCTGGCCTCCTCAATATTCCTGAGCGTCTTCTCCAAATCCTTCAACTCCATATCAACTTTTCCCTTCGTCTCCTCCGCACTCTTCACCGCCTGTTTCTCAAACGCCTCAATGGCCTTGATCTGCCTTCCCACATCATACGTTGTCGGTTTCCATTGTTTGAAGTGGTTCTCGATTTCGTCGATCACGCTTTGGTTCTTCAGGATGCCGCGGTAGTGCGAGAAGTCGACCGTTTGCGGTTGGTCGGAGAGGACTTGCACTTTGCGGCGCGCGTCGTCGTTGCGCTTTTTGAAGGCTTGGAGGGCGGCGGCTGTTTGGCCTTTGAGGCCGAGGGAGCTGCCGATTTTGCTCCAGTCGACTTTGAGAGCTGCGCTGCGCTATTTGTGGGGCAGCAGTCAGTACGGAATCGACTCAATGCTGTTCAGAAGCCTCCATTGTTTGGGAACACTTACTCCGACGGCCATCGTGAAGGAATTGCAGTTGGATTGAGACGAGTGCAGAGGCGGACTGGTGGAAGCGGCCGTCACAAGTTGAGGCTCGGCAAAGAGGGACTGCATAACTTACACGTGATCTGTACAACTGATCTCATCATTTATGCTTTTGGTACCGACGGGTCCTCATACTTGTAGTCCGAGTAGAACGACACCACCAGTTTCTTACATGGAGACCCCCAACTTTTTATATATACATAATTTTCCAACCCAAATCACCCAGCCACTCTCTGTGCTCGCTCTAACCGCACGCTGTGGCCCTCAAAGTTCGCTGGTGAAGGCACGGGTAAGATGGAGTTTATTGAATGAGTGATCAGATGTTAAGTGGTAAAGCTTTAGTTCAAAGTTATGGGTAGAAATTCAACCGAAAGTGCTGAGTTTCGGTGGGAGGGGGTGTCCGTGTAAGAAATTGGCAGTGTCGTTCCACGAGGACCCTGTTCCGACCCTTTTTCGCATTCAATTACTTCCTTAAGCAGTAGTGCACCACTACCTAGAGTAGACAAATGACCGACTACAACGTTTATTAAATTGCATGCCTGTGCCTCTACGTTTTTCTGAACCAAAGCTGTCCTTTGTGTCATTCTCGTCTTCGAATCAGCAGACTTTGATTTCCAAACAGTACTGTCTACAAAGTCCTCCTTCACCATGCCCTCCCCACTCGTAACTGCTACCATCCAAGCATGCCTTCTCAACATCACCTCCTCCATTCTCGCCCAAGTCCTCATCTCCTACCGCTCTCCCGTGGCCTCCTCGACTTCTAGCTCTCCCTACAACCCTCTTAATCTCGATCCCACGCCCATTATTCACTTCCTCATCTATACCGCCATCATCACGCCCGTCAACTTCCTCTTCCAGGAGTCCCTCGAATCCGCTCTCCCTGCCTATCCCGCAGATGATCCCAAATCTACGAAGGTGAAGGTTGATGAGAAGAAAGGAGTGGTTGCGGAGAAGAAGTTGAACGTCCGGAACACGGTCTTGAAGATCGTGGTAGACCAGACCGCGGCTGCGGCGATAAATACGGTAGCGTTCTTGGGAATCGTACCGATATTGAGAGGAGCTTCTACTGGCCAAGTATGGGAGGGAATCAAGCAAGTGAGTAGAATTGGAGTGGGCGGGTGCGATTCGGACGGAGCCGGTCGATCACCTACGGGCGATGTTTTGGTGGCAGAAACCCAGGGAGATGCCATGAGCTAACACAATGCTGGTTATCTTCTAGGAATTCTGGCCACTCATGGTCGCTGGCTACAAGCTTTGGCCTTTAGTCAGCCTGTTGAACTATACGGTTGTGCCGATGGAAAGGCGGGTGGTTGTTGGGAGTTTGGTGGGCTTGGGATGGGGGATTTACCTGGCCATGAGGAGTGCGAGCTGAACAGGTCTATGGGACAATCTCGAGATGATTGGTGTGCTTGACGGGAGATGCTCAAGCATTCCGGAGATGATGTGACTAGGCCGAAGCCCTACAAAAGGTTTAGAACCTTGAATGGGCGTTTACAAGGGAGAGGTGTAAGGGCAGCCATTGAAAGAGGCACCTGGCAGTGCGATTCCTTCCACATATCTCTTTGTTGTGAAGCTATTCATGCATGGTGATTTCTCCTTCCCCAGCTGATTCTTTCACAGCCAATGAACGGCCACCGCAGAGGCAGCGGCACCCGTTTCAGAAAGAGCCCTAAGGACCTCCGTTAGCGTGCATACCAATCACCTTCATTCAAACATCCATCAACTTTCAAACAAGTCCTTGTATAACATCTAAAATCAAGGCGGGCACGACAAAGAGCAATCAACATTGCACTCGCGCGTTGAGCTATGGCACAGAAATTGCCTTTCAATCATCGCCCCAAATTGCATCTAGCACTTACCTCACTTTCTGGGTCTCCACTCAACTCCATACAGAATAGCCCGAGTGGCACACCGTTCTTGTCACCTTTTGCCCCACCTAAAACACCATTCGCGACCACCAATTATTCCCCTTTCCGTTCCGCTGGTCTAAGGCCTCCAACACCGTACGGGGGACCGGTCCAGTTCAACCCAAGGCGGCCAAAGTCCAGCTATGGCAACTACACCTGGTTTAGAACCAAACGGTTACTCGGCAGCAAGGCTCTCTGGATCGTGGTGGCATTACTCAGTCTCGTGTGGTGGTGGAGCAATGGTGGCAGAGAAGATCTGGAGGTTATGAAGGTCAAGTCGAGTGGCTTGGGTATGGAGCTATTGAGTTCAGATATAACAGAGGACTTGCAGTTCTTTCCGGCTAGCAACCCAAAGATCCATGTGGGTCACGCCCTAAATCTCTATCGAGATCCCCAGTTGACTTCTCGTAGTATATTGGCAGATGGACAGCGACACCGAATCGCTTGCGCAAAGATGGAACATTCCCTGGTAAACAAATCTGATGGGACCCTGCTGGTTCATTGCTTAAGGAGCTGACCGTGACAACCAGGCGTATACTTTGACATCACCATCGCTAGTACTACAACACTGTTCTTGTCCCTCCATAATGCGCCAGAGCATTTGGCAAAAGTCTCAACCAGTACTTTGTCAACTGTATCGACAGCGACCACAACGCCTAATATAGGTCACCTTTCATTCCGTCCAGTATCATTGCGAGATAAGCCGGCTCCACCTATATCACTACTTGCACGTGTGGATCAGGAAGAATACATCCTCCTTGCCAACTCCTCGGCTCTTGTTGCCATTCGCTCTGGCGACTTGAACCCCACTGTCGAACACCATGTCCGGATTATTGCGCCAATGACCGATGACTACGGGACAGGTATCGTTGAATTCGAAGGTCTCTGGCTTAGTAAAGGTGGCAAACTCCTGCGGGTCGAGGGGTCGCTTCTCGCTGAAGAGTACGAAGACGAAGACGATTTGCAGGCAGAGAACGAGAAGATTGGCGAAAAGCATCGCCTCGGGTTAAGTGGTATCATGAGTGATGATGGCCGTCGCAAAAGTGATGAAGAAATTGCAGACGACGAAGAGGACGACGACACCTTTACGATTGGAGATCGAAAGAAATTATTGGAGGTAATAACCAACAACCCAGGGTCTCTTGGTGGCAAGAATAGGGGTAGACGAACAGGTGGCGCTGATGGCCTGTTGGCCGGCGTCATGGGCTGGGAGTATTTGCTGGGAGAGATGTTTGGCGTCGATCACGTTAGTATAGGAGTGGATGGAATGTGTCTTACGCAAGATTGTATCGGTGGGACTGGTGAGCCGTATGGCATAGGTGATGTGTTCTTTCGAAGGTCAGTAAGGTCCCAAATTTCTACCAACAAGCATCTACTGACACGAGATTCCAACCCAGTGGACCTCATGGATCAACCTACTTCGAGCACCCCTGGCTCTTCCACGCCTACATCCCAGACGTCATAGTAAGCCCACTCCCTCCTCCACCATCTCCACACCCTAACTTCCTCCAACAGGTTCTCAACCTCGGCGGCTCCGACTACACCTCCTTCGAAACACACTCGGAAGCCTACAACAAATCCTCCTGGGACCTCTCTACCCGCTTCGAAGACACCTACGTCTCCCTCATCAAAGCCATCCGCCAACTCGCCTACCCCAAACATCCCTCCCTCGCCCACAGCGAAGCATCCGGCTCCTTCATCCCCAACACCATCCCCGCGTCCATCCCCATCTTCGTCATGCGCCCCCTGCGCGGCCAACTCGAACACGCCACCCAAGGCGTCGTCGCCCGCCTGCGCGCCGACGGCGACAAATCCGTCTTCTGGCTCGACACTTCCGGCTGGCTCGACGTCGAACTCGCCGTCGATGACGACCCCTCCGTCCCGACCTCGCAGGATTTCTTCTTAGACGACACTGCCGAGCCGCCCAAGTGGCGGCTCACGGAACAGGGTAATCAGCGGGTGGCGATTTTCTTGCATCTGCATACCTGTCGGTATTTGGCGGGCGTGCAGGAAAGGTGTGCGTTTTTGCCGCCGGAGGTGTATCAGGGGAAGGTGTTTGATCCTGAGGAGGCGAATTTTGATCGGTGGGTGGAGGATGAGAAGGAGAGGAAGTTGAAGAAGCTGTTTTGGGAGAGTGGGGAGGAGGTGGATGAGGGGGGGGTTGGTGGGGGGTTGAGTATGGGATGATACTGGTGTTTGTGGGGAAATGGGGGACTAAGAAGCGGAAGACTGTTTACTTGTGGGGTTCTGAGTCTATGCTGAAGTTATTGTGAGTGATCCTATTAGCCTTAGCCATATGGAAGGAGTATCGTAGCGGCTAGATGGAATATTGAGTAGCACTGCCATGGAGAGAAGAATGTATAGTAAATATCAGTGGTTCTATTGCAAGCCAGTGCGATCTAAACTGAACGAGCAAGACTTCACAAGGCAAAAGCAAATCTATCACGTGCAAAGCTAACGCCGTTCTCACTGATAGCAACCGAGCCACTACTTTCAACGCAATCCGCCATAGGTAAGAAGTGCGGTAAGACATCTCTAGTCTCAAACCTATCTGGCCAGGTTGGCAGGAGGCTGGGTCGGTGGCCCTTCAGGGGTAACGTATGCCTATCATTCAATCATTCACTCATCAGCCCCAACAAGCAGCTCGCCCCGGACCTCCAACGGGCAAACACGACTCCAACAGGTGAGGGTGGCTCACCTTCGTCAACCCCCCATCAACAACAAAGTCCGTCCCATTAACAAAGCTACTCTCATCACTCGCCAAGAACAGCACCGCCTGCGCTTGTTCGATCGCCTCGCCGAAGCGCCCACTGGGGAAGTGGATCTCACGGCGGTGGCGTTTGGCCGCGTCGTCGCCGAGCCAGTCTTGCAGGAGGGGCGTACTGCAGAAGTTTCTCTGGATCAGTATACCATTTTCCCCGGAACGGGATGGGGTGGTAGCAAGATCATCGTCGTCGTCGTCACTCACTTCAGCGGCGCAGGACACAGCGAATTAAATCGAAACCCCTCTCGCGCATGCACAATCGCCAACTCCCTAGTCATAGCCAACACGGCGCCTTTACTAGCCGTATACGCCAACTGCGGCGCCCCACTCCCAACAAGCGCAACGATGCTGGCGGTATTAATGATGCTACCATTCGACTTCCCATGCTTGCGCAAACTCAACACAGCGTGCTTGCTGCCGTACCAAACGCCCTTGACGTTGATATTATGAGTCAGATCCCAGATTTTCTCGGGGGTGTCGATGGCGTCGGCGTCGTCGGCGTGCATGATCCCGGCGTTGTTGAAGATGATGTCGACGCCGCCCCAGCTGTCGAGGTGGGAGACCATGGCCGCGACGTCGCTTTCGGCGGATACGTCGCATTTGATCGTTTCGAGGCGGGAGTGGTAGGGGATGATGTCTTTGACTTTGGAGAGGGCTTTGGCGAGGGCGGGCTCGGATATGTCGGCCATGAGGACGCGGGCGCCTTCGCGGGCGAAGAGGATGGTGGTTTCGAGACCGATGCCGCTGGGGTGAGGGAGAAGATCAGTCGTGGGGGGGATAAGGATAGGCTGAAGAGGCATATAGAACATGGTACGGAGAGAGGGAATGTCCCGTATAAGATGGCAACGTTTTGCAGGATAATTGGGGAATATTAAGCGGGTTGCAGCCATGCAGACGAGCAGACGAGCAGTTAAAGACAGACACAACGATAAAGAGACGTAGGACAATTGCAAACGATCGTAACTCAATCAACAGCCTTGCCTTTGAAGGTGAATGGTTCCCAACCAGGTTGCAAAATGATGAAAAGGATAGAGAAGCAATAAGGATCACCTACCCTGCTGCCCCGGTGATGATGGCATTCTTGCCCTCCAGCCGACCTCTGCCAACACTGCCCATGATGCTAGTCTTTCAAGTTAAGACGAAAGTTGGAGATTTTGGCAACCGTAAGGGCTGAATTAATCGAAGAGGAGAACTACTCGATGTCCATCAGCTTACTGTGATTGAGTCATGTGCTTATGAGGGGTCGGATATCGTAATGGTACGTGAATCCCTTGCTTCAATTCGAGTACATGAAACATCCAAAACCACTCACTAGTTCAAGCAAACGTGATAAGTTTGAAGGAGGCAGACTTGTTGAAAGTCGACAGAGCGTAGAGTGTGGATTCCCACTTGATTAAAAATTGTCGTAGGGTTGGTGTTGGGACATGATCCGCTCACTCACTGCCACCAAACCCACCCGACTAATCCCGACGGGAACTTACCTTATCTAATCCCCACGTCACTCGGAGGTTAGGCCAAGAGCATTAGGTGTGGAGGACAATCGGTCCTGGGGAGTCGCGTGTGGTGGGGCATGGCCGGGGCATTTCCCGCGCCTGAAGCAGCGCAAATGAGGCCCGGAGGGTGATGGCAGGTGCCCGAAGAGTCGCTATGGGAACTGTTCACAACCCTGGAGGGCAGAATCATGCACGCTTGCTCCGGCTTCATGTTGCGTGTGGGGATTTCCGACAACGTTAATGCCAACAATAAGTACGGGGCCGAGTGTCACAGGTCTCACGCTTCGACGAGTTGCAGATGGATCGTGAATTCCTGATACCGATGTTGGCACCTTGGGTATGCAGCTATTTATGCCCGCCGCGTGGAAGGAGGAGCAGGAAAAAGCAAAGATGGACTCTCTCCGCCTCCAGCTGCGAATCAGGGTCCTGACGTGCCTGGACTTTCCCCCGCTACTGCAGGTGGTGGGGTCTAGCCGAAAGGAGGCAGAAGCTGGAACAGCTACAGAAAGCTGCAACGGACATGTTCGGCGCTCCACTGATCACTGAGCGCTTGCCACTTGTCCTTCTCCGCAGACAATTACTTTTGGACTGTGGGTGACGTGCCTCTTTGCTTGCTCCCCTCTGGGACCGTCCACGACCCTTCTTCCCAATCCCGCGCCATCGAGTCCACACACCCGACGCCTGAGCTTTCAACATGCCAGACACCGAGGTCAACGTCGAATCCCTTCCAAAGCTTCTGGAGAACGACACGAAGGTCAAGCTTGCCGGCGTTGACGTGGACGGCATCTTGCGCGGAAAGCTCATCTCGAAAAAGAAATTCCTTTCCATTGCCGAAGATGGCTTTGGCTTCTGTTCGGTCATATTTGGCTGGGATATGCACGATCAAACATACTTCAAGGAGCTCAAGATTAGCAACTGTGAGAACGGCTACAAAGACATCCTCGCAATACCGGATTTGAGCACCTTCAGAAGGATACCCTGGGAGGACAATGTCCCTTTCTTCCTGGTCAGCTTCTTCGACCCCGACACAAAGGCCCCCGTTAGCGCAGATCCAAGAGGTCTGCTGAGAACCGCGGCTGAGAAGTTGGAGAAGCAGGGGTTGGGTGCCATGGCTGGAGGTGAGCTCAGAAACAACAATTGAAAGACCGCAACTAGGGCGACAATACGCTGCATCTGCTGACAAGGTCAGCTGAATACGAATTCTATCAATTCCGAGCCCCTCCAAATCCCAATCTCCCGTCTACGGAGCGCAATTCTTCCTCTACAGCTACCTTCCTCAAGGAGAACCCCGTCAATGCCCTTCCACCACTCACTGAAGGCATGTTCGGCTACAGCTTGACTCGACCGGTTCACAATCAAGATTATTACTATGGCATCTTCGATGCATGCGAAAAGTTTAAATGTAACATAGAAGGGTGGCATACGGAGAGTGGGCCTGGCGTTTTCGAAGCGGTAAGCCGGTTTACTCTGGCTTGGGGAGCCAGATCCAGTACGTCCGGGATGATCCTAACGAAGGTTGTCGCAACAGGCTCTCGAATTCGGTGAGATAAAGCAAATGGCAGATAGAGCTGGTCTCTTCAAGTTCGTATATCCGCCACTTGCACTCAAGAGGGAGAGCTCACACTGTGCTTCCAGGTACGTCGTGAAGTCACTGGGAAGCAAGTTCGGCATTACACCATGCTTCATGGCGAAACCGCGAGAGGGTCTACCGGGCAATTCGGGTCATATGCATGTATCCATTGTCGACAAATCCGGCAAGAACCTCTTCTACCGCGGTTCAAAAGACGAGAATCCCCAATACCCAGATCTTGCATACCTCTCAGACATGGGGCGTCACTTCCTGGCTGGTCTGCTGGACGGTCTTGCAGACGTCATGCCCATCGTGGCACCGACCGTGAACTCTTACAAGCGCCTGGTTGAGAACTTCTGGGCTCCTGTGACGGTGTCGTGGGGTCTAGAACACCGAGCGGCGTCCATCAGGCTGATTGCACCGCCAACCGCAAGTGCCAAAGCAACCAGGTTCGAAGTCCGAGTATGTGGTGCAGACGCAAATCCGTTCCTTGTACTTGCCGCTATTCTGGCGCTGGGTTGGAGAGGAATCGAGAAGAAGATGGCCATCAAAGTCCCGCCGCTAGGTAAAGGTGAGGATGTTGGTGGGGAGGCCGACAAGGGGGAGAGACTGGCCAAGTCGCTTAAGGAGGCCACTGCACGGTTCGTGGCAAAGGAGAGCGTTGCACGGGAAGTTTTTGGGGATGAGTTCGTGGAGCATTTTGGCGGGACGAGGGAGCATGAGGTCAAGCTTTGGGATGAAGCTGTTACGGATTGGTAAGTCCTCCTGTGTTTGACGGGGAGTGATGAGACTAATGACATCTTTAGGGAGGTGAGGAGATACATCGAAACTGTATGAGAGAATATCTTTCATTATTGGTCAAGTCCGCCGCATGAGTATAAGACCCAGGGGGTTAGGACGCATTGGCTCTCGCGATGCTGCTGTCCATACTGGATCGGGTTGGGCAATTCCAAGGGCATGGAATTATTCTGTTGGCGTCCTTCTCGTCTGCTCTTTTCCATTTTGGCGCAATACCCATACAAGAGTGTCAATAGGCTTATATCGTACATATCTGATCTCAGTATCGGAAAATTGGCCATACAGCTGCCGGATTTCCGGCCATTGATCGCCATGATTGGTCGAAGGCAATCAATGACGTTTGCTCTGCCCGCTACCCCACCAAAAAAGCATTAATTGAATCGAACATGTGGGGTAAAGATGCGCGAGACCGGATGGGTCCACAGATAAAGGATTGGTGGCTTATAAACAGCGTCAGTTTCATAAGGTATAACCCCATCTAAACGGTGCTCTACAGTCCTTCATTATTTCTTCAACACCTTTAGAAACCAAATCCAATCAACACTAGATTTAGCCACGTGAAAATGGCACAACACGGTCACAGCGCTGTAGGTTATTGCCAAAGCTACGAAGCGATGGTGATGGATGCTGAACAAATCCAGGCATGCTGCAGTATCCCCCCGGTCGTTGCCAAGGGGTACTCGCCCAAGGGCAAATACATCGACATCGATGGCATGAAGACCTGTACCTCTTCCCAATCCTCTCCACCCCGTCCCCTCCCTTCCACCATCTCCGACGAATCCGTTTTGCAATACGCCTCCTAACCACCCCGTTCCTCTCACACAGACACTACCGGCCCCTCCACCGCGAAAGAAGCCATTCTGATCGTCTACGACATCTTTGGCTTCGCGCCACAAACCCTGCAAGGCGCCGACATCCTCGCGCACTCGGACGAGTCGCACCAATACCAAGTCTTCATCCCCGACTTCCTCGAGGGCCACTACGCAGAACACTCTTGGCTTCCGCCGGACACGAAGGAGAAGGGGGAGAAACTGGGAGCGTTCTTTCAGGGCCCGGCCGCGCCGCCGAAGACGGCCAACAGGATCCCCAATGTGGTAAAGTTGATCACAGAGAAGACGGGAAGCACCATTCAGACGTGGGGAGCGCTGGGCATGTGTTGGGGTGGGAAGGTGGGTGTTTCTTATGGCGGATCATAGGTGAAAGGGGGGAGGACTAATCGATGTGCAGATTGTTTCTCTTACCTCTCAGCAAGGCACGCCGTTCAAAGCTGTTGCGGAAGTCCACCCGGCGATGGTAGACCCGAACGATGCGAAAGGCATCACGGTACCCGTGTGCATGCTAGCGTCGAAGGATGAAGACGCGGATGCGGTCAAGGGGTTCGAGAAGGAGTTGAAGGTCAAGAGTCACGTGGAGACGTTCGCGGACCAGCTTCACGGCTGGATGGCCGCCAGGTGAGTCTCTCCACTACGGGTGCTCGATCAACAAAGAATTAGGGTTGCTGATCTCTGCGGGTAGGGCGGATTTGGAAGACGAAAAGGTGAAGAAGGAGTACGAGCGTGGGTACAAGGTGTTGCTTGATTTCTACCACCAGTATTTGTGAGTGGGTAAGGTTCGTTGAGCGTTTTCACTATGGTTTTTGCTTCCGTCTTGGTGGGGCGAGTGCATCACTGATGTATCACCAGACCCAGCGGTCTGACGTCGAAGATGTGAACCCATCACGATGTGTCTTGCTTTCGGATAGACGGCACCAAAAGCCATGAATACAAGACTTCATATGCACCCACACAACGTTCATCCATCAGCTTGCATCGCGTCCTATTCTGTAATTAGAAGTAGACTTGACTGCCTCGTTGGCGCTGCCACCAACCTCTTCACCATAACATCGATCACCTGATCCTCCCGCCAGCAGGAAGAACATGAGCGTGGACTCTTTGTCGTTGACGTCCGCAGTGCAGTCTGAAACTCTTCCACTGTGAATTTGACTATCCAAAAATATCTGACCTGTCACCTGTCGATTCTTGAATCCTGGTTTCTAACTGGATATAAAGTCTCGGGTACATGCAGTAAAACATTTGAAATTGCTCCGGATTCCAGCGCAGCTCGCAGCACCGTGTGGGACTGTCTCGTCAGTGGTAGGACTGGGTAGATGCATGCCACTAGAATCCAGTATGTCTGACCACACGAGCACAAAGGTAGCAACCACGAGCTGTCCCAGTGTTTAATTAAACAAACACAAGGAAGCAAGAAGCAGTCCGGTGAGAGCAAGTGCCGGTAGTGATAGGCGTCCGAAGCGAATCCCCAGGCTCCCCAGGCCCCGTTCTAGCCGTGTCCTATCACGCTTGTCGTGCCCACTCGCCCCAACTTGCTCCACCTCGGATAAGGCTAAACATCTGGGCAGCGGGGATCATCGTATCTGGGCTCTATCTCCAACTCTGGGGGCGAGGACTAATAGCGAAGCCACCACCTCGCACCTCTTACCCTTCTACATACGGTCATAGGAAGCAGGAGTCGCATCACCTGCCTGCACTATTACGAATGCTGCCTTCAAAGTTGCCTGATTGAGACGTCGTCCCTCCATCCTTATGGAGACTATCACAATCCCTTCACCCACTGCGTTCTTGAGGTCCCCTATACTACAACCAACAGTCCCCAGACCGACCCCGAAGAACGCGCCCAGGCGGCAGTCTACAGCTACAAGAACACGCCAGCCCTCTACCACTGCCGCCGATGCTGCTACGAAGCCTAAACAGTCCAAAAGTCGCAATGGTATGTACAATTAGCATTGGAGACTCCTTCTATTGCTGTTACCCGCTCCTTACGCCTCAGGGTTCGCTGACTGGCCTTTTAGGATGTGTGACCTGCAAAGCCAAACGGTTGAAATGCGATGAAATCAAACCGTCATGTCAACAATGCCACAAGAGAAACGTCACTTGCGGAGGCTACAAGAAAGACTTCAAATGGCGGCCGTTCGAGGAATCAACATTCGTCAGCAAAGCGCCTCCTCCGCCGAGAGCGAGGAAGGGTACGACTGAAATGTATTTTGCTATGGCCATTACTGACAGACATAGCTTCGACGACCACCAAGAGCACTCCTCGTACAGCCCCAAGCCCTGCGACATCTGACGCATCCGAGTCCACGATCGGGGACAGAAACTCATCCTCCCAGATGGAATCTGGAAGCGTTCCATCAACTCAATTACCTACCCCGAAACTAGATTCCCAGTACGCCCAGCACTCTTTTGATATCCACGATGGGTTCCCTCTCGATACTATGCAGTTTATGTCTCCAGACGATCACTTTGGAGGCCTACCACAATCGTTTCAGAACAGCATCCCGCTCAGTAGTACTTCAAGCACGAACAACACAATATTCGATGAGCATAGCACTTTTTCGTCTTCGATCACAGCGGCGTCAAGCTTCTCATCTGGTCAATCTCCTAGACTAATCGATCTCCTGTTGCCAGGTACAGATCTCAGCGCTCCGCCACCAGGGTTCATGGACTTTCGTTCTCAACAGTCAGAAACACCGTATCAGCCAGGCGGGAATCCGGACGACATGTTATTTCAAGATGACGATGTGGAAGAGATTGTGCGGAAACCAGACCCAGCGGCGGAAGGGTGGATTATGCGTTTGCCTTCACCTTCCCCTTCCAGTTCTTCTTCCTCATCCGATGGCTCTCGTTTCGAACCGCTCAATTCCATTTATCGACAGCCAGATGTACATCCAGGGAGCCCGGAAATGCTAATGTTACGCTTTGACCGACAAACATGTGGCATCCTCTCGGTCAAGGATGGTCCTAATGAGAACCCTTGGCGGACGCTGGTATGGCCATTGGCACACGACTCGCCAGCACTCTATCATGCCATTAGTTCAATGACAGCCTTTCACACTTCGAAAGAGAAGCCAGAAATGAGAGTGGAAGGTATGGAACATATGAGACGAAGTCTCAATAGCCTCAAAACAGGAATCGAGAACATGAGAACAGACACTGCATTGGCGACGACCCTCGTACTGGCGTTCTCTGAGTCGTGGGACCAGCATGTCTCCACTGGCATCGAACATCTTCGCGGCGCTAAAATCCTGGTAAACCAGGCTTTGACTAGACATAGACAGAACGCCTTGAGTGGTCAGGAACTGGTCCGATTGAAGTTTTTGTGCAACACCTGGGTGTACATGGATGTCATCGCTCGACTCACATCGATCGACGGTGACGAATCTACCGACTTCGATGCTGTGCTGTGTCCCTTTGGCGGTCCTCTCGCCCTCAATAACGAAGTGGACCCTCTGATGGGTTGCGCTAGCACCCTGTTTCCTCTGATAGGGCGTGTTGCGAACCTCGTCCGTCGTGTTACAAGGAGTTCCGATAATTCACCCGCCATCGTCTCGCATGCTCGCAATCTGAAAACGGTGCTTGAAGAATGGAAAGCTCCAGCTTTCTTTGAACCGCCGGAGGACCCGACCTCCGAGATCCAACACAGTCTACAGACTGCGGAAGCATATCGATGGGCCACCCTTTTGTACTTGCATCAGGCCGTACCGGAAATCCCATCGCTGCCCGCGGCTCAGTTGGCGAAAAAGGTACTGGTATATCTGGCAACGGTGCCGTTGGCATCTCGAGCCATCATCGTTCAGATTTACCCGTTACTGGCAGCTGGCTGTGAAGCGGTCGACCCTGAAGACAGGGCATGGGTAGAGGACCGGTGGGCGGCAATGGCATCTCGGATGTGGATTGGTAATATCGACCGCTGCTGGGAAGTCATCAAGGAGGTCTGGGACCGACGAGACTCGGACGACGCCGACAAATACCGACAGCATTTCCGGCGCGTGTCGACCGGTCTGCCCTCTGGCTTCATGGCCCCCGTGGACGGCGTGACGAGGAAATTCGGCGGTCAGGAGCCCCACGGTCTGCCGTCTATGGACTGGCCGGAGCCGTTCGGTGGGAGCAAGCGACGAGCCGGTCAGGGTGATATGGGCACGCCTGCTCCGGTGAGGCTAGCAGGTTTGAGGCGCATGTCGAGTGGGGCGATGGAGGGTACGTTGGAGTTTGAGAAGACGGTGAGGGGAAGGCAGCATTGGGTTGGGGTGATGAAGGATTGGGGGTGGGAAGGTGAGATATATATTATCTTCGGCCAATTGAGGGTGCCTTGCTGATTCGATGCAGTCCTGCTCGGATGATCAGTTGGATCCTTCCCGCGAAATCCTTACCACTTCCTACCATGGCTTATGATCCATGGGGTAATTTTCCGGTCTCTATTCCGGATGGAGGCTTGCGCCCATATGCTGTGCAACTCCTCTTCGGTGATAATGGGCTTTTCTGGTCCCAGGGGGACATTGGAGCTCGTGCTCGTGCTTTTGCTTGTGCTACCTATTTTTGCTGCGTACTCCCAAGCGAGGTGTTCCGGGTGGGGAACAATGGTGTTGGGTGCTAAGGGCTTTTGTCGGTTGCTGCGGACTTTCCTTCAAGACTTTTCGGCATTTTGATACCCTAGGGTTTGCGCTTTGCGGAGAAGTGGTAATGGGGTGTACTTTAGTTATATGAGATTTGTTTTTGATATCTTGCATGCGTGCTTTAGACTTTACTTTGCTACAATGGATTCAATGCACGCATAGATAGAGAAATTCCCCAAAGTCCCTGCATGCATGATGGCTGAGCCTCGATGTAGTGGGTGTGACGATTCACGGTGGTGGGATGGTTTATTGGGATGGAGGGAGCGGTGGATGGTGGTGACAGGCACGGGGTTCCGGTTACCCTACCTGGTACAGATACACCTTCTTGTGAAAGGCACATGCTACCCTACCGGACGGTTTCCGTAAAGGACCAAGATCGCGGTTCGGGTCTCATCTACACGTGTACCCGTTCATGATGCGAGGGGTGCTGCTCCCAACTTGCAGTCTACACGGTGAGAATACGGACTCGTAAGCACGGTGATATGGAGTAATCGTGACAATGTTACATAAGGCAGTCCCCTCTGAGAAGTCAACACGAACTCAACCGCGCAATACACCAAGGTATGTACCTCATAGTAGCCTAACTCTGGCTCCCCTCCCCCTCCCCCTCCCTACCGTACCATACCGACTCCTCAATCCAACATGCACCATACCAAAAGAGGCAATCCAATCCCGGCCTTGGCGCTCTCCCACCACATTCCCCAATCCCATCCCCAGGCTATCAACACCCTGAGGCATAGCGTACCTATCTTCAGCCTCAGCCTCAACGCACTCCAAGCGTGCATTCGGCTCCTGGGACGAAGGGGTCCGCGCTATGCTACATCCAGACAACAGGTCCCAATTGCCCGGCGTGGATGTGGTGAGATAGGGACTGCGGGGCGAGTCGGGCGATGTGGGGGTTTCAGATGCTGTTCTTGGGCATGCATGCAAGAGGGGCGTAGATTAGGGAGGTGGGTATTTAGATGGGGGTGGGCGGGCGTTGTTGGGTGCTGCTCGCTGTCTCTTGCTGTCTCTTGCTCTCTCTCTCCCCCTCTCCCTCTCTCTTCGTGCGTTCGTCTCAAATTCGAACTCCTCAGGCTCAACACCGCTACGCAATTATCTCTCACCCACATTCTCTCCCAGAACCTCGTACGCTACCCTGCACTCCCTCTCCCTCTTCATGAACTTCATCCACAGTCCCCAGTCCCCATTACCCCTCTCCTCATTGCCCCTTTCAAATCCAAACCCCACCCATATACAAGGGCCTAACAGCTTCCCACAGTCCCCTCACTCACCAACCCCCTCGAAGCAATCCTCCCACCCCCAAAAATGCCCGACCCCTCCGCCCTCGCCTCTCCCCCGGCGATGAAGCACTACGCCAAAGCGCAATCGACCTACAAGCCCCCACCCATCTCCAGCAACAACGCTTTCCTCGGCGACGTATTTTCTAGGTACGATTTCCCCATTGTTCCCCCACTCATCCCCCACCCTTCTCCCTTCCCCTCTCCCTTCTTTCCCTCCCCTCTCCTCTCTCCCCCGCTCCCTCCTCCTTTTCCTCCAAACTAACCAACCCCACCCCCCCAGCCAACACCTCGACCCCACCTCCCCCATATCCTGCGGCTTCTACCGTCTCGAAAAGGGCGACCCCCTCGTCTACACCTACACGTACCACGAGATGAAGATCATCGTCGAGGGCTCCTTCGACATCGAAGACGAGACGGGGCAAAAAGTGCACGCCGTGCCGGGGGATGTGTTTTATTTTCCCAAAGGGGCCAAGATCACCTTCACTACGGGGGATTATGGGTTGGCGTTCTATACGGGGCAGAGGGCGGAGGGGGCGGCGTGAGTAGTGGCCGGGGGGATGAAGAGAGGATGGTCGGGGGGAGGATAAGAATGTAGGATGGCAGGGTTGGGAAGAAGAGCAGTGGACATGGATAAGAACCGGAGAGAGTGCGAGAGGTTGGAGAGGCCAGCACAAGCGTGGTGGGATGATGGATGCTCAGCAAGCTGCGATGCATGTATAGGCGCGCACCTCGCCATCTAATCCAACGCACGGAAACGAAACAATAAAAAGTCTAACATCTCCATGTCCATTGCCAGCTTCTCAGTTCCTCCATCCAACTCCTTTTGCCACTTCCCCCCTTCCCTATTCCGTGGTCCCCTTCCCTATTCTGTTCCCCTTCCCTAATCCCTTCCCCTCATCCAACCCCCCCCACTCCCTCCCATAAAAACCCTACCATTCCCCACTCAACCCCAAATCTCTCGAACTCCTTCCCACCCTCACCGTAAACGTCCCCTCAGTCGGCATGACCCAATTCCCCCTCCTCGCACACCACCAACTGAAATCCCTCCTCGTCAACCCAATACTGACGACCCTACTCTCCCCAACCCCAACCTCCACCTTCTCGAACCCCCTCAACACCTTTTCCGGGAAATCGACCTTCTCCCCACTCTCACTGTCCACCACGGACTCCGGGAACGAAAGGTATAGCTGCACGACTTCCTTGCCCGCCCTCTCGCCCGTGTTCGTGACGGTCACGTTGACGACGACGTGGATGTCGTAGAGACTTGGATTCCCGCCCTCGCCACCGCCGGCGGGAGAGGGGGGTTGCGGCGTGGAGTAGCCGGACGGGTAAGGGTAGCTACCTTGTTTGACCTCCGAGACGCTGTTGATGTACGGATGGATATAATTCTTAAGTTTACGGAAACCCGTCGGGAACAAGGCGGTAGCGGCATTGGGGACAGTGGTGGGGTAAGAGGGAGGAGGCAAGCCCTCTGAGCGTGGGTCCGGAAGGGCGGATTTGGGTTTGAGGGTTGTGAGGCGCAGGTCGGAGAGCTCGAAGGTGGTGTAGGAGAGGCCGAAGCCGAATTCGTAGCGCGGCGTGATGGCGTGTTTGTCGAAGTGGCGGTAGTCGATGTAGAGGCCCTCGGTGAAGTTCTGTTGCGGGATCGCCGCGTTCGGGTAGTAGAGGATCTGGCCTCCCGGACCGTAGTCGTCCAGCGTTTTGCCCACTGTATAAGGTAGGCGCCCGCTGGCGTCGATTTCACCGAAGAGAACGTCCACGAGCGCGTTGCCGCTTTCTTCGCCTGGCAGATTGGCCAGAAGGACGGCTTTGACGTTGGGGAGGTCAATCCAGCGCTCAACGATTACGGGACCCACAGCGTGCACGACAACGATGGTTGGGCGGTAGCCGCCGCCGCAGGTTTTCGCGACCTTTTGCACGAGCTTGTCGCCGCCTTTTTGGGGGTAGAGGTCATTGCGATCGCCGCGGATGCCGTCAGAGGCAATATAACCTTCGCCGGCATCGGCGTTGATGAAGACGATGCAGAGGTCTTGGTTGTCGGGATCGGAGGCTGATCCTTTTGCTTGCAGTTTGTTACTTAGGGAGACGGTGAGGTTGACAGATTCAAGGTCGAATGCGGATTCTAATGCCTTCAGTGGCGTGACCAGGTATGGAAAGTCGACAGCTCCGCTGCCCCATCCCGAAGCCAGCGTGCCTTGGTTGCAGCCGCGGTCGGGACAGACATTTGGACCTTTGCCGGGCCCTGCATCCTCTCCGTAGATACCGACGCGGTATTTCGTCTGCAGATCGATAGCACCGTTAGGGATTCCCTCACCAGACCAGCCGTCGCGGCTGAGAGGTAGGAGATTGTCTTCATTCTTGACGAGTACAGTGCCCTCCGCTGCGATTTCTTGAGCCAGACGGCCATGGAGGTCCTTGCCTTCCCCTTGCACATCGACGAACTTGTTGACGACTGCTGTTGTCTTATCGTCGGTACCAGGGTGGATCAGTCCCTCCTCTTCATCAGTCCACGATGAAAAATTTGGCCCGCCATCTCCCTCTGGCGGCAGCACAGGCCACCGTGACTTGTCATCCTGACCAAGCTGATACCATGCGGCAACGGTACGTGTGACCATGTCATCAAGTCGTTCCGGTGGTAGGGAACCATTCAACGCAGCCCTAGTAAGATGTGGACCCCAAAGGGAATCTCCGTTCATCCAACGCAGCCCATCGCCAGGCATTGTCATATCAAGGCCGGCCAATGCGCTTGCTACACCGCTCCGCTGAGCCAACCAATCCGATTGCACGAAGCCCTGGAATCCCAGTTCATCCTTGAGAATACCATTCAAGAGTTTGCTGTTTCCACATGCGTAGGAATTGTTGACCATATTGTAGCTGCACATTACACTCGCAACGCCGGCTTTCACACTGTCCGCGAAAGGCCATAGATAGAGTTCATGAAGGGTCCTATCGTCGACGTTCGAGGACATTGCATTGGGTAGACCCCACTCAAAAGCCTGTCGAAAATGCTCTTGCTCGTTGGCGATGTAGTGCTTGGCAGTTGCTATAACCCCTTCGTCCTGGATGCCCTTGATTGTCAACGCCGCGGCAACGCCTTGTAGTACAGGATCAGAGCCGAAGCCTTCCCAATTCCTACCACCGGCAGGCATTCTTCCTAATGGTCCCATTGAAGGTCCTAGAAGTACGTTTACGCCTTTCAGCCTCGCCTCCAGCCCATGTGCTTTTCCTCGGCGGTACATCAGATCCTTATTCCACGTTGCCCCTACAGTCAAGGCGGCAGGGAACGCAGTAGCGTGGTCGACAAAGCGCAGACCGAGAGGGCCATCTTGTAGGCATAACGACGGAAAGCCAACGCGATTGGCAGGCCCGGTCGTTCCCACGCACATGTTTGACATCCAACCTGTACCTGTGGTAACATTGACTTTTTCCACCAAACTCATCTCTTTGACCATGGCTTCCGCCTTTTGATAACTTTCTTGCCATGATTTGACCGTGCCTCCCGGTGGTGTAGGATACCATGGTGGTGATTGCTGCACGAACACCAGTCAGCGTTGTCATTCTTGGGAGGCAGGCTGACCAACGCCATCTTTAGGGGCACTCTTGTACACCCAGAGCCCCCCGCCCCCTATCAATACGAGAGATCCACCAATCAGTATGACGGCGATGATGAGACACGTGCTGCGAGGCCATAGCCATCTTCCAACCTTCCGGAGCAGCGAAGGCTGTTGCGGATATTGAGTCTTGTTGTTCATGGAAGACACTCCAGACTCCAGCCGCTGTCGCCGCCGCTGACCATCGTGCGTTTTGTACTCTAGCTTTTCTCTTTCCATGGGGTCTAACTCGTCAAGCTCCTGTCCCAGCTCCGAAGAGGATTCGTAAGCTTCATCTGACGATGCCCGTAAGGGCGCGTCCTCTTGCGCAGACAGGAGACCTTCACGGCTGCCATCGAGCTTGGCCTGACGCGACATCTCGTGTTGTCCATCAGTATAGGGCTGATCGAAAGGTCATACTCGGCTTGAGCTGAGCTGAGGCACATGGTCAGGGTTGCACTAGCCTCGACCCGGCATAGCGCACGGCGCTGAGACGGACCGATCTGCAATTCAGGCTAATCCGCCCAGTGTCCACTGTGAAGCCCTGTCCGAGCTTCGGAATATCTGAACCTACTAGTGCCAAGCTGCGTTCTTCCTTGTTCACCTCCTCCTTTGGCAACTGGCATCGGGAAAGTGGCATCTTCCAAGCCTCTGGAAAGCCTCCACGTGGCAGCATGGTAGGTTTGCATCTGTCAGTTGATATATGCGCTGTCCGATAATGTATCTCGGCCGTGTGCGTCAATGGTTATGGTACCAGTCTGCACATCGCCACTGCGATACGGAGAACTACAGTGCTGCGGTCAAAAAGGACTTCAGCATAGCCTTCAGGTGTTGAGAAACGTTGGTTTGGATTCTCCCCCGGAAGACACCTGTCAATGCAGTCTGGCCCTGTCCTAATATGCACCTTTTATCGTCTGCGCGTCCTCCAATCCCGGGTTCTCTACTCCTACAAAGCAAGATAATGAGATGCCTCCTAATCTACTACGTACAGCCCGATCATTATCTGGAGCCGTAGTGAATGTTTTACAGTGATTACTTATCTCATAGAGCTAACAAGCTCATTGGTGCCACCGCCGACCAAGTGCCATGGCGATTAGGTATCCGACGTGCATTCCCATATCACGTTTGGTGACCCCGCTATAGCCAGTTGCTCTGCATTTACAATTTTGTACAGGCCACGATATCTATTTATCCGATCACTGAATCTGTAGTCTACGTCTTACAGATCACCGCTGGGGTGAGCGTTAGCGACGAAGACTAGGTACTAGTCTGGTAAAGCCCTAAACATCTGGTTAGCGATTCTCTAACACAGGCGCCTCGTGCTTGTCACTTAGGAGTGACAGATGCGGTTCCACATTGTCGGCTCTAGAGCCAGCCTTCAGGATGACTGTGGGATCAGGATTGGCACTTTACTCGAGCGGCTACTAGGACTTGACAGCTGCTGCCGCTGCGGTGAGCCGTCTCTCCAAGCCGCACACCTACGTGTCGGATCCCTTGGTCTCTCACAGAGGTTTTCAATACCCTCCAGCGGTTCGTGGGGTGAAAGCGTGAGAACAGCGGCTTGGGCGGGTGCATTTTGATCCTCTTAACGTCTCACGGCATGCTCTCATCCGAACGAGTCACTCGTATTCAGCACCTTCGATCCGCAATGCGCAATCCGTACATTGACGTTGGTTAGTGGATCTCCGAGCATAGCAGCGATCCAGCTTCGAGCCTGGCAATCCAGCTCGGTTGGAGCGGGGCTCTGGCAGTTGCCGATGCCTTCTTCAGTTTGCCGCAGTGTGAGGTGTCCCAACTTTATGGTTGCTTCCTCCTGTTCGTGTGATCCTTCAGGGCGTACTCGTCCCTATCGTATGTTAACATTGACTGGTGGATCTACGCGCCTCGTAGCGACTCGGTCTCGGATTCCTCGCTTCCGCGCCTTCTTTCTTCCTTGTGCCAAAGGCCTGACGGTTGGGCGAGACCATCACATGCATAAATCGTGCATATATCACAAACCCAGGGTTCCGCACCTCCCGCAATCCCCGGCATCACCAAAGGGCGGGACATCCATAGGTTAAGGATGGCGGAGTAATGGATCTCGATTCGTTCGTATATGCAGTCTGCGCCGACCTAGATGGAAGGGGGAATGGGTGTGAAGATAAGCGGTCGGTGAATTTCGCGGCCCATGATGATCGTCGTGTGGCCCCAGGATTCAACGTTCCTAGCGGACTTCAGGCGAAGGAACACCAAGGATCTCAACGGTTTTCACGTGTCTCTCCAATGACCCTCTTTACTCCGCCCGCAATAACTCCTAGCCGACTACTCTTGAAGGATCGGTAAAGCTCCAAGCCGCTGAATATCTTGTTGGGATCATCCATGGGAGTACCGAAGTAGGGAGGAGAGGAGCGGTGGAGTGGGGCGCAGATTAATTATAGGATTGCACGTCGATGTAATGCTCGGGACGACAGCCGGCAGGCAACTGCCACGCCGACTGCTGCCAACTTCAGGCCCTATCCAACTGTATGCTCCAACAGCAGCACAGAAGCTTGCGAAATGTCCAGGACTCTAGATTGGCTTTGATGGGCAGCGACTGGCTTGCAAGCTTCGCATTTCTGCCATGCGACCGTGGAACGATGGCAGCAGCTGCACGCTCATCATCTTGTGCAACTCTGTCCCTGCTTTCCCTGCTTCAACCTCCTTGCCTACTATTCGCGGGTAGTTGTTAATGTTGGAAGTTTCATTGGCAAGCGTGCAATCGGCAATCCTGCCGAAGTTATGGTTCTCTAGTCAGCATCTTCTTTGGATGCAGCGGCAAGTGCACGGTTCCTCAAATGCTGTGCCAACCAAATCCAAGAGGTTCTCTTCTTTTCTTATAATTCCGGCCTCTGTGATAAGCCGGCCTTGCGGTTGACTCTATCAGCAGCAAAGGCGCATCGGCCGCAGGTAGATCACGAAAAGCTCTAGAATGCAACTCTCCCCGCTGTCTGATACGCACCATCCCACACCAGACGAGTGGGGCTACGGATAGGGTCCACTTGAATGGTGCTGAGTGAATTGTGTAAAAGAAGTTCAGGTTAGGGTTAGGCTACGGTCGGGCTGGGCTTGCCGGGTTCCAGACCTTTACTACTACTCCGTTACGAAGCAGATCCAATCTACGCAATCTAGGATTGACTGGCACTGCCCGGCAGTCGGCGGCACCTTCCGATGGCACCATTTGGTGGCAGGCTATTGATTTGTTGGGGGATGCTGTGGCACATGAGCGAGTACCGCTAGTAAGTGGCAAAAGGGTGGTAAGGCCAATATCAAACAGTCAGGCATGATGTAAGGGAAGAGGGATCTCCACAGCTTGATAGGGATCATGGAAGGAAAGATACCACACGGCCCTGGGACTGTTATCGGGCTGAGCAGCCTCTGCCACAATGTGGGTGAGGAATGGGTATAGATTGGAATTCAAGCAATGGGCTGAACAGAGGCGCAAGCACGATACACCAGATAAACATCTTGCAGAAAGCGCCACAGCTGGTCCAGTACCAATCTACGTCTTGGTCCGCCGAGGTGCCGGGTGCATGATCACACAGATGAGCTTGTCTGTAGACTGTACGGAGTCTACGGACTACGGCGGGCCTGCGGGCCTCGGAGTAGAGTCCTGCTACTTGTGGTGTGGACGAGTGTCTGTCTAAGTCAGTGTCGAATATTGGATATTGCCTAATCGGTGATGGTGATGAGTTGATTCCACTCATCTGACTAAGTCTGTAGTAAGAGCGGCCAAACGACGCCGCTTTTACATCCAGGAAACTTGCAATTCGCCGTGTCCACGGCCACAGTGGCCCCTGTCAGCTTTGCCATGTGTGTGCCACAGCGGGTCCCCCTGCACCTCATCTCTAAATTAGGGGTGTGGAGGCTTTCCGCCAAGGAGGAAGCGTGTCAGCAAGCGAATCGTCCAAGGCAACAGAGTTCCCGTGGCATCCAGGGCGCTTCCGACGTCGCGCCGCCGAGACTTTTCTAGACTCCACACGACCTTACCCGCCGAAGCAGCCTAGCCTTTCATCTCAATCTTCCATCACAGCGAGCAACGATGACCCTGACTAGCAGCCAGCTCGTGCCTTGGACCCATAATCTAAATCCATATCAAGAAAACATCCTAGTCCGATGTCTAAGCTGCTCTCCTGATTCCTCAAGGCGTCGACCGGTGGGCCAAGACAGTCCACTTTTGGCCACGCTACAACGTCTGGCTGTTGGCCCGGGAGGGATCATGGCCCTATTGCCGAGACCTGTGCTTGACGGCTATCCCCAATGAGCCAGCACGTAGAAAAGAGGTCCCGAAGGTTTATCAGGCCTTTATCGTTCTGTCAAGGCCTGCAGCCGATATATCTGAATCTGGCAACACGCACAAGCAATCCAGCTCGTATGTGGACCTGCCTGAGCTCGCCTCCCGTCCTTTCATAACCCTCCGTGCCCCATTGTCGTGTTTGTCATATCCATTCTCGGTTGAGTACTTCTTCACTCAGTTTGTACGAGCAGCACCTCGTATCATCAACACATCTACGTCCACAGTCTCTTGCGTCGTGCTACTAGAACACTAAGAATATTATCCTTCTTTCCACCTTACTTGGGCTTCTAGTCCACCCATCACCGCCATGGACTATTCTCATCCCCATACTACCGCCACGTCGGCCTCTGCTACCCCAATAAGACCTGGCACTCCCGAATCACACTCACCGTACCACTCAACCCCGTATCACGATAACATCACCCCGCTCCCACGCGCAAACCCTTTCGACACGCCGTTCGTGTCAAGGCCCGGCTCCATCAACGCTTCTTCGTCAATTGCTCTCCATCAACAGGGCCTTAGTCAGAGATACTTTCACTCCCGACGAGTACGGAAGGGAGAAGTCGAGCGTCCATGGTTGGAGAAGAAAGATCCTCGGGAGAAGTGGGTGACCATTATCCCGTTGATGGGCCTGGCGCTTGGATTTGCTCTTGCGGGTTTCTTAGTTTATGATGGACTTAAGACTGTGGTCAATCATGTCTACTGCCCCGTGCTAGACGAGGACTTCTCTGGAGGCTTCAATACTAAAATATGGACCAAGGAGGCAGAAGTTGGTGGCTTTGGGTACGTTAGCTATAACCCTTGACTCCATGCGCCCACCTTGCTGATGACTAAATATAGCAATGGGCAATTTGAACAAACGACCGTCACCGATGAAAATATTTTCATCCAGGATGGAAAGCTCATCATCAAGCCTACTTTGCAAGATCCTCACCTTATTGAGACCAACAATATTATCGACTTGACGAAACAAGGCATTTGCTCGTCCACCCTATGGTCGGACTGCATCACTGTCACCAACACTACGAATGGATCCATCGTCAACCCCGTCAAATCAGGCCGTTTGAACACCAAAAAGGGTGCAACTATCAAGTACGGCCGTGTAGAAGTCACTGCTCAAATACCACAAGGTGATTGGTTATGGCCCGCCATATGGATGTTGCCCGTGAAGAACACCTATGGTCCATGGCCTCAGTCAGGAGAGATCGATATTATGGAATCACGTGGAAACAATTGGACCTATGCGCAGGGTGGAAACAACATCATGTCTAGCGCTCTACATTGGGGTCCAAACCCCGCCAACGATGCTTGGTGGAGGACCAATGTCAAGCGAAACGCGCTCCACACCACCTTCTCTGCAAAGGCACACACTTTCGGCATGGAATGGAGCGAGAAGTACCTCTTCACCTATATCGACACACGTCTTCTTCAGGTGGTATACACCAACTTCAACCAGCCGCTGTGGAAGCGTGGTGACTTCCCTCTCTCGGACAGCAACGGCACCCGTCTTGTCGACCCATGGAGCCAAACGGGTAACGATGCTACACCTTTCGACCAAGAGTTCTATCTTATTCTCAATGTCGGCGTTGGTGGTACTAACGGCTGGTTCCAAGACGGTGCTTCCGGTAAGCCATGGGTCGACCAGTCGCCGACGGCGAAGAAGGATTTCTGGGATGCTCGGAATCAATGGCAACCAACGTGGGAGAAGAACGGGCAGATGACCGTTACTTCAGTGAAGATGTGGCAACAACAAGGTTACAACGGTTGCTAAGTGGCTGCGCTTTCTTGGTGTTGGGTCATGAACATAGAAGGTTGCACATCTTTTGGTATGACCAAGTCGACGGAGACTGTGTCGTCATGGGCGGAGTTCTTCGGAGGTTTCTTACAGCATTACGATTGCTACTAGGGTATTGTAATTGAAGGGTGGCGCACAAGGAAGTTGTACACATAGACACCAGCTGTTATATATATATCATGATTATACCGAAGCGTCTTAATAAATCATCCGTAGATCCGAATACAAAGAGCTGGTGGTGATAATCAAAAGACTCTAACTATATATAGTTAGATGTGGTGCTCAACCGTGAGCAGCTACCCTCATGTTCGTCACGACATGTATCATAGATGGTCTCCAATATCTTTTTATGATCCCCACCTCCAGCGGCGTTGTACTATCTACTGAAAGGATTTCGAAACTGGAGAAGACACTCTTACGCGATAGAAATGAAGCCTCAAGGGGTCAGCAGACTTCCCGAGCCATCAGTCATATTCATCGAAAATCCGAACCAATAAAACACTATGAAAGTTATGTTGAAGAGTAGGAACGACGTTTGATAATGAGGATTAAACTCCAAAAAACTTCTATTGAACTTGAAAGAGATGTATGAAAAGGGATTAAGTGATGAACATTCTACTGTAGGATATATCAACCTAATAAATTTTCACAAGGTGAAGAGAAGTCGGGCTGAAGCTGTCTACGATAAATGACGTTGTCCCAACACAATTCCTTTGCAAGGTCTCGATCAACTTGACTGTTTGTTTACAGGACTCATTCTGAAATTGGCCCTTTGACCTCTTCTGTATTCGCGAATGTTCCAATGACATCCTCCAATTCTTAATGGGGTACTGCCTTACAAAGCCCAGGTTGCGTGCTGTCACAAAAGGTAGACACTCCGCGTGCTGAGAGATCTGCGGCGCAAGTTTGTTGCCAATAGTAGGCATCAAAGCACTTTCGGTATGATATCACACTTGATCCCTGATGAACCACATCCATTTACGATGATGCGTACTTGTCTTGCCGATCACCATTCCAAGCAGGCCCGTGGGTTCATCCAGCAGACACCCGGTGAAATACATCTACTAAAGTACAAACAAAGCACCGCAAGCGTGATCTAACTTCGTCACCCTCATCCCCCCAAGCCCGGCGCTTTCGCTCTGTGCTCGGCGCTCGAGTCTCCCACCCTCACGACTGGGCGGCATCCAGGCGCGCGGTCTTCAGCGCTTCCAATTTCCAGCCGAAGCCTGAGGCGGCCTGAATGGCGACTCCACTGATTAAGTATCCTAATCACAGCGACGCTCATTTCCACAATCACTAAGCCGCTGTACGGCTCTGCGTGCAAGCAGCCGAGATTTGTTTCCAAGGCTTTTCATGATGGTCAGTTTCCACTAAGCATGGTGATTCTGGGGTCTTCCATGACTTGGTTCTCACTACCATGTCGCCTCTGCCTTGTTTCGACCATGTTTCCATGACGCGGACCTGGTCGACTCAGAACACATGGCAATTTCCTTGTGGCGGCATATGCGATGCAATTTTAATTTTGCTTGTTGGGAACCGTGACGTTGGAAAGTCTCCGATGCTTCCTTGTTGTTGAGACTAGATTGGAAGTCGGGCTTGTTCCTACGATTTCTACGGAGTATAGCAATAATTGTCATTATTCCCAAAAGCCCTTCGATACGCGACTATGGGTCTACAATCTACCCTTCGAAGATACTAGAGACATGCAGATAGTCTCAGATCTGACAGACTAATTGACACTTTCACACGTTGGGGTCCGCTGCGGAGGTCCAGGAAAGACTGTTACGCTTTTTCCCATCTGGAGCTCTCGTGGACTTCTCGTGGAGCCCTCGTGGTTAGGAGTTCTGGTTCTGGGTCCTTTATTCTGCGTAATCTTTATCCATAACGGGAGCATATGGGCCCATGGGTCTGGCTCTAAGGCTATTGGAAACCTTGCGTCATGCGAGAAAATGGTTTTGCGCAACGTGGCTTTCGAAATTAGCACTGACCCGACAATCTTTATCCTTTGTCAGAGCGACACATCTGTGGGCCTTTCGTGCCTTTCTAACATTAATCTTCCTTCAATAACAATAAGCCTTTGTGTCGTAACTTCAAAAAAATGCCAGGCCCAGGTCATTGGGATCGGGGGTACCTTGAAGCGAAAAGCACAAAAAGCGAGCAACGTGACTTCCACCCGCCGCTTTTCCACACGATCCAAGGGGCCCACTGGGTCCCGGTCACATGAAGATTGGGCCAAGCAGGGAAATGGCTTCAGACTATCCAGGCTATCCTGGGTGCAAAAGGCTAAGTCAAGATCAACACCAGGATTGGACACTCACAAGAAGATCCTCGGTGCAGGGTCTTCGAGCCGCAAAACAGGTTAACCGTTCTCCTCGATCGAGTAATGTCTCATGCTTTCATGTTGGCACAATTTCAGTACGATAACGGCCCGAAGGTGACAGAAGAGCCGCCGTCTGATCCACCTATGCGAGTGGCGACGGCACCAAGAATTCAAGGCCGCGATGTGATCAGTGACCATACATCATGTTTGCATCACATACATGGAACTGCACGGGGGTTTGAACCCAGGAATAGTAGGATCGTCGAGAGGGCGGAGCTTCACTTGCAGTTCTACGAGGGTCACCCACGGCGTGAGCTGTACAGCAGACGAACCATTTGCGGAGATTGACCCGAGTCTCCATACCATTTGTAACAACCTGCATCTAGGGTGTCAACACCGCCCACTCGACATCACGTATTCGTACTTGTGTCGCATCATCGACGCAAGGCGCCGTCGCAACCAAGCTCGTGGTATTCCAAAACTCCCAATACTAACAGAATGTACGCCACCTCCCCAGACAGATGTTCGAGTCGCCTGACGCTCGTGTCACCGCGAATCAACGGAGATGGACGAATAGATCTGCCAAGAATGGTGTGTGTCGGTGAAGTATCTATTTGGAAGCGCAGGTAGAGGAAGCACGGAAATATCGTGTTGGCTGTCAAAGTTGCATTCATTATGCGCTCGTGTGTGTGGTGGGCTGTAACTTTCAGCCTGGCAGAAACTGCACATCTGCAATTGCACCCAAGCCGGCAGATGGGCCTCAAGTAAGAGCACGAACGGTCTCTTCCATTCTCGCCATTCTCGTGAAGGAATCAATGGATACGAGAATCGGCCGCCTCGGTGCGGTCGGCCGTCCAGGGTTCGCATTGTAGCTGAGACAAGAAGCGTACAGCCCGAACAGAAGGTACAATCCCTACCTCCAGGCTATGCACTTTCTAGCAATCCAGCATAGAACGAAAGGACAGCTTCCTAAACCCATGGTGCATACTGCATGGGGTGAGAAAAGGAAGACTCGCATGTCGCATGCCAAGTTCTGAGGCGTGTCAGGATAGATACAGGAGCCAGTAGGAGTCCGATTGAGGCAGCCTGTACTACCATGCCATCCTGATCGCTTCGAGAAGAACAGGCTTGCAGGCGAACGGAGTACCGTATTCCGCAGCCCCTGCTCCCCGCCGATGCCACGAGCTGCAGGGAGCCTTCCCGCACCTGCCACTAAATCCTCGCGGTTGTGGAGATGACTGACTTCATTCGTGCTAACCGAGGATAACCTAGATCCAGCTCCCCAATTTGGGATGACGCCTACACCGTCGACGCCGTCGTTACCATTTCGTTGTCGTTCGTTTCACGACACGCAGAGTTTTGCTCAAACGTCAGTCGGACCGTCCGTGATCGTTGCGCCGAGGAAGCCGGACATGAGCTCAACCGATCATACAGAGGAAATTACTGAACAGGGTCTGGCAATAAGCTCACGCGTCTAGCCACAACGGACGGCCTTTGACTGCATCACCGCGCTGACGTATCCGAGTTGGGCAGGACCCCAGCAACAATGGGCACTGATTCGCCCTCGGCGTAGGCACCTGCTCTCTTGTGCTTGTGCCTCCGCTTTCCAAGGCCAGTTATAGCGCTGCGCTTCTAACCAGAAGGCGAAGGTGACACATCTGACGAACCCGGGTGGCAGTGGCTCCAATCGACTGGCCGAGGCGAAAAGAAACGTTATCGTCTGATCGTGTATGCCGATACTGACAATAATGGTTCAGTGAAGCTGAATACGAATTGTAGAATGGATTGTTTGATTTTGCGTTTGCCACGGGACGAAATTAGAAATTACACTCCAATAGAAGTCAGGACAGTTAGAGCCAAAGACAAAATTTAGCATGATGGCCAACAAAGTGGCCGCTAGGCATTGTACTTGGCTATCCACCGGGCTAGCCATAAGGGCCAGCCATAAGGTACGGTACGAGCGGAGTGGAGCACTTACGATGATCCACGGTCCCGTATTTGGGAGCTCTAGTGCCGTACCCGGGTACCTTAGTTTGATAGGCTCAGGCCAAGGCCCTAAGAAAGACGTTAATTTATCGAAACGCTTGGGCTCACGGCATCATGGCACCTTGGGAAAAAGCGTGGCAACTCATGCTTTTCATGCTTCCTGCCTCTGTCTCCTGCTCCATGCTCCATGCTCCATGCTTCATGCTTCATGCTTCATGCTTCATGCTTCATGCTTCATGCCTTGTCGCTCATGGCAAAAGACAGAGGCTAGTGCGGATGACAAAATCCTCCGCTGGTAGCTTGAGCTTCGAGGGGGATCGCATGGCACACGTTTCGTCCCGTGGCCCAGCCGTAGTCCCATGGTCCACCCAGCTGCCTTACTTTCCCACTGCTACTCGCTCGGTGCCACACTACTGTGCTCCTTCTCACCGCACCACCCGCCTCGTTTGACAGCGCTTGCTTAGGTTTCAATGGCCCGCCAAATAGTGGCAGTGTGTCGGTGGGTGTGCTAAAATTATGATAGCCGTCGTGCCAAACCTTGGGTGCCCTTCCAGTCTCAGGCATGGGTCCCATGCTCAGTTCAAGGCACTGGCTAGGGCAGACCCAGATAGCGGCATTGCCAGGAGATGATCAACTCGCCTGAGACGAGAGCCTGAGAGCCAGCTTCGATGCAATCATACCTCCAGTCTCCACAACGCGTCTATTGCCCAGCGCTCCTAACCCTGCCCAGACCGTCCCCATCGAGCCATCGTACATGATGGCAATCCACTGCCGAAGCTGTGGCGATGCTCCTCCGCGAGCCCGTGTCCTAATTTGAACACGCTTCCCTCTCCATTTCTTTGTTGCGTCCCAAGTATTCCTGATCCTGTCTTCTAGACTTCTGCAGCCCCAAGCCTTAGCTGCAACCCACATTCGTTCCCAACCAGATAGAGTACAAAACTATTCTGCCTCTCGTCAATCGTTTCGATCTCGATCACCCCTCAGCTTGGCCAGTCGCCTTTCCGCAATATACCCCCCCCCAAGCCCATCATCTTCCTCTATATTCTCTTCTCTTAGTTCTCTTCTTCTGACCACCTCACGACCAAGGCCTTCTCAACACCATTGCAGCCTCAGTCGTGTGTCTCGGGACCCAGAGGATACCTGCTGGCTGCTGTGAGGATCACTGCCCCTTATTACGGTCACTGCCTTTAGGTATGTAGCTTACCGTCCGTGTGTCACTGCGTCTGTGTGTTACCTTAGCTCAAAGGAGGGACTGACGATCAATCTTTCTGTATACAGTCTCGACCTCTTCCCCTCCACTGAAGGCCTAGCATCTTACTATCCTAATTACTCTCGGGCCTATAAGCCTGCCGTCAGCGTCATACACTCGTTACACACGCATCGCTGCCACACCTACCGACGAACAACAACAGTCAGAACTCGTACGGCGCCGAAGGCCCTCCGCCATTGCTTGCTTCAAGCTCAGCAGCAGCTCGGACTAATCTGAGGGACCAGCAACGATGGGTTTGAAGAATTATTTCAAGGCTGGCAAGCCGGCAGCCGCAGCTCCACAACCAGCAACCGCACCATCACCACCGCCAATGAGAGAAAAGGAACCCAGTCGAACATACACAGACAACATGGAGTTGGGAAGCACACCAAGATTTGGCTCGTCCAGAGCATCCCTTGCACCATCAACACGAAGCTCGTTCGTGGACGACATCAAGCACGAGGTGATGGTCAACTACCTGTATCAACAACAGTGTTCGCATCTGTGGGTGAGCGATGGCAGTGGTGAGCTGGAAGGTGTTCTTTTGAGGAAGGCCAGGAATATCTATATGGCTTGTCCACCACAACTAGCACATTCAGCCTTTGCAGTTGCTTGTGCAGCTTTGAACTGTCAGGTGAGTTATTGTATCGGCTTGGTGCCAAGTTTTGTGACTGATAACCTTAGGTCGCCATGACGGTCAACTCGAGAGTCATCAAGACGTTCCTGCAATGGTCTCCAGATGCCGTTGATGTGCCATTGATGAACGGTCTACGAATCCAGATTCTCCCAACCATCGAGGATCTCCCCCGTGCACGGAAACATCAATTCGCTGCTTTCATCGCTTCGGATGCTTTGCTTGTAGTATGGGACGATGAGGCCCTTCACCTCATTCAAAGAGCGAAGGCGATCGAATCGGAACTTATGGAACTTGTATGGCGGACAGGAGAGCCCGAAGAAGTTGAGGAAGGCCAGATGAAGAAGGGTGCCAATGTCGCAGAAGTCGAGATAGATTCCGAGTCTGGAGAGATTATTCCCGAAAAGCGAGCAACACATCTCCTCAACACTATTCTCGTCGCATGTACACTCGTCCTCATCGTCACTGTGTTGGGGGCTGGATTCCGGGAAATTGCGATCGAAATTGCTGTGGATCACAAAATGGTCCGACTGGCGTTCTTGGCTCTTACTCCTGTCCAAATCTTCTTCACTCTGGTATGTTACTCCCACTCCAGGGATATCAGGTTCGATTTGAACAATGCTGACATTTCCCATCGTAGTTCTTTGCTCAGGTCATCGTCGGTTGTATCGCTCAATGCATCGGTCCCGTCCGCCAGATGCACTCCAACTCGAAATATTACTCCGCAAAGTGCCCACCACGGTTGCAGAATCGTGTCCTGCCCCACGTCACCATTCAATGTCCCGTGTACAAGGAGGGTTTGGCATCTGTCATTGCACCCACTGTAAAATCCATCAAGCAGGCTATCTCGACGTACGAACTGCAAGGTGGTTCTGCGAATATGTTCATCAACGACGACGGTCTCCAGATCATTGACGAAGAAGAGCGACGTGCGCGTATCGAGTTCTATGCTGACCATTCTATCGGATGGACTGCTCGTCCCAAGCATGGCGCTAATGGTTTCGTCAGAAAAGGCAAATTCAAGAAGGTACGTCGTCATTTTATATTCAGCTCCTTCGCGGCTTCCTGGCACTTTGGCACACACCTTATATTCTGAATGCGCATTTTTCGCCTTATGAGTGTTGGTCGGCGAGTTCTTGGGTGGACCGAAAGAGCCGGAGTGTGGGTGATCGCGATCCTGCTGCATCGTGGCGTCCAATTATTGATAACGCATCGCTCGACTCTCACTTCTACAACACCACTGCCCCCAACATATCTACGAAGGATGTAAGACTGACACAATCGGTTAGGCTTCGAACATGAACTTTGGTCTTATGATCTCCTGCAAGGTTGAAGATAAACTTGAGATGATCCATCGCCCCGACGATTGGACTCAGGCGGACGAGGCTCAGGCTTATGAGCGATGCCTAAAAGAGGTTCTAGAAGAAAATGGTGTCGCTTGGGCTGATGGAAACATCCGTGTTGGCGACTACATTCTCCTGAGTAAGTTTTTACCACACCTGACGAATGGCGATGCAAAATGCTGATTAGTGTCCCCAGTCGACTCCGATACCCGTGTTCCTTCCGATTGTCTTCTCGATGCCGCTTCGGAAATGGAGCAGTCGCCCAACGTTGGCATTATGCAATTCTCCTCTGGTGTTATGCAGGTTGTCAACACCTACTTCGAGAATGGTATCACTTTCTTCACCAATTTGATCTACACCGCTATCAAGTATACCGTATCCAACGGTGATGTCGCTCCTTTCGTTGGTCACAACGCTATCCTTCGCTGGTCTGCCATTCAGCAAGTGTCTTACGTGGACGAAGATGGTTATGAGAAATTCTGGTCGGAATCCCACGTGTCCGAAGATTTCGACATGTCGCTCCGTCTCCAATGTAACCACTACATCATCCGTCTTGCCGCATGGGCTGGTGAGGGTTTCAAGGAGGGTGTGTCTCTTACCGTGTACGACGAACTGGCTCGATGGGAGAAATACGCCTACGGATGCAACGAGCTATTGTTCCACCCTATCCGCAAGTGGCCATACAAGGGACCTTCAACCCCGTTGTTCCGTGAATTCTTGTTCTCCAACATTCGTTTCACCTCGAAGATCACTATCATCTCGTACATTGGTACATACTATGCCATTGGCGCCGCCTGGATCATGACAACGGCCAATTACTTTGCCGTCGGATGGTACAACGGATACCTAGATAAGTACTACATTGATTCGTGGAAGGTCTGGTTCTCGATCGTCATTGTCTTCAATGGTCTCGGAAACATTGCCTTGGCTGTGATGAGATATCGTATCGGCGAGCGATCATTTGGCTATGCTCGTAAGTTTCCCTCCGTCAGTACTACCTATGGCATACACTAACATGTAAATTTACCAGTTTTCGAGAACTTCAAGTGGATTCTCATGCTCGCGATCTTCTTGGGTGGTCTCTCGCTCCACGTCTCCGCCGCACTCCTCTCGCACATGTTGGAAATCAACATGACCTGGGGTGCCACGTCCAAGGAAGCTGAATTCTCCAACTTCTTCATCGAAGTGCCCAAGGTCATTAAGAAGTTCAAGTTCAGCTTTACCTTTGCTCTTATCGGTATCGCCGGCATGATCGTGCTTGCAAAGGCGCCTTTTGTCCCGTACGACTGGAAGATCACCGATTTCGTCGCTATCCTACCCATGGCGACGGTGACAACCAGTCATTTGTTGTTGCCCATTGTGCTAAATCCCGCGTTGATGACTTTCTCGTGGTGATGATACTCGACTTCGGGGAATTTCATGTGCTCTTCGCTTCTCGTTCGCTCTTTTCTGTGCATACTGGCGTCGGACTTCAATCTCGTTATACATACTAACACCCTCGTTTATTATTATTATTCCTACTCACTCGAATTCCGAGCCGTCTTTGGATCGTCTCACGGAGGTTACCTACGTATACCATTCCTTGGTGTTTTTCGGGCCCCCGGAATTGGGCTGGGGCAGACATATAGACTTGGAGTTCTTTGACGGGGCTGTATTTCCTCCTTCGCGAGGGGGTGGTTTCACTACCATATATATAGCGGGCCGACATAATCTAATGGGCACCAGGCATGTTTTCTGGTTTTCTCTGCTGGCGGGAGGTGGAGGGGATTAGGGCGATAGAGGACTCCCCTCCCAATCGTTTTGAGATGGTAGCGCGCAGGGTGAAATAGTAGAGTCGTTGGTTGATGATGAGTCCGAACCACTCTTTAGATTGGAAGACATGGAGATGAAAATAATATAAACTCGTTTGATCAAATTGGTCTCCGTATTACTATGTGAAGGGAATGTATTTGAGGTAGAGTCCTGATAGGAAATAATACAAAGCCTTTCCCCGTTCCGTCTCCAGTTAATGCTTCATCACAGCCTTAGGAGCCTCGCGTGTAAGCAAGTAAAGCGGAAAGAGGAATCACCTTTGTGCGTCATATTTCATACTAATCATAGCTATTCATTACGATCTCACTTGTGCCGTTGTTGAATCCACCAGTGCCTTCAGAAGTCACCTCAAGCCAGCCCTTCGGACTAGTGTGTCGCTGAGCTGGTCGTAACAATTCACGACAGTCTAAAAAGAGAGAGATACGGATAGAGAGAGGTCAAGAAACATAAAGCAAGGATTAATGCTAACCCTTGGGCCTATCGATGCTTGCTTGAATTGGGGGCAGTCCCATTTGAGAAATTCCCAAACAAAAGCCAGGCAGGTGTCATGGCGCAGCCAAGACAGGACCAAGCGGTGGGAGGAGCAGGGAAACGCAGCCAAGCTCGCAGCCGTCGGCACGGCGGAGAGCTAGTGTCTTGAGGGGAAACCCTCAGCAGCGAGAAAACCTCGGAATGCGTTTGGGGCCGCTGGCGAGTTGGGATGGGAGCAGAGCAGCATGCTCGGTTCCGGCAGTGGGGATGGATGGATAGGCTGTCGTGAGGGTGTGCGAAGGATCGCTGCGATGCCGATTCCGGCATCCGTGAGGCTGCAAGCCTGACATGTACTCTTCGGCACCAGTGAACCGATGCAAGAAATCCGAGGTCAGATAAGGCTACCGTTCGCAACTCGTCTTCGTTGTCTTCTTTCAGGTGATCGATCCGTCGACGCAACTTCGACGACGAGCCTGACGAGTTCGAACGGTACAGTGTGTCCGATGGACCCCTCGTCAGCGGCGGAAGGGCCCGTGACTGCGCATTCGTCGACCACCAACACAACCGCTGATATCGACAACTCTGCGCCGTCAAAGAGGTCGTCTCCTTTCGACAAGAAGTTCCAATTCATCGTCAACCCCGGCAAAGAGTCGAGAAAGGTCGTTCGAACGCATGTGATGCGAGATTTTTGGCGTCAACAAAGACGACAAGCTTCTCAGACCGAAGACAGCGAACCCAGGCCATCCGACGGGCTTCTCACCTGGCAATGGAAGACGGTTAGCCCGAGGAAAAGCAGATTCTCAAACCGCAAAAGAGGAACAGACCCGAGGCAGCTTCGTCTGGGAGATGGAGGCTCCGAGTGCTCCGGCACTGGCTCTATCCCGCAAAATACGAAACTGGTACTTAGGTTGCAGAAACGCAAAGGCCAGAAGCAAGGAGGACTTTTGCCGTCTCGTTGTTCAAGCGTAACGTTCGACGACTGCGAAGAAGTGCCACGCCCGCAGACTTTCTTGGGCGCTGGAAGGGTGGATCCTTTCAGGAGTCAGTGTCTCGATCTGGGATACAGGCAACACGAGTATTTGGATCAATGTATGCTCTCTTCGATTTCCTAATCGTGGAAGCCTTGCCAGATCCCTCCAAAGCCGGTCCAAGGTTCGGAACGCCCGAGTTTCTGACAGAAAACAGATGTGACATTGCTTTCATTGTCCGACTGCCCCCCAAAACTCCTGAACTCGGTTGTGCAGACGGTGTTAGCCGACCCGGCATCGTTCCACGCCGTTCTCTCCATGGTCACAAAAGCTTCTGCTCGCCTCCGCGGCGGAAAGGACTGTCTAGAATCGATCTGGCACAAGGGCGAGGCCATGCGGATGACAAACCAGCGTCTAGAGAACCCCAACCAACGATTCAGCGACGACACCATCGCCACCGTGGCGCAGTTCGCCTTTGCCGACCACGCATTCGGGGATCTTGATAGTCTGAAAATCCACGTCGACGGGCTCGAGATGATGGTACGTGCCAGGGGAGGCTTGACGGCTTTGAGAAACGAACCTCTGCAAATCACACTGAATTGGATCGATACCGCCAACGCCATCTTGAGTCGGACCAGTTTACGTTTTGGTGCCGACCCCGTCGAGTTGAGTGGGTATTGTAAAATGCTCGAGGCTTCCCAGTCTACGCCTACTTCCCCCGCTGGCTCGAATTCGGACTATATTATTGTTTACAAGCCCAGGTATGAATGTATGATCGATCCCATGTTCGACCTCTACGAGGATTCTAGCTGTTTGGGAGGAGCAATGGACGACAGGTTCGTGCGCTTTTCGGCGTACTTGTCGAGTGTGGAGAATAGTATCCGCACCCCTTTTGGTTGGTTTTATCAGTATGCGGATGAATCGGTGGGGGGGAGACAGGATGCTTTCCTACGGCAAGAACGGATTCGGAGGCAGAGGAGATTCATGTAGGAGCTTGGTGTTTTGCGTGATGACAAGGACAAGACGACCTCGTTATACGGGAAGTGCTTGAGCCAGTGAAAGAAAGTTCGAGCACATCGATAGTCTGACTGGAACCTCAGATGCCAGGTTAACAGGGACATTGGTGCTGCTCGCCTGGTGAAGAGCACGAGCATATACCTAGCAGGTGGTGTTGGCGTCGCATACTCTGCTCATCAGGTGGTACTTGGTCCTCGTATGCTATACCATCGACAACTCGGGTCTCAAATACCATCTCCACCATTCGCACCGCAACAATGGAGAGGCACAGGTTCTGGCGGGCCAAAAATTAGTGATAGATTGCCCATTGGCTTTCGACAAAGAGGCTTCTACGCGGCTACTCAACACTGTGTACAATGCTGTGGGACTGTTGGAGGATGGTCACAGAGGAAGCGGCGGCGGCGGAGGGAGACATTGACGTCAGCTTGTAGTATGCACGAAACATTTAGAGGGAACTTGCTAAGCCTGGCAAAGAGAATTGTCCTTAACAGAAGATCTTCTGGGAAAAATCCCCACCTTTCGGTGCCAACTTGAGGGCTAAATCGCTGAGCACGCAATTCTTTTTTTCTCGCTACACCATATCAGCGTACCTCCCAGCACAATCTAATATGTATATCATCATGTATAATTTGTGCTCAAGATAGGCTAGATAGCTTTTTCATCTCTGTTCCTCAAGCATCCCGTCCTCGCTGCCATTTCCCATCACCATACACGTTCCCACTCCCGCCTTTCCTTCTGTCATTCCCAACAACGCCGCTGCCTCCAGACACCGGCAAGCCCAGGAGACAGCATGAGCCTGCCGCACGTACAGCAAAAACATTGGAAGAGCACTTGATAAACCGCAGCGACTACGACGACCCCTTCAGCCCTGAGCCCGCGCAAGGCCATGGTCCAGATGCGGGCTTCGTTCGTCGATTGCTTGCTCCGCGCCATACACGCATTTGCAGCGACGAGTTCGAGACGGAGAGGTAGTTTGCCAAGGACTGCGGTGTTGGGGCCGTCGCTGTTGATTACTCGTACGCCTGTTCCTCATCCACCCTGCTCCAGCCGAGTCAAGCACCGCTGCCGTCGAAGGCAATGGGTGAGCGCCGGCAACTTGGACCATTCAGGCTTACCTGTAGCTTTTCCAAGAGTGCGGAGCTGGATCGTCATTACCAGGTGTGTTGTGTAGGTGGGAGAAAATGTAGAGCTGGAATGAAGCTTCACAACGAAGGTTTGCTCGATGAGCAAAAAGCCCCTGTCAATGGGCACAAAATGCGACCACTTGGCTACGGGGCTTGTCCCACATCCACGGTCCTCGCTACCTTTCCGAACCAAGCGCGAGGCCTCGAACCTGGCCATTTTCCCTCGCCGTAGCTTCCGGTTGTTGTGGTTGGATTGCCTCAGCTGAGCACCAGTCCGAAGAAGCCGGACTAGTACTTGCGAGGGGCGTCCCTTGTCGAGATCGCCGCCTTCCCCGGCCGCCGACGATGCTACCTGCCAATCATCGTGCGTGCTAAGGTCACTTCCGACAATGCTGAGGATAGGCAGAAGGATCTGAATGAGATGGAGGTTATGCCGCTTGACTCCTTCTCAACAGTCTTGCGGCAGAGAGGTCATTACGTCGGTTGCTCGAGAACGGGCTCGTCGACGGCGCGTGGTGGGATAGCAAGAGGTGGTCTGACCTCGACGCGCGGGGCCTGAGTCGTATGGGAGGGTGGAAAGGTGCTGATGAAGTGATTCAATCAATGGTTGTTGATTAATGTTCGTTGTATAAAGAAGAGCATTTGTCGGCTTTGAGTGCTAATTCCGCTAAGGCTTGCCGGGCTTAACGGTCTTCCGTGCGACAGACGGGTATGGCGTCGCGGAGGAATGCATGGGGTCTCTGTAGATTTGAGTAATTTAGGTCGGGCAGTTGATTTGGAAAGGGCTGTCTTTTCATCCTGAATGAGATGAGGTATTGCATATATCTTGATGAGCAATGTCTCCGACAATGACCTGAGGTGCTATAACTATGTATAGGAAATGACGATATCCTAAAATACAATGTCTGGATCCGGATTTTGAGGAGCAGATGCCCAGTCAGTATTAGATGTCTCTCAGAGGGTCCCCTGTGCCACACATCAACTCCATTACAACAGATTACTATAAACAGTAGCTGAAAGGGTTACTGCCAAAAGAATTGAAGAAAGATAAAAGAGGGATCGAAAAAGAATAGAAGACAGATTCAAGAAGAATAAAAGGTAAGAGTAGAAGAGGAATTGAAGATAGATTGAAGACCAAAGACAACTAAAAAGGATTCCCACAAAGAAAACACCCAGTCATAAACCATCCCACCAACCCTCAGCCCACCTTCACACGAGCACTACTCAAGCCCCAATCAGGCAGACAGAGACACTATCAAACCAACCAGCAGTGCACAGTTCAGACTCGAGGACCCCCTTGCCATGCCAAAGAGAAACACGCCTCTATAAACAAATCAGCACACACAGCTGTTAGAAGATATCCAACCCCTCAAAATCCACCCGGAGGAACAAACTCTCGTCACTGATATAGTACCGGGGACCCCGCCGGCCTCTTCTTCCATAACAACAGCGCGCCTCGGACATCCTCCGCTCTTCGTCACCAGAGGTGCCTTGGTCGCTTCCTTGGAGAGAGAGCCGTTCGATCTGATGTAGCGCCTGGGTGTTTGGTCTTCGAGAGAGAGCAGAAGCCACCCCACGGCTCCAATTCGATGACTTAGCTGCTCCCAATGAATCTCTCACTTCGGTTACACCAATCCAGAGAGCATCACAAAGCCAATACAGCACTGTCGGTCTCCGCTTTTCTATTCCACTAGCCACAACTACCTAGCCCACCATTTTCCGCCACCCCTCCTCGAAGCCCGAACCCGCCTAGCTCTCAAGACCTTCCCTTCCCCACCCATTCTTCCCCGCTCAACCACCCCCCTCCCCCGCTTACACCGACAAACTCATAATAGCATTCACAATATCCTGCTGATTATCATGCAACGCCTTGACAGCCTTCTTCCTCGACACCCCCGCCTGCGCCATGACCAATTCAATATCCTTGGCTTCCAACCCGGAATCATCGACCTCCTCTCCGTCGTCGTCGTCGTCGTCCTTTTTGGCGTCGCCGGCGTCGATGGCCTTGCCTTTGCCGTCGTGCGAGTGGTCGTGGCCGGCGTGCGCGTCGCCGTTGTTGCCCGAGGCGCTTTCTTGTTGGGCGAGCTGTTGCACGGCGGAGGCTTGGGCTTGGGAGTTGAGGTCTTCGATTTTGGCTTCGCCGAAGATGCTGGGGGAGGGGGGATTTAGTTGGGGGAGGTGGGAGACGGAGGGTATATGGGGGAGAGAGGAGAGGGAGGAGATGAAAGGGGGGGAGAGGGGGAGGGGACATACATCCAGGTGTTGCTTGAGGGGGACTTGTAGACGTCTGGTTGGTTGATGACGAAGAGGATCTGGTAACATGAAAGATCAGCATCCGTACTCCACACAATAAAGATGCTCGTCCCTGGGCCGAAGTCGTCATGGAATATCCAAGCCGATGGGATAAGATATAAGATTAATAAAGCCGGAAAAAGCTCACGTTTTTAGGTCTCCTCAATGTAACCCTGGTAATACCCGGAACATGCTTCAAGCCCAACTTTGCAATCGACTTCCTCGCCTTCTTCTCATTGCGCGAGTGGACCTGCACTGATGATCCGGCGGGGATTCCAGACTCGGCATCACCGGCTGCAGCCTCGACTTCAGAGTCGGAGCTGCTCTCAGCCTCCTCAACCTCGGCCCCCTTCTTGGCGGGTGGATCGTCGGGCAATTCTTCTATGCGTGGGTTCGACATGGCGAACAGAGGACTACGCCATTGGAACATGGTTAGCTGGATGCAGCTAGGGAAAATCGTGGGTACTAGTGACAATGCTTGAGGTGGTGGGTTTGAGGTATCGCAATTGTGGGTTGGAGAGGTTCGGGCAGGGATGTTGCTATTTCCATATTGTTGGTATCTGAAGGGCAGACGGGAACGTACCTGTACTAAGAGTGAATGGTTTGGAGTGGTGGGTGGAAACTTGTGAATTGATGTCCCAATGCAATTGCTGGAGATGCTGCGTGACGGCTCTTTGCCGAAGTGCGCGATGGGTTCTTGGCACACATAGCACCCTACAAGGCTGCCGAGTATGATCATCATGGAGTTCCCACAAGCACGACATGGCGAATACGATCATGTGCTACACAGTTGGGAAAAGACATGCAAGCCGAGACCGCGGCGGTAGAACCACTTTCACAGCTACACAAGTCACAATGAATAAGCTGACGCAGCGGACTCTCGACTCCCAAGCGCCTGTACTTGTCCACGACAGGACAAGAGCACACATGCAGAAAGACATCATCGACGAGATGCTCAAAGCGGCTTGTTAGACTAGCGTACAGCTTTCGTAGCAGTTTAACACCCGATTTATGACATCCATCCATGCAATTGTCCAGTAGCTCATCGAAACCTCCCATCTACGACTTGGCCGAAGCTCGTACCTTGGCATAAGCTTTGCGAACCTCGAAACGAGCCTGTAGAAAATCGATATTAGCAGACTCTTCTGTAAATCCCATAGACCCAGCTGCTGCTTCAGGTATCCCAGACGCCGCCACTTGCTCTCATTTCGAACTGCGATGGAGTGCACCCACCTGCTTCCGCAACCGCATAACCTTGAATCGCTCGAAATCTGATAGTGTGCGTCTCTTCTCCCTCTGTTCCCGCTTCTTCGCCCACGAGCTCTCATCCCATTTCTTCTCAATTCCCTCCTTCTCCCAAGCCTTGGCAACCGCACCGGTACCTGCTGCCCGTGGAAGTTTTGGGATGACGATCGGTGTGAGGATGACGTTTGCTAGGGAGATGGCGTGACGAGGGACGGCGGCTCGCTCTCTCGATGAGGGTCCATCAACGAGAGCCTGTGTTTGTAAAGTTAGAGCTCAAAATCCAAGGTCCATGCAACTCGAAATTGTGAAAGACATACGCGCTTGTGGTCGATGATCTCGACAATGGTTGCCAGGCGGCCGGTGTGAGGACCGTTGATGAATAGGACAACGCGGCCGACTTCCACCATCCTCCACTGCGCGGCCTTGACATCGATTTCTGCCTCACCCATTGCGACGGATATGCCTCTAATAATGTCAGTTTCGTATTCCTCTCGCTAATCTAGCTGCTGGACTGTACTGACGGTTGGGTACTGGGTGGCTGGGTTGTTGTCGTTGGTTGTCGCTCCTCTTCGAAATGTCGAATTGATGTTCTGGCGCTAGTGACTTTCTGTGGGAGCCGCCGAGGAAACCCTACGGTTAAGCGAAGGTTAGAGCCGGTTAGTCATGGAGCAATTTTTCCTTAACAGTATCATTTCATCATCAACTTGAACAAGCCAACAGCTCACCACGAGAGGAGTCGGCCACTGGCCCTTCTCTTGTGTGAGCTGGCTTATTGCTTCTGTAAGCCTTTCCTTTCCTTCTCAACATCGTTCTCCCTTTCATGATGCCATAATTTGCGATTGAACCCATGCTTCGTGAAGCTCTCGCCGGAGCTTCGATACGGGGATGGGGAAATGATAGTCAATCTTACATATTCTGAACTACAACATCACGCATTTCTTTTCTATGGAGTCTGCTCCCAAGATCGTGCTGACCACCTGTGGCCAGATTCATTCCGCCGAGCACTTTCCCTATGTGTCACTTGGACATTGACCTCAAAGCTTGTTGCGCTTCGATCGCCGTGGCCTAGATATATCCGCATTACCATGACTGACAGAAGAGAACACCACAGAGACAAATTTTCGTTATCAGAACTCCATATGGTGAGCTCTCTTACATATCTGTACCTTCCCCCTCCCTGCCCAAGGATTACAACACACAAGCACTAGATAGTAAATGACCTTCGGGAATGAACATACCTTGTATACACCAAGATCACTGAGGGCACACTACATTCCACACTCTATCAGAACGATCATCTTAGTACAATTACTGATCTTTATAGGACTTTCTCTAGGCGACGTGGATATGAAGCAAAGATTCGCTTGTATCTTCGAAGCATCATGACTAGTCAGTAGGATATCCAACAAAGCAAAAATCATTGGTATGCTCAATACCCACGCTCTATACTTGCTGCCTTTGACTTTGGACTCTTCTACACATCATACACTTGGTGCAGCGAGATCAAATAGAGGCTATCCCATGCGTTGGTGTTTCGGGTATCTCATATCATTGCTAGCGTACGAAAATGATCATCCCGTATCATTCAGTCTGGTTCACAAATGATATATTGCAACCCGTCATCCATTCACGACGCTCTTCCCCACTCTTGAAACTCCATCCCATACTATTAAAGCAGATCCGTCCCGCACACCCGTACCCTCTTCAGCCTCTCCACCCTTCCCATCTATCAATCTTCTTCCCTCAACTCTACTTCTTCCCACTCCCACCCAAAAATCCGCCACTCAACGTCTCGGTCCACCCCTTCTGCTTATCCTTATCCGCCACACCCTCCAACCCACCCGCATCCTTCCTCTCCGCCCGAGTAAAGCCTTCATTGCTCACGCCCTCGCCCGCCACGCCCAGCAGTCCGCCCTTGGAGAACTGGCCGCCGACGCCTTCGGCCACGCCGTCTTGGAGTTTGTCGACGCCCTCGTTACCGGTGACTTTGGTCGATTTGAGGTTTTCTGTTGTGGAGTTTTGGTTAGAATAAGAAGAAGGGAGGAGAATGAAGTGGAAAGGAAAGAGGGAAGAGAGAGGTTCACCTTTGGCGGTATAGGAGGTCTTGTTCTCGCCGAACCAGGCTAGGTATTTGTCCTCGATCCAGGGCATGTAGTACTCGCTATATTCATTGTACTTCTTCTTCGTCCACTCCGTCATCTTTGCTACTCGCGATATCGGATTTTTGGCTGGTTTGTTTTTTCCCGCAGTAGAACTCGTCTGTCGAGTCGAGTAGAAACGTCCAAAGAAAGACGGTCACAAAAGTCGTGATCTGGTTCAATAAATCGCGACTATTTCAACAGAAGGTTCGGGAGTGATAACGAGACGATGGAGGAGCAGAGTTGTATCTACACCAATCTATGCGTCTTATGATGCCATCACACACAAGCCATCACCCGATGACGTCGGGCTGGCGCCAGTCTCGAGACCAGATTGTGCGAGTGCAGGGGTCGCGGCTTGATTTGGGCCTGCTTTTGGTGCGACATGTGAAACAGCGTATGCGCCCAATCATGAGGGAGGAGTGTGCTGCCGCGGCAGGGGTGGCCGATCGAGACCGGTCTTTCGTTCTTTCCAGCCTGATTCAGATAAAGTCGATCTGTTGAGTACGAGTAGGGCTTTTGTTACTTGGGGGAATTTAGTACCTTGTGGCCTAGCGGACGAGGACGAGTATTTCACCACTGCGAAGAACGAGTTACGCACATGGCGAGGTCAGGGATCGGCTTCGTCGCACGGTAGCGCCATCCCGCCTAGAAATGAACACAAGTACACCGAAACCTCTCAAACCCCACAGCGAAGCCAAAGACCAAGTCCTACTCGCAGAGCCCCTCACGTATATTTCCACTCGAGGGAAAACTTGGGCACGCTTTCAACACCGAAAGATAATGCCTTTGCGGGTCCAGTAAGACAACACAACTACGGCGCGCCGTAGCTCAAAGCCGGTAAGTAGATGCTATGATACCGTTTCGCTATGAAATTGCAAGTACGGTCTGGGTCATGTATGCCTGGCATTGGAAGGAATCGAAGCAGATCACCTTGCGGCGATTGATCGGCCCAGTATAAGAGCACTGCTACGACCTATGATGACATGATTAATGCTGGGACGCTGAGACATTTGGGGTCCCTGGGGTCGCGGTTTTGATTACATTCCTAGGAGCAGGCTTAGAGAGCACGAGGGAGATGCGTAAGTCCATGCCGTTGTATTCTCTCACATCAGCACACAGCACCAACCGAGGAAAGATATGCACCGCGGGACTTGAATGATAAATATAATTAATGATTAAGCACTAGCGTTCCCAAACCGCGGCCTTGCCCGCCACCCATCTCCAACCCGCTTTTCTCTTCGGGCCGTGGAAACGCCACCCATATGAACGCAACCGAATCCCTGCACCAGGGGAAGCCGGCTGATATGTACATGAACATTATTCCGTCAACCCCCGTCAACTACATCCCCTGCATTTACGCACCAGCAGCGGAGGCAACCTCAACAATAGCCGGCCCCGCAGCAACGGTGTCGTCGGTAACAGCCTCGTTGCAACCAGTCAAGACAACATAAGCTTGGCCCGCAACCCCCTTCGGCACCACAACGCTAAAGCCACCATCAACAGCGGTGGCCGGCACGAAGATCGGCCCAGTGACAGTGATGAACGCGCCATAAAGCTGCGACACACCATTAACAGGCTGCAGAACATAGCCCGGAGTCTGGAGAGTGATGGTCGTGCCCGCAGTGATAGTACCCGTAGTACCGAGCGCCAACGACGGGAAGGCCTTAACGGGTAGAGCCGGGTTAGACGTCGGGCAGGAGACGATGAAGGGGGCGGCGAGGGTGTAAACCTCGTCGAAGTCGAGGGGGGTGTCGAAGGGAGAGGGGAAGGGGGCTTCGGCGAGGGCGGCGCGGATGTAGGCCGAGTGGCGGGCTTCGACCGTTAGGATGGAGCCGGCGGCGGTGAGGTAGTCGGCGGCCATGATATCGGCAGCCGCACCCAGGTAGGCGGATACACCGACGCCTGTGCTTTGCGTTAGAGAGGCTTTGGGGGAGTGGGGAAGAGCGCTGGCGGCTTACCCTCGAGGACGGAGGCTAAGGCGACAAAAGACTTGGGGTCCGTGGCAGGGAAGGAATAGGTGCATTCGGCGACGGGGGTGGCGCCGGCGCCGGTGAGGGCGGTGGTCAGGAAGGAAACGTGGGTGGTCTCGTCGGCGGAGACTTCCATCAGGTTTTGGTAGAAGGGGTCGGCGAAACCGGCAGCGAGGAAGTCGGCGTGGGTGTAGTTGGCGAGACCTTCACGGTAGAACTTGTCCTCCAAGTGCTCGAGGGTGAGAGCATAGTTGAGGATGTCCGCTAATTGTTGTGTTAGTGTTCGGAACACCAAATGAGAAATGGAAAAATTGGAAACTTACCATCGGTGATGGTGGCCTGTCTCTTCTGGACGGTAGGAGCAGCAGTTGCGAACCCGGCAAGGGCAGCAGCGGCGATGGCCGAATACTTCATCTTGAAGGTATGGGGACTATGGATATAGGATTACTAGATTGGTGCAGTGCAAGAACAAAGACAACTCGAACGGAAGAGCAATCTCGGACAAACGAGTGTGGTTATTTGAGGGACAGAGAGAAAAAGAAGAAATGCGGGAGAAGAAGATGTTATGAGCGAGGGATGAAGGCGACTCATTTCCCATTCACGCAGGAGAAGGAGAGATCCGTCTTGCACGCACCATCCGCACCTACGTGATTGCCTCCTAGCGTAGCATCCGCATTCTGCGCTGCTTCTCGGCCAAGCTTCCTAAGCCCTGCGCTAAAAGCACGCCGCTTGCTCTTTTGGTATGTGTAATTTCGAAATCAGTCCACAAGCAGTAAGGTGTGGAGCGAAGTGCCCCGGATCGCTTGGCCTAATGCCTACAATGAGGAGAGCCTCGATTGGCTTTATTCCAACGTTCAAATCTCCACTAGTAGTCAAAGCATGGAACTCCGCTGTCTGCCCACGTACAACTAGTTGTAGTAGTGCCAGTAAGTTCGACATCATCCTCGAGCTTGTTTGCCGCCATCACGGACTGGATTTGAATTGTTGCCTGACTTTCTTTCGTGCATGCAAATAGCAGGAGTAATCTGCTTTTGCGAGATGAGAGCAGCCGTTGGGGGTTGGAATGTCGGCTCCATCCCACGCCGTAGCCCGCCGCGTTCGCATTGGATGATGCAGTAAGCAGCTGGTCCAGGCGCATCCAGAATATTAACAATTGGAGTATCCGGAACGTAACCTTCCGGTAGACTTCGCGCCCGTGTTCTGTCTAGGTCCCAAAACAAACACAGAAACTGTATAAATGTCTCGTGCACACATGACGCAATAATGGATGCTGCTGGTCGAATGGGTTCAAAGTCAGCGACTCCAAGAGATCCGAGAGAGCCGTTGGACCGTTGGTGCTTCCTAACCTTCCGCCATTGCAATCTTGAAAATGTTTCTCCGCAGCGCGATACTTCTCTTAGCTCCCGCTAATGCTCTCATCGCAATCTCGTCGAGCTCTTTATCGAGACTCATTTAGCGTTAGTCTTGAACAAGCGTCTGGATATCGCAGCGCATGGAAAAGGAGATCTTATTCTGGGAAGCACTTGTTCGTGAAAGGGTGGAGGGAGGAGACATCGGTCAACTCTAAGATCCGGTCTTCAGAGACCTAGTTGGAGACATACGGGGTAGTCGCCAACTTCCAAGTAAATTTTTTCAATTCATCTGCTCGCTTAGAAGTCAAAGCTGGATCATCAAGGCCTCTACTAGTAAATCATTTGTTGAAACTGATCCACCTTTACCCGTCCCGACCTCTGTGGTCCATCAGGCCATGACCGATACCTTTCTCTTTCTGGATCCTCTGCCGTCTGTCGGAACGAAGCCACTCCGGTAGATCCCTGATCTCAACGGTGGGCTTCCCTTGTACGACGTCCAGTTTGTGAATCCAGCGGTCTTCGTTTTGCTATGTCTATCATGCGATTGTGAAGTTCCAAACAGGTACCACCACTTCGATCAAATGTACTCCGTAGTTGAGCCGGTGTACTAGTACTCCTACAATGTACCTCTACTTCAAGTACTTACCTACATTGATATTGGTGACAGTCGTGAGAAAGGCCACCTCTCTTTTCCAATCACCTTAGACTTGCCAACCATCTCATAGTAGCGACCCACAACGATAAATACCTATCGCTCATTCGCCATAGACAGATTTGTGCTTCTTGCCCTACGTACCAGTCTGCGAAGCAGACAAACGTCCCCAGCATACGCGAGTCTGGAATTTTGGCCCGGGAAATGCACAATGTTGATATGTCGGAGCATCATGTCACAAGGAACTCAATCACATCAGCTGTTTCCTTAACATGGAGGACAACCAGTACCCAAGGCTTCCATGATTTGAGTCAGCAGGACAGTCTCCGAGGCAGTTACTCGTTCTTTCGACGTGGTACCATCCGGTTACGCCGCTTTGCTCGATACCAGACCTTCACAGGGCGACTTCGGTTTCGCTGGCTCAGTTAGAAAGAACCTACTTAGAGCACTGGTTATGCGAATAAATCGACGGATGACGAAGGAGAATTTGAGGTTGCAGTGGGCCGCCTGTTGGCCGAGAATAGATCGTGGGAATCAAGGAATTCCTTCCACATTGACATGGCGGACGAGTTCCCAGGGCTGGATCGGTTGAAGGGTTTGACGATGGCGAATGCCGGTTAGACGGGATACCCGAGGCGGTCGAAATCGCTTGCTTTTGCCTGGCCTTGCTTGATGCGTAGTCTTCCCTAGGACCGCCAAGTGTTCCTTGTTTCAGCACCGAAGCCGACCAGGCGGAGGTGAAAGTCCCTATACAGCATGAGGCGAACGAATGGCCACCTACACATCATATTATTGTTGTGGCTTCCGAAAATCCCGGCTTTACAGATCACGTAGATTGAGCCAAACATCAATAATGAGAAGCCCAGCGACGCGAATCCCGCTCGTTGCCGACTGTGTACAGCAGTGAAAGCAAGGAAAAGGGTTCGACAGGTTGCGAAGCAAAGAAACAGCAAAACACCTGCGACACAAATGTACAGGAAACATTAATAAGGAAAAATCGTGGCGTCAGTTCCAAAACGGAGATCCACTTTTCGAGCACGAGGTTGCGGTGGCAGTACTTTCACGCAGCCGACAGATCGTAGCTAGTATTACTGAAGTGGTGTCCTTGCAACACACGAGGACATCCACAGATTCAAGCCTGGAATTTCCATAGCTCACGTTTATCTCCGAGAACCAGTGGCATGGACGACGTCTATAACCTTTGCGGCATTAAGCCTTTATAGGACGAAACCCGAGGTAGAAGGACCGAGCATCTGGCGTCATCCCAAGGGGCAGCTGTAAGCTCAGGTAGGAGAGCGATTGGAACGTATTCAGATGGTGCACAAGAGGATGCAACTTACAACCATACCACCAGACCACCAGACTTATAATGGTGTGAAGCCCAGGGGCCAGCATTTCTCCTCGGGGTCATACCTCGTGCCAGTCTTGTCGTAGTGTGCCAGGCGCCATGTGCTCAGTACAGACAGCCTCATTTTGGGATGTTGGGTAGTCCACCAGAGATTGCTCGAGACACTATCACGAAATTTCTGCTCATGCAGCTCGCACAGCAAAAGCCACCTTAGCCCTTGAGGCTGACGCCCTTTCGCGGTATGGTTCGGTGCGGAATATCATCCGCCCGCCAAGTACCTAACTTTATTCTGTGACGGAAGACGTCATCTTAAGATGCTGCCTCGCTTTGACTTCATGTGTTGGCAGTAGCGGTGCACCGGTGCAAGCGACCGGTCTCGTTACGAGGTCCATCTACCTTGTCCGCTGCTCCGGAGTAGCCACCCTTATTGGAAAGGCTTGCATTGTTCCGTATCCGGGCCCTGTTCGTTCTAACAGTCGTTGTTCTCTATCGAGTTGATGTGAAACATCCTTGATTCCCTTAATGGGGGCTTGATTCCTTCAAGGAAGTTGGGATTACCTGCATGCATGGAGGCTCAAGTTCAGCAGTCTTCTCGGAAAACCGGGTGCGTCGCTCATCATGGCCCAGGGGCGATATGGATACCCTCCTTTTCAACAAGGTCATCCCGCGCGGTATGTGCGAGGTCCGAGTAGGTAGTTCGCAATGGCAATCCGAATGCAAGTGGAGTAGACTCGGGCATCTAGTACTCAATTCATCTGATACCGACAGCTGATCGTCCAGCAGGTACCCCGGTGTACATCGGTGGCTGCAGGGGTTCTCAATGTTTTCTTGCATGTCGGTACAGAGACGCAGCCACGGAATACACGCGCTTCCCATTCATTGGCCATATCCATGGTTAAACGGAGCTGATCCTCGACAGTCGGTCCCATCATACGTGACTGTGCCTCGTAAGGGAGGGGTGGAAGGAGCGGGGGCGAATTGTTGGATCAATCATTCATTGCATTGTCATTTGTTCCAGATGATCTTTGCTTCACTGTTTTTTCATCTAAGAAATGTATAACACACTAGGGATATCCGGTAGCATCACCTCCGTTTTCCGGCATTGCTTACATCCGAGCACGATTCTAAAATCCCCCCAATCGTTCAAGTACCTCCATAATCCATAATATCATTGACTCATTCCCGACACAAAGATGGCACATTCACTGACCAAGGTCCTCTATTGTTTTGCGGTCTTTATGGCTTTCATTAGCCCTGCCTGGTCATTGAATTACCAAAAGCGCAACCTCCAGACCATCACCGCCATCTACAATAGAACCGTATACCCCGAAAATCTAGCGTTCATCGAGAATGGTACGGCCTCAGTTCCCGCCGGCCTCTTCAGCCCCAACGCGTCTGGGCGCGTATCGCCATTAGGCAACTTTTCGGGCTTCCAGGAATCCACCGAGTACTTCTTCGCCCTTGCCCCAGTCCCACGGGCTCCGAATTACGTAGCCTTCACGAAAGCTCAGGTCGTTGAATTCACCTCCGGATGCCCCGACGTTGCGGCATCAGTGGTCTATTTTACCAATAGCGTGGTCAACGAGACTGCGCCGAATAATGGCCAATACGTTACGACTCTAAAGCAGGTAGGGTCATCCTGCAAGGCTCACGCCTCGAGATTGCTGGCTACCCTAACGCTTTGGGCCACTCTGTTACCTTGATTGTTTTATCTTTAGATTTTGCGCGGCTCTGACTCTTGACTTATAGGTGGCGTTCTGGAAGTTTGATCACGACGGGGCGGTCCTTTACTACGATGCATGGATTCCCAACCTTGCTGACTACAACGCCATTCAAACGGCACCGCTCACTCCGCAGGTCGAAGCTGGGGAGATCCAACAGCTGTGTGGTGCAGTCCAGCAAGAATGTGTCGGGAGTAACACGCAGTACAACAGTACTGCTGACTGTGTGCGCGTTCTGTCCGGAAAACCTTTCGGAGATTGGGACGAGGTTTGGGGTGATAACGTGGTCTGCCGCGAGGTGCACATTCTACTGGCGGCCATAGATCCAGTTGTAAGTGTTCCGATCTGACTCAGTTCTTACTATGCTAAACTGTAAAACAAGGTACACTGCCCCCACGTGGGCCCTGTAAGTTCAACCATCACCACTCGCAGTATGCTCATAAAGTGACTAACGAATGACTAGACCGGAGGCGGAAAGTGTGTCAACGAGCCCTATAACGAGGGGTATTTCGATGATGAAGCGCTGTTTGGCAGTCCTGAAGGGCACACATTCATGTGTAGATAGAGCGAGAGTGTGGAAGAGTCTGCTCACTTTGTACGAGCATCAGCGTCGTTGCAATGAGTCTCAGAGGCTTTCTTTGTTGTTGTTCTTCTGGGAGGTTGACTCCGGTGTAGACTCGTTCGGCCCGAGAAAAGAGGAAAGAAGATGAAAGCTACGCAGGCAAATTACATCTCGATGCAGTGCTCTCCGTTCATCTCCTATCCCATGTCACCGCGGTGAAGTAAGACATGGCAGCCAAGGCAAAAAATATTATCAGGAACGAAAGGAAGTTCAGCTTCTTATATCCGTACAAATCTCGGGCCCCGGCGTCGGACCTGCATGCGCGACACGTGGAAAGCCACCATCCTTATGCGCGAGCACTTCAGCCCTTGCTCTTCCGGTACCGAGTACTAACTTTCTTTTGCCCGTATTACAGGAAGGTAATCTGCACAGCCGCAGGCTTCTCGAACAGAAGAGAAAGAAAAGAACAAAGTAAGCGCTGGGCTACACCGGGGCTGAGGCCTTAATATCAACCGCAGTCATCCTTGATCCTTGTTGTTTGGGGCAGTCTGGGTTATCACCAATCATCGCGAGGACTTCCTAATTCTGTCTATGCTCTCGTCCTGTATATTATAAGCATTACAGTAGACGGTTTTTTTACATTCTGTTCGTGCTGCGGTTCCACTCTTTGATCATTATCTGTAAGCGGGCGATTTTGGAAATAATAAATAGCCGCCCACGCTAAGTCGCTTAGCAAGCGATGAAATGTCATCTCATCCAGACAAGCTCGGAGGCTTGTAAGATACCAGCTCAATCTTTACCTTGTTTCTTTTGCGTCCATACTTTGAAATCGTCTGAATCAGTGATGCTCTTGCCGATCAGCCGCTTCTTCACAATGCTTAGTATTTTTTAAAACAGCATCAGCACATCTCTGTTGATGCAGCTTGAGCATCTGCAGCGTTTTCCAACTGTATGGCTGCTATCTACTAAAGCCTTGGGATTGATGGCTCTATATCGTTATGTAAGGCTTGGAAATCGAACCTGTGGGGCTGGAATATATCTATCTTCTCTGGGGATGGCTGGTCCCACAGTTCTCAATGATAGCGGTCCCTCATCTCGGACCCGCGAATCCATATGGATCGACTACCCTAGTATTCGTATCGGGCCTGCTCATAAGCCGTGGAGATTTGGGCTCAAACGACTCTAGGTTGCTGATATGACTGACAAATTTCAGCCGCAACAGCAAGCCTGCATGTTCTTCCGTTCCAGCTGCCACTGGTACGGCCGGTGATTACTGCTGAGTACTCCATCGTAGTCAACGATTTTGGACGTTATAGCCGTTCGGTATAACGGTCCCGTACCGGATCTTGTATGACGTTACATTCTTACCTCCACGTTAAGCGCCTGCGGATCATTGATAGCAAAGGACATCTCCATGTCTTCGGAATCCTCATTTGCAGGACTGCGTGTTCTTGTTCTCATTTGCTCGTTCTAGTAGCTTGCTACGTCACCAGAACCGGAAGCTCTTTCTCACGCTTCCTACTAGCTGCAAGACGTGCAAGCCGTCCTTACAAACTAGTGCTCCTTTACACTATGTCAAGCTTCTCTATATATTCTGACAGTCGTCTCTTTACCCATATTTTCATCTTGTCCTATTACAATACCAAACGCCAAGCCAGACACGCAGAATCACTCACAGCTCGACAGCAAATTATTAGGGCAATTGAGCTTCTGAGGTCTACATCATAACGGCTACCTTGTGTTTCCAGGATAAGTTCCGATACCATATCGATCTCCTTACGCTAAACTTGACTCTGAAAAAGGCCAGCTTTCTTCAGTGCCTATCTTTTCATATCAGCCTGTCACCTCACCCTTACCTTTAGCTGCGCCATCTGCGACAGGAAATCCAAGCCCACTCATTACCCTTTCGTTCTCGGCTATGTCCACATACTCCTCATCTTCTTCGAGCTCGTTAGTATACGCTAGTGTGGGATCTTCAAAATACACTGTCGTCACTCCTGGAATGATGAGCGACCCGAGAAATTTGAGTCAGGCAAGTCCAGGTTTTATATTTGTAATAAGCCGCCCCTGAGTATTACCCATCCACTTTATCAGGATTTGCCTCCTTTAATGCCAGACTGTGTTTGTCACTGCTTTCTTCACTTCTATCTCTCCGGAATTCTGTTTTTAAGCACGACGTTAGCTTTATTCTTGCTGCTAATTTTGGGTCATTCTGGGCAATTACTAACATAGCATTTCCAGAAGGACAAAGATCAATTGATCAACTCTCTGCAGACACATCGGGTAAACACAGTAACAGAACTTCGTCGCATCGAGAAGATCTTTGCCTACCTCAATTCTCCCGAAGTGACTGAGCCCATGACCAGCGCCTGGGCACACTACGTGAACTCGAACAACCTCCTCAACGAACTCCGCGGGCTGACCAGAAACTATCCCTTCAGCTCCGAATTACTCGACGAAGCCAAGTGGCAGGTCATCGGAGACCCGGAGAGCGCCAGAAGCTGGAACTACTGCTGGCTTGTACTGACAAAAATCCGGAACGAGTAAGCCTGTCGATTCCTTTTGAATGACGATGATGAGTCCTGACTATGTGTCTACAGACAACTTGTTCGTAAACACGCGTGTCTACTCGCAGCCAAGCCGGCGATGTGGGGAGGACAGATACCAACGGCTGGACAGGTGGAGCAGTTGGCCACCGCATGTGTCAATGAGTGGACTGCGGCATTGAATCAGATGCTCAGACACTGGGACACGACTCCAACTACCACCGGCAGATGAAGAATGCATTCTATCGTGGCAGTGCATCATATCTAGAACTATCCGGAATTTTCGGTCATCACGGCATGACTCAGCGCCGGCTGGTAAGCTCTGGAAGCTTACGTGCAGAAATCTGAATGAGGTGCAATTGCACTCAAGTGGTTGGACGATTCTTGCTATCTCACAGGGGGAACTTTTTTCTGCTTCGTTGGCACTCGCATCCTTTGAGAGCTCCTTGTACTGTTATCGGTCTCTCCGTCGTCATCTCGTATTTTCTATTTTACTACGTCATCATCTCATATTTTCTATTTTGAGCGTGCATAATTGACTTGTTTTCGTACGTTTCCTTACTGCAGTATCCACTATCAAGTCGCCCGCGTGGGGGCCGATCTATCCTACGGGTATTTCATGCATACGCCCTGAAAAGGCTCGTTATCAATCACTGGTCACCACGATGAGCGTACGATTGCAGGTCAGTCGGGCATCCATGCGCTAACAAGCCTCCTGCTCTGCGACCATCCTCCTCTACAACCTCCCTCTCTCCTCCAAATCCGCCAACTCTCTCGTCGGTACAACCTTCTGATGCACGCCACTCCTCACCTTGCCCACACCCCATCGCTCCTTCTTCCATCCCCACCGCTCATCCCTCTCCTTTCCATTCCCCCTCCCCTCCAACACATTAACCACCAACTCCCCAATGATCGGCAAGAACTTCCAGCTATGAAAGCTGCCACCCACCGCCAGATACAGGTTCGCCAACCTTGCATCCGGATGCTGCGTGATGAGTTGGTCTTGGGTCGGGGTGATACTATCCCAGCAGAGGCGCCAGTAATCGACGGCTCGATCGCCGGAAAGCATCGAGGGCATGATGCGTTGGATTATCGAGATGGTTTCGGACTTGAGACTCGGGGGGATGGTGGTTTGAGAGGTAGGAGGAATGGAGATCTTGTGACCGGTGGAAGTGGTGTGGGTCGACGTGAAGGTGGATGCGTTGGTGAACTTGAGGATGCGTGAGGGTGGGGGTGGGATGACTTCACCTGATGGAAAGTTAGTTGATATGAGATATAGGTGACAAACAAACGCAACGGCGCATTAACGAGAAAACCAGACTTGAAATCTCGCATGTAGGACAAGCCTCCCAGGACCTCCAAGCAGCACGAGTGCAGAAACCTGAAACCCACGCACCATTCCCCCCGTAAACCACGACCGCCCCCCTCCCCCACCTCTCCATCTCCTCCCCGCTCAACCGAAAATGCGCCACACACACCCCCGCCGCCTTGGCCTGCCCCTCCACCCTCTCCTCCTCCTCCATCTCTAACTCTTCCTCTGTCTTTACTAGCAACTGACTCGTCCACGCCCCCGTTGCAACCACCACCCGATCCGCCCTGACCACCTTTCCCCCCCTCAACCTCACGCCATCCACCCCCTTTCCCTCGGGCCGCATCACCAGCGCCTCCACCTCCCCTTGCATGTACTCGACCCCTCGCTGCACTGCCTCGCCCAACATGGCCGCGACGGCTTTATCCGCCTCGGCCCACCCGGCGCTGGGATTCCAGTACGCGGTCTCGATAGCGGTGAAATCCGTCTCGGCCAACAAACCGGCGAAGCGGGTTTTCACGTCCCCGAAGGAGACATCAACACTCTCGTCCTTGCCCTTGCCCTCCTTTTCCCTGTCCGCAAACCCGCGTCTGATGCGCGCACTGAGGTCCGAGTTCTTCGCATCGAGCATCACCCAGCCCGTGCGGTGGAAGTAGGGTTTTAGGAGTCCATTGTTCGCCCACCGCTCGAGAGCACGGGCGGCGAGGTCCATGTGGAAGCGGGTGGAGTAGTCGGCGCGGACGATTTTGTTGATGTCGTTTGAGGCGGCGGGGGCGGCGGGGTGGAGGTGGGAGGCC
>KK106984.1:3624425-3761407 GCA_000611775.1 Umbilicaria muhlenbergii
CGGGGGGAGGGGGTAGGGGGAGCGGTCGATGAGGGTGATGGTGTGGGGGGGGGAGGTCAGGGAGAGGTGGTAGGCGGTGGAGGTGCCGAAGATGCCGGCGCCGAGGATGAGGGTTGTGGGGTGAGGGGTGGGGGTAGACATGGTTCGGTGGGATGGGGATGGGGGATGGGGATGGGGATGGGGATAAGATGAATGGGTGAGGTTGGAAAGGGATTCTTTGGAGGATCGCTAGAGAGCCAAGGCCAAGACGCGATAAGATTAGGGCTTGGAGAGGGGATCGGGTGGCGGCGTAGGTTCGGACCGGCCGGTAGTCGGTGCCGTGTGGAGAAAAGGCGGGGTGGGGTGGCTCGCGTAGGGATGGGGACTAGGGAAGGTAGCTCTGAGCCCGAGGTCCGACTTTTGGCGGGGGAGCTGCTGCTCGATATCCAGCCTCCTTGGCGCTTCCATATCGCCCTGCATGCTTGACTCATCCCTTGTGCGACGTCTCGTCGCCCGCCGTCGTTGCTGCCTCTGAGAACACATCATTCTTTGCCCGATTCACTCCCGTCCCTAAAACCCCGAAAACATGGCGCTTGGTACGCTCCTCCCCCAACCCCCCCACCGGTCGAGGACTCTGTACAACCTCGCATGCTAAGACACAAACTCCAACCCCACAGTCGCTGCAACTTTGGCAGGTAGCACCGCAGCGGCCGCCTACCTAGACGCCAAATTCCACATCCGAAAAGACGTCACATCCCTCTACCGCATGTACAGCGCAACCCAACATTACGCAAAAGCCGGTACGGTCCACCCCCCTTCCCCCCAACCCCCAATGCCACCGACCCAGCTCACAATCGCCCACCAGCCAGCCAAAAGCGCGCCTCCTGCTACTACCCGTTCGAGCGCTCTGCCCTCACCTACCCAACCGCAACCTGTCTCTGGTCGCGCGACGGCATCTACACCTGGCGCGAGACTTACGACCGCGTCTGCCAATACGGCTCGTACTTCCTATCCCTGGGCGTGCAGCCAGGCGATCTGGTAGGGCTGTATCTGCAGAATGTGCCCGAGTTCATCTTCGCCTGGTTGGGGCTGTGGGCGATTGGGTGTGCGCCGGCGATGATCAATTGGAACTTGGGCGGGCCGGCGCTGGTGCATTGTTTGCGGATTGCGGGGGTGAGGGTGATGTTGGTGGATACGGAGGAAGGGTGTCAGGAGCGGGTAGAGGGGGAGAGGGAGCGGATAGAGGGCGAGTTGGGGGCTAAGGTCTTGTATTTGACGGAGGGGTTGAAGGCGGAGATTGCGGCGAGGCCGGCGGAGAGGCTGGGGGATGAGTATCGGGAGGGTGTTACGGGGGAGTCTCCCATCTGTCTGTTCTATACCAGGTGAGTTCATTCTGCAGAATCTCCTCTTGCCCTGTGTCTTTACCCTGGGGCTAGTCCCAGGTCATCCGACAAATCAATGACGGCCTTCTCAGCGGCACCACCGGTCTCCCCAAAGGCGTCCCCTTCCAAACCCAACGCGCATACATCGGCGCCACCATAGACAAAACTCCCCTCCCCCCCCGCTACAACTCCTACCCCGGCCCCAACGGCGCCCGCTGGTACGACTGCATGCCACTCTACCACGGCACCGGCGGCGTCACCGCCATCAGCGCCATGATGTGCGGCATCTCCATCGCGCTCGGGCGTCGCTTCAGCGTCCGCAACTTCTGGCCCGAAATCCACGCCTCGCGCTCCACATTCTTCATCTACGTCGGCGAAACGGCGCGCTACCTCCTCGCGGCCCCGCCCTCCCCCCTCGACACCACGCACCGCATCCGCTGCATCTTCGGCAACGGCATGCGCCCCGACGTCTGGACGCGCTTCCAGGCCCGCTTCGCCATCCCCGAGATCGCCGAGTTCTTCTCCTCCACCGAGGGCCTCTTCACCACCATCAACTACTCGCGCAACGCCTTCTTCGCCCACTCCGTCGGCCATCACGGCCTCCTGCTCCGCGCCCTCCTGCACAACACCTTCATCCCCGTCGCCGTCGACCCCGCCACCGCGACCATCGCCCGCGACCCCGCCACCGGCTTCGCCACCCGCGTCCCCTACACCCGGGGCGGCGAAATCCTCGTCGCCGTCCCCAGCCAAGCCGCCTTCGCCGGCTACTACAACGCCCCCGGCGCCACGGACAAGAAATTCGCCCGCGACGTCTTCAAAAAGGGTGACTTGTACTACCGCAGCGGCGACGCGCTCCGCCGCGATGACGACGGCCGCTGGTTCTTCCTTGACCGGCTCGGCGATACCTACCGCTGGAAATCGGAAAACGTGTCCACGGCCGAAGTAGCCGAGGCCCTGGGCGCGTACCCGGGCATCACGGAAGCGAATGTGTACGGGGTGCTAGTCCCGGGGCACGAGGGGCGGGCGGGGTGTGCGGCCGTGGCTATCTCGGCTCCGATAGATTGGGCGGCGTTTGCGAAGTTTGCGCGGGGGAAGCTGCCGCGGTATGCGGTGCCTGTTTTTGTGAGGGTGGTGGCGAAGGAGATGGGGACGCATAACAACAAGCAGAATAAGGTGCCGTTGAGGGAGGAGGGGGTCGATCCGGGGCTGAGGGGGACGAAGGTGGAAGGGGGGGAGGGGGATCGAGTGTTGTGGAATCCCCCGAGGGGGGACGGGTATGTGGAGTTTGGGGAGGAGGAGGGGTTGGGGCGTTGGTAGGGGAGACTTTTGAAGATTAGCGCATATAGAGAGGGAGAGAGACATATACACATGATGTATATTCTTGGATTAACTTGTTCGTGCCTTCGCTGCTGAGCGTGCAATTCGGGGTTTGTAGCATGAGATGGAGCGATTGACCACTACAAGGTAGTGAGTAACGACATTTACATCCCCTGGGTGCCTACTCGCATCGTAACAATGAAGCACAGGGAAGTCGAAAGGCCTCGTTGGCAAGTCTGTTTTTCTCACTGAAGAACTGCTATTCCTGTATTCGAAAGCCAGAGTCAGAGTTCAGAGAACAACGTCGTGGCATCTACCACATTTGACAGTGATCACGGAATATGCCCATAATGAAATCTGTCAGGTTTCGAAGCTGGTAGCTAGATAAACCCGTAGGTAGAGCAAGCACCTCCGAGAAATCTGATTAGCGATCCCATGCAATATAGCTTGGCAATACATCCTCGTACTATCACCGCTGCCCGCTATTCGCCTCCCCAAGCCTCCTTGCCTGTCTTGCCTGCCTCAACTATGGCTTTCTCGGAACCCCTTCCAGGACAAGCTCTCAAACACTGCAACAAATCTCGAGCCTTCACCCTTGCAAAGCCTTGCCCGGCGTCATCGATACCGATGCCTAGGATTACCTCGTCGTCGAGGTATCCAACATTCTTATCCGTGACATCATCGCCTTTCCGATCCCATGCATACGCGATGCTAACCGTATACGTGAAGTACGCCCAGTACCCCTTCTCTTCCTGTTGCGAAAGGCTCGAGTTGGTGATTCGCTTGTGGCTAACTTGATCCCCATGCCAATTCTGCGCCGCAGACCAACCACTGGCGGTTTCGTTCGCCATGAGCACCGGGTGTTGAGAGATGCCGAGCATGCTGAATGGTGGCACGGCGGACCAGACGATGATATAGCGTTCGTAGCGTAATGGCAGTTTCAGGATATTAGGGTGCTTGCGGTGCACGATCGCAAAGAAGACTGTGTTGTCGGCACTGGGCTCGCAGGTCTTGTCGGACCGAGAGCAGAGTATAAGACGTAGGGAGTTGGTCGCTTGATGCCAGGTTCCATTCTTCTTAGCCGCATCAGGCTCATCGGCGTCTATGTCGCGGAGACAGGGCAGCTCATAGGGATCGGTCAAGTTGGTTGTTGTGAGACCGTTGCCCAGAACCTTTGCAAAGGTACGGCCGCGAGGGCCGCCATAGGGGCTCGACAGGTCGTAGTGGATGTAGGATTCGCCGCTTGCAGGGTAGAAGAACATCCAATTCTTCTCGATGGCGGAACGTGTATCAGCGGGATTTCGGGTCAATTCTGTGAGGGTAGGATAGGATTTGAGAGGCCCGAGGGATGGGTGGTCGGGGTTAGATGAGAGGAGATTATGAAGAGGTGAGTATAAAGTGCGGAGGTCAATCAACCACAGGCCGAAGCATGCGTACCGGGACCTAAGAGAATGGGAGTCTTAGAAACGATGCCTCAATTCTCAGGGCATGGCTATGGAGCGCTTACTGAGTATTGACCATCATCAAGGGTTCGCCTTTGCCGCTCCAAAAGATGCGAGGATCGTGAAAACCAGGAATGTCCACATAGGTGCCAAATGTGCCCTCGCATTTCTCTGCAGGTGTTGGAGGCACACTGAGAGTGACGGGAGTATTGACACATCTCATGCCACCCGCTGATCCTATGTAATTAAGATCATCCTGTGCACATGGTATTTCGCCATCCCGAGCATCGCTACCATTGCCCACGTAACAGATGTTGGCCTCGCAAAGGACGTTTTTTTGATGGTTCCCATCCGTCACGATTCTGCTTACGACGAGATACTGGTTTTCGGACCAATAAGGAAGCGAAATGATGGTCGGGTTCCAGAAGACTCTTGTATCCTTATTAATGGGGTTTGGCGCTATTGCTGAGATGTTGTGGATGATGTTTGGAAGACGAATATGGTTGGTAAATCGGTTGGGCCGCATGGGACATTTAAATAGGACGGCGAGGTTAGGATTGAGTATTGGCTGTGACCAAGTAGATGTCTTGACCGACCCGTTGCTAGATTTCGTATTGGTTTCCTCGCTATAGCTGTAAAAGTACTCCTTTGGTGGAGGAAGATGATTGTCGGAAGTGTTCTGGACTGGCAAAATATGGCTTCCCAAGTCAGCGATTGGGATGTGGATACCCTTAGGTGGAGGTGGCGGTTGGTGAACAACGAAAGAGTGAATAGAGGTTGGGACACGCAAGCTGGAGCGATAGAATACAATGAGTGCGAGTAGTACAAGAGCTGGCAGTAGAAAGCGTCGCAACGGCGGTAGATAGAACATATTTTGTGGCCCACGGTCGATGACTATAACCTTGCAGTTGATGGACCGCTGTCTTGAAGCAAGCCAATGGTTGATAGAAAGGCCGAGATGGATTCGCGAATTTAGGGCTGATTGGATTGGCTGACGTAGGTGGTAGATACAACGCATGCTTAAGATTTGAGAATGGGAACGCAACAGGTGGAGCTCGAGATGCTACACTTGTATCAGAGATTTTCTACTACACGGGTCTGCATTTCTTCGTGATGTATGTGCAAAATATTATACAGGCGGAACCGGAGATACAGAAGGTATGTACTTACGGCTTGTGCCTCGACAATAGTCCCTTTCTATCAGCATAATATGGATGCCAACGTCTAGCCCCAGCGCCGTCGCTCATATGATAAAAGCCAAACCGGAAGCACTTCTTGATATCTAATGCCCAACACCTCCATCTTCTTCCTCGTCGTCATCCCTTTCGCTCCCGTCTGCTTCCTCCCAGCCTTCAGCTTCCAACCCACTACCTCGGATACCGAAGCTCATCAAGAACCCTACAAAGGCGATCCCACCGAAGACGCCAAAGGCGAGGGCCTCACCCTTGGGCTTAACGTGTGTGGCAAGCGAGAATAACCCACCTGAGAGGAAAGGGCCGGCAGCACGACCAGCTGCTGAGAGTGTCTGTGCAAGACCGTTGAGTGTACCGAGAGTGGAATGGTTCGGTGCAGAGTTGGTGATCTGGATGAACATGTCAGTTGCCATATTAGGAGTTGCAACCGCACAAAGAATCGGAGCCCCGTACCAAAAGCAGCGCGCTGGTCAAGCCCCCAACAGCTGCTACCGTCTTGACCAGCAGTATGAACCCCAGCTCAGCCCACAACCAAGCCTTACCACTGGAAATTCCACCGTCTCCGTTATCCAAGTTTTTGTATCCAACCCATGGCATCATTAGAAAGGCCAGGACGAAGCCGCCCAGACCGACACGATAGGTTGTCTTGTTTCCCATTTTCTCCCTGAGCTTGCCGAAGATGCCTATTTGGAAAATTATGGTCACGATCCCGGCGAAGGCCAACGAAAGCCCGATTTCTTCAGGTGAGAGGTTTCGACCTGTCGGTGGATCGGCTTGTGCAAAAATCGGGTACAGAGAATTATAAGATATATTCGAGAGCTGGAATATCAAATAACTGGAGAGTAAGAGGATTGTATCGCGGTTCAAGACTTGCTTGCTTGTAAGCTCTGCAGTATGATGGGGAAACATTATCGGCATTGAAGCTTGAGAGGCGGTGTCCGAGTCAGACTCCTCGTCATCATCCCCATCTAAAGCCCCATCTCCAGTCCGCCGCGGTATGCTACTATGATGCCGGTTGTTGCGCCTTCGAGTCCTCAAATAGCTTGGGCGACTAGAGCTAGCGAACTGCCAAACCCAGCTGAATAGACTCCCTATTCTTTTACTGAGGGGAGGGAGTTCCTTGGCTTCTTCTAGGCTCTCCTCTAAAAAGATCATCGCGACAACGAGATCAACGACGAGCACCGCAGCCGAAACAAGATTCGGTGGTAGATAAGGATAAGGGTTCTGCGCGCTCTGCTCAGAGACTAACAAGCCTCCAACGAGTGGTCCAGTGATCCCACCAAGCCCATATACGACCGGCAGATACGTAAAGGCCTTCGATTGGTTGCTGCGGTCGGTGATCTCTCCCAACATGGTAGAAACGACACCTTGGTTGCCATTGACCAAGCCCATCAGGGCCTGCACCACAATTGCTTGCCACAGAGTCCTACAGAAGCCGAAAGCCATAAGACACGCAGCGGTAAAGAGCGTCCCCATGAGGATGACCGGCTTCCTCCCTATTCGGTCAGAGAGCCAACCCCAAAAGAAATTGGTTGCGAATTGTGCCAAGGCGAATGACGATGCGATGAGGCCAACGTACAAGCCTACTTGACCAGCCCCAACTTCAGGGAAGGTAGATGCCATTTGAGGCAGATATGGGCTGATCGAGTTGAGGGCCGTCTGTTCTGAGAGAGCTATAAATGCTAGTACAGCTAGTTGTCGTTTGGGCAGAGGGGATTCGGCTTGGTTGGAGGAATTGGAGTTTCGACGGCCGTTCTGGGGGACGCCATCAATTGATGAGCCGGCGGAAGGTGACGGCGGCTGACCTCGGGATTTTGGTGGAGGTGTGGGAAACGTCTGGTAATGGGTTGTCGACGACTTGCGTCGGTTCATCGCAGGAGGCTTCGAGCGCTTCATGGTGAGATGAGACTCCAATGACCGGGAGTGAAGAAGGGTATTGCTCCGTAGAGCTCGATCTTCAGAACACCTTGCTCATGCAATGCTGCGGGGACAGATGTATGCTTTGCTCCAGCAGAAGATGGTGTCGTTGCTGGTAGGAAAGTTTTGTGAAAGATTTCAATCTGACAGCTGGATGCAGGTCGCTACGGGTTTGCTGACGAGGCTGCCCCAGAGCCAATTGAACAAGAGAGTGTGAGAGTGTCTCGGTGAATTTCAGATGGGTACAAAGAAGTCGATCCAGTTGCAGTTGCAGCGCCTCTTCGAGAATCTGACAACGCTTCTGCGTCTGCTCCGGTTTCTGCCCTCTGAGGCATTTCAAGGTTCTTGGTGCGCGTGCGTCATTGGCTGAGAGCTAAGATGGCCAGATGCGGCTACTCCGGTTCCAGATGGGCAACACCTCCACCGAGGAACTCGCATCTTCTTCCTTTCGCCTCCTCATCTTCAACTCCTCACGCTGACTCACTGATAATACCGCATGCAGTCGCATTGAATTCTGCTGCACAGGATCTTCGATGCTGTCCCAGCAGTAACGCCGGACAAGCTGCCATTGGACCGTGTTGCTCATTATTAATTACTGCCTCTTTAATGCGCTCAAGCTGGTTCAAGTCGGCCACACTTCTCTCCGACCTGAGTACATCAAGGTACTCAAGGTGCCGCATCTGAACGTGCTTCGTGGGGCCATGAAAAGTATATAGTCTGCACAAAACAGTCCAAATCGAAATGGCTACCAGCTATATCTGCTTCACTCATCGCTGATTTACACTGACTCTCTACTTACACACACGAAACAATTGTCCTTGTACCACTGAACCTCTCATAACCAACCATGAGTGACCACGACTTCACAGAAGCTAACCGCAAGCATTGGGAGTATGAAACCCTGATCACATCCTTTACAACAGCAGCGACTAACCCACCCCAGCGACATCGCCCAAAATTACACCGGCCAACCTTGGCAGCAGAAGCTCGTCGCCGAACACACGCAAGAGCTCCAAGACCGCCGCGACTGGATCGGGGTCGACTGGCTGTCAGAGTCCAGCTCCAGTCCCCCGGCTCATGAAGTCCGCGTGCTCGACTACGCATGCGGTCCCGGAACCGTAACAGCAGCTCTTCTCCTGTACGCCACATCGTTCACAGGCGTCGACCTCTCGGACGGGATGGTGGCCGCTTACAACGCCCGAGCCTCGACACTCAACCTCCCCTCCACGAAGACCATGCGCGCCGTCCAAGGCGACCTCGTCTCCTCCCCACCCTCCCCCTCTACCACCGACCCGGAGTTCTATAACTTCGACCTCGCAGCCGTCGGCATGGGATTCCACCATTTCTCCGACCCTGCCCTCGCCGCCAAGCGGCTCGTCGAGCGGCTCAAGCCCGGCACAGGCGTGTTGCTGATTACGGACTTCCTACCAGACTTCCTACCCCATTCCCATACGCATGCAGATGATGCGGAGATCAACATGGCGAAGAAGACGGTGGTGCATAACGGCTTTACGAAGGAGGAGATCGAGAGTATTTTCAAGGCGGCTGGGTGCGTCGATGTGAAAGTTGCGGTGAGGGAGCAGAGCATGTTTCTGGGCAATGGTGGCAAAGAGGTGAAGATGTTTCTGGCGAGGGGGAGGAGGGAGTAGGTCTCATTGAGAGCCCTTCTGGTATATCCATCTGCGTAAAACTAGTATCGATGGCACTGTCGGAACAGAACGTCATCTTGTCCACTCGACCACGTCCATGTTAACTATAAAGCGCACTTTACCTAAAAGCTCTCGCATATTGATAGATGGCTACCGTAGAAACGCGACTCCGTTACATTACCATTCCCAATGTTGTTGCACCCACTCGAAGCCCTAGCCGTGTATCCGTATATGCTCGGTCATAGAGCTTGGTTCGCGGACCAACTTGATCGTCACGTTGCATGCCTGAGTTGACAATCTCTCGAGAGAGATAGAGTATCCCAAACGTAACCGAGGTCGAGCTGTTGTTCGGTACCCGTCAGACACTGATGACAATACTATGACTATTCCGTAGTTTGTGGTAGCTCGTCTAGCATATAACACCACAGGCAAAGATTACAATTCTGCGGAGCGCCCACTTAGATTTCAACACAGGCTCACAGAAGAGGCAGCAGCTTCCATTCACATTGTTTTGTTATAAGTAGAGCAGGTTTGTCACTATAGACATCAAAACAATCTTTATTAAAACAACACGTTTCTTGTGTAACACACAATGCTACCCCCGAACCAGCCCCATCATCACAGACTTCCCCAACATATTGCACATTATTATGCCATGGAATAGCATAAGTTAAGCATTTTGAACTGATGCTTGTCTTCTTGTTCTGCCTCTGCGTCTCCGATGAAAGAAACTCCTCACCCAACGCTCTTATCTCCTGACACCCAGCATCTCCTTCACCGTATTTAACGCCGAGTTAATGGCACCTGCGATCCACGTGTGAAGTCTACCAAGACGTTCGCCCGCGAAGTATGTGTTTCCATTTGATCGTCTAGAGACGTCATAGTAGTGACTGAATTGGCCGGGCAGGAACATGACGTGGCCTGTGGTGTATTCGCAGCTCCAAACAATGTCAACGGCCTCAATGAACTGCTCGTTGATATCGCGGTGGCGTCAGCGAGGTGGACATTCAGACGCTGTCAATTGGTCTATTCTATGCTTCTAAACGTTGATTATCTCTACTTGTCCCAGCATGACGCTTGAGCGGCAATCGCGTATGAACGTCGCGACGATGCCGGCAATGTTCATCATAAGTGAGACTGAGAGAGAGTCCGACTCACAACAGATGTCATACAGCTCTCCACACTACCCAATGGCAACTCTTACCCTCAAGATCTCAATGCCACATCTATCTACTCATCAAAGCCCCTCGCCCATTTTCAAGCAGACAACCACATTCCTCAAACCCTACAAACGTCCCTCAACACCACTACCACCATGCGCATCTCTGCACTAGCCGTGACAGCAGCCCTCTAAATCTCCTCAACCCTGAGCATGCCCATCCCAGCACTCAGCACCCCTCTCCCAGCTCTCAACCCCTCCTTTCATGACTCCCCCGCCCTCTCCCTCCGCGCCGCCCCAGAATGTAACTACAATGTGCGCAACACAGCCATAAAATTAATTGGCACTGCAACAACAACCCTGGGCCCCTCAATCTTCATCACCATCACAACCGCCACATCTAATTTCCTGAACCACTACATCAGCAGCTTCGGTGGTGAAGACGCACTGATACAGCACGGACGGTTTGTGTATACTGAACCAGGCTCTAACGCGGTGATCTCCCTTCAGAATGCAAACAACCACCAGTTGACGTGGAAGGTGGTGAAGGCGGCGGTGGAGGCGCTGATGTGGGTGCCGGAGCTGGAGAGGCAGTATGGGACGGAGTTCAAGATTTTTGATGGGGCGAATCAGGTGGGTGAGGGGAGCCTGTGGAAGATGGGTGTCTGAGATGGTGTTGATCACTTCACTTGCAAAGGTTTCCGCGGGGAGCCCGGGGGTTGGGGAGGGGGGGCGGGTGGGTGACGAAGGCGATGAGGCTGTTACGGGACAGCCTTGAAGTGTATGTAGATGGAGTGCTGGCCATTTGAAGTCTTGAACACTTGATCTGCGGTTTCGTTGTTCGGAAATCTTGTATTGTTTTTAGTCCAGGATAGACCTGTGAAGCTACTTAGGTGAGTGATAAGCTTTTGCTATACGAAGCTTCCGATTCAGAGTATCAGGCACATAGGATTTGATCGCCATAACCTCATCAAGCTTGTCTGCATCTCCCGACAATGTCACACTTTCGGGGCTATTCTCGCAAGCAATGACTACCCCTGGAATGAGATAAGGGGAGACCTCGTTGCGCCCCAGGCCAATTGCAGCCATGGCCCCGGCGTGATCTTGTCTTTTTGTAGCTCGGCCACGGTAGTATGCGATGATAATACCTTCTGCGGCGGTGATCGAGCCACAAGCATACGCGGCTCCGATCTCTCCAGATGAACCACCTACTACACAATGCGGTTTTATATTCCATAACCGAAGAAGGTTGACAAGGCCAATCTGAAGCGCGGTACAAAGAGGTTGTGAGAACTCGGAATCATCCAGATTGCTGAGATGTTGAGGCTTGAGAAGCTCATCTACCATCGTTAGCAAGCACTGAAGATTGGTTCAGGATTTCCTACCTTCAATGGTCCATGATGGTGGATTAGAGCATTACGCCAGGACTTGGTCCATAGCTCTAATATCTTCACAATATGATGAATAATGTGCATACACTTATTTTCCCATTTCGGCCCATTGAGCTCCTTGGCCTGTGAAGACGAAATCATCTTCGGCGGTTTTGCTGACCTGGCTGGGACCGCGAACTCCATTGACTTGAGAGTGAGGGAGGATGTAGCGGCTTCAACGGGTACCCTCCTCCTGTCATTTAGCAACACCGCATTGTGCAACTTGGCGGGGCCTTCATGCAGAAATAGGAGATCAGAGGTGACCTGAGTTGTCAATTAGAAGAGTTAGCAAGTTGACGTTTCACAAGACTGAAAATATCTTCACTCCTTAATCACCAGACGAATTTGTTATAAGTGACTGCTCAATATCATGTTCATCAGTGGATTATATTGACTGAATGAAGCGACCGAGAATATCGTGTCAATGACTTCGTCAGCCCCCATGAAGCTCGCCGGCACAACAGCGGTTCCCGTCGTCAGCAGTCACTTCCCCTCGGCGACCCAGACACTCCCGAGTCCATCGAGTGATAGACAGGGAGGCAATGGCCGGCGCTGGCTGGTTGAATTACCGACGGGCAGCCTTTCGATACATGTGTGAGACGTGCTAGTATTACGTATGATTCGGACATACGACTCTTGGCAGCGTTCCCGTGCGGCCCTTCGCAGTCCCCTTCGTAATTCCTCCTTCCCTCCCCATCTTTACCGTATCGTAACCATCTCCACCTGCGCAAATCCGCATCGCCACCAAAGGTTACCAGGTCCCGACTAGTCGAATACGACTCGAGTACTCTCATACAAGTCGCATACGACTTAGCAGCCCGTCTTTCGCAACGCCTCGCATTCCTTCCTCCGCCCCGCCCATTGTTTCATACACGGGCAACGGAAACGAAAACGGAAACGAAAACGAAGGATGGGGAGAATAGGTGACGCCGAGGTGCACGCCGCGTTCGTCGAGTTCCGCGCAAAAGAGAACGACAAGGTATTCTTATTTATCTTTCATACCATCGCCACGCCAACGACACACATCGCCCCCATTCCCATTCCCAATCCTATCCACACCTCTCTTCTCCGTCATCCCATCCATCCCAACAACAATGACCCCGCTCACCCCTCCAAGTGCCTCTCCGCCCAATGCATCTACTGCGAGTCCGTCCGCGCCAAGAACACCTCCCGCCAACGCGTCCACCTGCTCGAATGTCCCGCCTACCTGAACGCCATGAAAGAGCATAACCCGGACAATCCTATCTTGCACGAGGCCGTCAACGGCTCCCCCGCCCACCCTCCCTCGAGTTCCAAAACTCCCGGCAGCTCGTCGAAGAAAAGAGACCATGAAGTCATGCTCAATGGCTTTCAGGGCGACAGTACGGGAGCCCGTGGATTTCCCATTCCGAAACCCACGCTCGAAAGGGACTTTCAGATGAGCGTGCAGCTGAACCCGAAGATTAGCGTTGGGCCGGGCATCTGGGGCCAGAGGGAATGGGTCAGTTTCGTGAGCGGGCATTGGAATGGCCGATGGGGGAAAGGCACCGTCGTGGTACGTTCTGCTCTCATCTTTGGACCCCATTCAGAGTCCCTTCCCAACCCCTCTCGAGACTCCCAATCTAATCACCTTCCCCCCAGCCCGGCGGGCAAGACTCGCAACTCGTCGCCCCCGACCTAAGCACGCATCTATCCGCCAACTACCTGCTCCAAACGCACGACCACCCGCCCGCCTACATCGCCGTCAAGACCGAAGGCTGGCGCGTCGGGCCTCGCGACATCCTCGAGAAATTGATGGATCCCGCCCAGGCGGACGAGGTAGACCCGAAGTTGTATAGTTATCGTATCAATGTTAGTATGGAGACAGGCGATGGTCGCTATTTGCATTTGAACACGGGTATGTGGGTGGGGAGCGGCATTAGGAGGGGTGGGGAAGGTGAGTTATTGTTCTGCTCTTGGGGAGGGGGAGCGAGTTGGGGGACGGGGTAAGCGATGGAGGCTAATGGTGTGGAATAGTAATTTATGATGCGTATCGGGTTCTCTGAACGATGCCCGGGCGGGAGAGGCTTGCTGAGGTGGAGCGACGGGGCACAAATGGATGATTCGGTTTGCTAAAAGGGATGGAGCTGGGCGAAGTCGGGATATCAATTACCTCAGGCGCTTAGGGCTTGGTGTAAAACTCGCGCAGTTATGCAGGTGTACGCGAACATATGGGCTTGTCATTCATATATTCAGCTTGCTAGATAATGTCTTTACCGCTTCTCTGAATACAACCGTTCCAATATCTTGTTTCTTTTGCATCAGAAACAAGACATGGATAGTTCTACCCGATGATTGTGGATATGGGCATAACCTCTGCTGTAAACTCCGCCAGAATCGCGTCCGATCCCACCAGGGTCGGCCTTACCCATCAAGCCTTGATCTCATAAGAAAGATCGATCGAATCGCAGACCTAGTCAGAGGTGACAGGCAAGCCCGGGGACCGGTTAGGGTCAGCGTGAAACAGCCTGGACGAAATTTTGTAGCTTTGAACCTCTCTTCCCTCCAGATGTCAGCACCTCCTCACGCACGCCTAGAAGGATCAACACCCCACGACGCATAACGTAGCTCGCGCTGTTGGAATTTTTCACTCTAGGAACACTCGAGGGCCGGCAACGAAGTGGGAAGAGCTTCGGACTGGCGTGACAAATACGGTTCCAATTCCGCACGGGATGCCATCACATAGCGTAGTAAACACAGAGAAGCGCAAAGAGCGGGCGAAGGGGGGTGATGAGTGTTCAAACAGTATTTTAGTTGGGGGAATCGATCGCTGTAAATGCCATGCCATGCCACGAAAAGATGAAAGAAAGAAAAAAGGACAGCACAAGCCCACCCAATGCATACAACCAATCGACCCGCTCCTCCAAACCCCAAAAACACCCACCCTCAATCGCCCCGCTCAACACCGAGCGCATACCAGAACATCACATACCGAAAAAGAAGATCTATGGTATATTCCACCCTCCAACCCCTCAAAGAACGCTTCCATTAGTTACCCATCTCATCAAGCCACCATCCACCAAACCCCCCCAATGACCCCAACCAACACCAACGCCGTCAATAACCCCGCCCCGGCCTTATCCCCCGTCGTAATGGTACTCTTCGCCATCCCCGTCGGCGTCGTCGTCGTCCCCGTCCCCGCCGACGGATCACCCTTACTCGTCCCCCCGGACACGGTCGTAACGGGCGGATCGACCTTCGCGATCAAATTCGACGCAATGACCTCCATCGCGCTCATCTGCTGGCCGACGCCGAAAGTGCCGTCCCAGACGCCCAGATTCGTCCACTTGAGGCCGCAGGTGACGCCGTCCGGGCCGCCGCTGCATTGCTTGGCGGCGGCGACGGCGGAGGCTTGCAGTTTGGGCATGATGAAGTTGGTGGTGAAGGCGGCCATTTTGGTGGTGGCGGCCATCCAGCGGGCCAGGTAGGCTTTGAAGGAGAGTTGGTCGACGTCGCATTTGCCGTTGCCTTCGCACGCCACTTCGTACATGACGTTGGGGACAGTGGGGGAGAAGAAGACTTCGGTGGCGTTGAGGATGCCTTCGGTTCGGGCTTGCCAGAGGGCGGAGCCGTTGGTCTGTTTGATGTTGTTAGTAGAGGCACGCAAGTTGGGGGGTTTGAGGACTGCTTACGTAGTTGTACATGGTCGCCGCTCCGAGCAAGTAAACGCCGGCGTTGTAGGTCCATTGATAATGGTTCAATCGTGTGCAATTTATGGTATCATCCGTCCCATCAAATACCTCAAATTTGGGGCTCAAGAGGCCAACTGCCGTCACCCAATCATATGACTTGACGGCCCATTCGGCGTACGTGGCATTGCCGGTGTACCTCGCCAGACGTGCGGCCAGGTTGAAGAAACAGCCATTGGAAATGGAGTTTTTGTAGTCGTATCCACTATTAAAGCTAAAGATCTGCCACCTTAACCCACCTGCACACGTCGACTCGTCCCATCGGGCAGCTTGTGTGTTGAACACCGCCTGAGCGAGGGAAAGCCACTGCGGAGAGCCTTCCGGAGGATCTGGGAATTTTTGCTCGGCGGCGGACATGGCGGCCAAGCCCCAAAAGCCTTGGTCGTCGTTACCCTCCGTTTTCGTTTGATTTGGCGGCATGTAATCGTTGTCTGGGCCGACTTGAAAGAGCATAGCTTCTGTCGTTACCTCGTTGTAGGTAGCGTCTCCAGTGTAATACCAGTAATCTATCAGGGTTCCAAACATCGCTCCGGCTTCCCACCAATAGTACGGCGCTGGAAGATTACCAGGGATACCTCCCGTGAGGTTTCCGGTGTAATAGGACATCATGCCATGTGCGAGTGTTGAGGCAGCAGACGTAATGGATTCTGTGAAGGAAACAGTCAGCCGCACAGTCGTGTATGACTACCAGAATGACTGAAAAGTGTCCGGTGAAACGGATGCGCCGGGAAGGTATCCTCTCTACATACCAGTACTTGTTAAGTCTAATTGTATCCCCGATACCAGAGTGCTGCTGCAAAGTAATGACCCTGCTATACCACTCCACAATCGCGACGACCCTCGAGTCGAGAGATGTGTGGAGAATATCATAACGAGCGACTAAGTCGAGATCCTTTGCAGGATGGCCTGCGAGTGTGTATTTGCAAGACGCCAATTGTGGACTGGATCTCGAACTAAGGTGATGAGACAAAACCGGTTTGCGCCGTTTTGGATGTCCAACAACTGGTCCCAACTTTCGAGACGAATATGATTTAGGCCTCAGTCTCCCACAATGGTCTTTGGTGATTGTCTTCGCCGAAAGAGGCTTGTTTTCTGTCTATACTCTTGTCCTTGAACTTTCAAGCGAGCGACTGTCGGTTGCTTGACCGGAGTTCGATCGGATAGCGAATGGTGCTGAGTGTAAGCATGGAGTGACCAAATTGTCGATGAGCAGGAAATCGGTTTCAACGAACGTAGTGGGAGTAGAGTGGCGACAGGAACGTGGAAGGAAAACCGGAGAATAGAGTTGATGGTGATGATGGGGCCTTGCAGTAAGTTGGGGGTTGAAGGAGAGTATTCGCGGCCCTGCTTTAGACAGACAGCAGCGTTGGGAGGCGCTTCAGGCGTTGCCAGGGGGCGAGTTCCGAATAAGGACTAGCGTTTCGACTGGTCGTCTGCCTCAGTACGAGTACTCCAGTCGATGTAAGATTACCTTACTCCATCTCTTGTTGATCACGGTAACAAGAGGGCGCGATCATTCAGTGGTATTCATTGCTAGAACAACTGAAGGACTCCTGAGCGTCGTGATACAACTGTTGTAGTAGTGACCTGGCTTTTGACCTCAACCTCGCCTTTCTGCGGCGGTCTGGCACTCGCTCGGTTTCAGCGTGGCCGATCATCGACACCGAGCTCTCGTCAGCGTCGTGTACCATTTCTATTTTTACTCGTAAGGCTGACAGCACTAGATCACCCATTTGGGCTTCATTCTTTTGTGAAGTTGGCGCTCCATTTCTTCATGTTAATGAAGCCGTCCCAAGTTGGGTCTTCAACTGCTTCTTCAAATACATAATGCCTACGGGCGCAAAAGATGTACAGGATAATGTGATTTACTAACCCTCACCGCCGACGCAGAAGCTTTGCCTGTGCCAATATTATCTCTGAGAGGCCTACTTCAGGAAGTTCGCGGTGATGGTGCTCAGCCTCTGATCGCCCGGATAGCTTCAGTATCTATCTGATCGGACGAGCTTAGCTCGAGGAAGGCGGACGTTAAGATCTTACGACTGCCAGGAAACTTAACGACTTGCAACGTCTCCATGCTTGACTATCAGAGAATAGTGCGGTCTCTGATGCACTGGGCATGCCGTATATCTTTCATGTGACTACAGGCGGAGCTCTGCAATGGAAAAGAAACAGACCATGGAAATGTCAAATCTACTTGGTGGGGACAGTCACGTCGAGTAAGACGGGTCTCAGTCACTTGAATGTGCTGATAGCGATGATATCATGGGAGCCAAGTCTCAGTGGTAGACTGACACTAGATTCAAGTGTAATGTCTTTGCAATGCTTGCCACCGTCCAAGTCCGTGGCAGATCCTTGGATGTGGAGGATAGTCTGAGTACATTAGTCTTACGGGCTTGCTTCCAGCAAATTTAGTAGAGTACTGATGGCCCATCCGTGCTCCATATATGTGATTCTCATGACATACATTGAATAAAGAGCCTCTCCTTAAGGCAACTGTGTACTCATAGCATACGTAATTTGGATGGCGCGGGTGCAAGCTAGAGTCTGAAGGCAGAAGCATGAAGCATCAAGGTATTGAAGACCCCTTTGGAGGCGAGGCTTGGCGCGCTATTCCTGGCGATCGCCTTACCTTACACATCAGCCTCCCCAGACAACCAACTTCATCCTCAGCATCGTTACGACCTCACGACATCGCTACAGACAAAAACATCCTGCAAATAAAGCTGTCAAGCTTCGATAATCTGATACACAAACCCCGAGCGACATCCACATCACTTCGTAGCCATGGCCGACCGCGAGGCACCCTACGATCCATATATCCCGTCAGGAGCCGCCGCGCCAGGTGGGAGTCAGGGACAACATGGTGGCAATCAGAGAACAGCTGCACTTCAAGCGGTAGGTTCTCCATACTCCTTTTGCCACCGTTGTGTTGTCGCAGACGACTATGGTCGGATTGAAACGTCGGCGATGGATTATGCAACTGCGGCGATCATCGACTTAGACATCGACATCAGCATCTGCGCGACTCACATCAAAGTAACAAACATGCATCATTTCGGCATCTGCCGGACGTCGTGAAATCATTCTTGTGGTGGAGCGTCATAGGAGTGAGATGTGAAGGATGATTTTCTGAGTTCTGGGTTTCTTATGGGAGAAACATCGTCAACAAGCATTTGAGATCAAAACATTGGAAGCACAAGAAGGGCATATCATCCTGCGATTTGAAGAGCTCAGTCGATGGGGTCTTACAATGAAAAAGGGTAGTCCGAGAAAGTGCTCTTGCTAATTCGCGTCTACTACAGCAAATCGACGACACAGTCGGCGTTATGCGTGAAAACATCAACAAGGTCTCCCAGCGGGGAGAGCGCCTCGATTCGCTACAAGACAAGACCGACAACCTTGCTGTCTCTGCCCAGGGCTTTAGGCGTGGCGCAAATCGGGTGCGAAAGCAGATGTGGTGGAAAGACATGAAGATGCGCATGTGCTTAATCGCGGGCATCATTCTTCTGTTGATTGTCATTATCGTCCCTTCCGGTATGTTTCTACACTCCAAAGCTTTTTTGGTATGACTCTAATAAGTTTCGTGCAGTCGTTGCGTCCAAGCACCATTAGTACACTTTCGTCGATTGAATACTCTATGATGGAGGACCGCAGTCGGAAAAGCAGCCTCGTATCTCTGATGCCCTTTTCAATCATCAGCTGGCCCCCGCTTTCCGAACATCAACGTCCGTCCAAATGGAATCTTGCACGGTAGCTGGTCTTACAAGCTCTTTGAAAAGCGGTAGATAGCGACTTGGAGTTGGAAGGTGTTTCATATGCGGATCTATGTCATCCCCCCTACTGTACCCCTAGCCTTTGCACGTCTTCACTGAGTACCTCGGCCGGATAATGCTGGAGGGATCAGGGGCTTGGTTGCATTCGCACCCTTGTACAATCGTTCAGGCGCGCTCATGATAGATTCAAATCTAATACCTTTGGCATAGCAGTACCGACCGAGCTACCTCAATGAAAATCCGCAAGTGGCCTTGTATGTCTTTTGAACTACTATATTCCAGCTCCAAGGGCAAGCACACGAGCGAGGGCCGGCCATGGTCCATAGTCCATGGGGGTTTGGTGACCGCTGTTCCATGCCAGGTCTTGACGCTAACAAGTGCATGCGCCATATGGACTCAAGCCCGGTGATTGATATACATGGTTAGAAGAGTTCTCACATCTCTTGGGCAAAGAACGATGTTGCAATGAAAGATATTTCGAGGAAAGCATGGCGGCCTCCAGATGTCTTACATTATTTCCGATTGGCTTTGGTACGCATAGGCATGCTCTGCGCACGGTAAAGCGTTGCCCTGGATCAGCCAGTATGCCGCGGCCTAGAAGAAGGAGCGTAGTCGTAGTGAAAAAAACTTATGATGGCCTGACGGCCTCATGTGATGTCGCAGGGAAAATTTTGCCCTGCGTGTTGCCATTTGCTTCTTGCGCGGCCCGCTAAGCCTCCGTCAACTGCGATAGCGGACACGAACAGCTGCTGGCACATTTTTTGAGAAGGAAAAGAAAAGGGAAAGCACTTAACGGTTCGAAGCAACAATTGACCTCGCACCAAGACACCGCCGTAATATTTATTCCAAGGCAACGTGACACTCTCGATTTATACCTTCTTCTCCTACTATACTATCAAATCCACGCCGTCAGCCCTCAAAAACCTCCCACCACGACTGCCCCACCAGACGTTATTACCCCAGGTTTAAGCCTCAAGTCTGAATCTGCAGGATCCGCTCTTTTGAAGACACACAAGACAGAAGACACATAGTGACAAGAGCTCTGAGAAGCTCGTACATAGCCGCATGCTCGACGTCTAGCTGCCACGATGCTTTCGCTCCGCTCCACCACCGCTGCAGGCCGATGCTGCCGTCTTGCCCAAAAGCGCCTGCGCCCCTCCTCTCCATCCGTGCTTGCTCTCAGAGCTGGTGTCCTATCCATCTCAAAATCATCGCGGCGGGAGTACTCGTCACCAGCTGACTCCCAGTTCTCCACTCGGTCGACAGTCGTACAATTGCTGAGCAACATTGGGTCGAAGAGGGAAGTGCAGCAATATCTTTCACACTTCAGCTCTGTCTCGTCACAACAATTCGCCGTTATAAAAGTTGGTGGGGCGATTATTACGGAGCATCTGCAGACACTGTCCTCCGCACTCGCCTTCCTCAACCATATTGGACTTTTCCCGGTGGTGGTACATGGGGCAGGACCTCAACTGAACAAGATCCTTGAGGACGCAGGGGTGGAACCGCAATTCGAAGAGGGCATCAGGGTCACGGATGGGAAAACTTTGGGCATAGCACGATCATTGTTCTTGCAGGAGAACTTGAAGCTGGTAGAAGAGCTGGAGAACCTGGGCGTTAGGGCACGCCCGGTTACATCAGGCGTTTTCACGGCGGACTACCTAGACAAGGGGAAATACGATCTGGTTGGCAAGATCAACAATGTAGACAAGAAGCCTATCGAAGCAGCTATTCGGGCAGGATGCCTGCCTATCTTGACTTCGATGGCTGAAACTACAGACGGGCAGGTTCTCAATGTTAACGCGGATGTAGCGGCTGGTGAGCTCGCACGCGCTCTTCAGCCACTCAAGATTGTATATCTTTCCGAGAAAGGCGGTCTTTTCAATGGTGATACCAAGGAGAAGATATCGGCCATCAACCTTGACGAAGAGTACGACCATCTTATGACCCAGTGGTGGGTTCGCCATGGTACAAGACTGAAGATCAAGGAGATGAAGGAGCTACTGGAGTCTTTGCCACGGTCATCAAGTGTTGCAATCATACATCCAGCAGATTTACAGAAAGAGCTCTTCACGGACACTGGAGCGGGAACTCTAATCCGGAGAGGAAACAAAGTCCACGTCAATACCGCGATATCGCAATTTGAGGATGTTGAAGCTTTGAAGGAGGTTCTTGTAAGAGATCGTGAAGGGCTAGACGCCAAGGCCGTGGTTGATCGATACGTGCAAGGCTTGCAGGAACGGGACTTCAAAGCCTATTTTGATGAGCCCATGGAAGCGTTGGCTATTGTACTTCCCCCAGCACAGGGCTCTTCGATATCGCAATTGGCTACCTTCTCGATCACCAAATCCGGATGGCTTACCAATGTTGCTGATAACGTCTTCGCAAGCATAAAAAAAGACCACCCCAAGTGTGTATGGACTGTCAAGGCAGATGACGAGAACCTGACATGGTTCTTCGATAAAGCCGAGGGAAGTCTTTCCAAGGAAGGGGAGGTTATGTTCTGGTACGGCATTGAAAGTGGCGACGAGGTGAAGGAGCTCATGATGGAGTTCACCAAGCACGGACGAGACATTTTCGGAGACATCAACTTAGAGTCACGGCTTCACAAAGCTGCACAAGCAGCAATGTCCGCCAGCGGTGGCGAGCGACGAGCAACTGTACAACAAGCCAGGGCTTTCTCTACATCCAGCCGGCCATCAAGGCATGGAAACGTACCGCGCAATTCGCGGCAAAGGGCGGTAGCACCCATTAATTCTTCATCACGGACCTACGCAACCACCACGAACCCCAACCCACCTTTCGGCGCCAAGAACTCCTCCAACACCAAGCGCGCCCGAGTGGCCCTAATAGGCGCTCGAGGCTACACGGGCCAAGCCCTCATCAATCTACTTAACGCCCATCCCAACATGGACCTACGGCACGTCTCATCCCGCGAACTAGCCGGACAAAAGCTAAAAGGCTACGACAAGCGCGAGGTTACCTACGAAAACCTCACGCCCGAAGACGTCCGCCGCAAAGAAGACAAAGGCGAAATCGACTGCTGGGTCATGGCCCTCCCCAACGGCGTCTGCAAACCCTTCGTCGATGCCGTCGAACAAGGCGCCAACAAATCTAGCGTCATTGTCGACTTGAGCGCCGACTACCGTTTCGACAACAACTGGACCTACGGCCTCCCCGAGCTGGTCGACCGTGCGAAAATCGCAAGGGCGACCCGTATCTCGAACCCCGGCTGCTATGCTACGGCGGCGCAGATCGGCATCGCGCCGCTAGTGCCGCACCTGGGAGGTCAGCCCACGGTGTTTGGCGTTTCCGGGTATTCGGGGGCGGGGACGAAGCCGAGTCCGAAAAATGATGTGGAGAATTTGACGGATAACATCATTCCTTATAGTTTGACGGATCATATTCATGAGAGAGAGATCTCGGTGCAGTTGGGTGAGAGTGTGGCGTTTATCCCGCATGTGGCGGTTTGGTTCCAGGGTATTCATGTGAGTTTTTCCGACTTTTTATCCCTTGCTCCCTGCCCTTTCTCGCCTTTCTATCTTTTCCCCCTTCCCCCGTTCCCCTCTTCCTATCCACTCTCTCCCCACCAACCTCGACTAACCCGCCCTCCACCAGCACACCATCTCTATCCCCCTCTCACGTCCCATGACCTCCCGCGACATCCGTACCCTCTACCAAGACCGCTACGCCGGCGAAAAACTCGTCAAAGTCACTGGCGAACCCCCGCTGGTTAAGAACATATCCGGGAAGCACGGCATCGAGGTCGGCGGCTTCGGAGTGCACTCGAGCGGTCGGAGGGTCGTTGTTAATGCTACGATTGATAATTTACTCAAGGGCGCCGCGACGCAGTGTTTGCAGAATATGAATCTGGCGCTCGGGTATGCCGAGTACGAGGGTATTCCGATTCAGTAAGAGAGGGAAAGAGGGCTACCCATGCCGGGCAGTATGCCGGGTGGGAGTGAGAAAAAGGGTGGAATTGTATGGAGAGGTTATATCCTACGTTCTGGGGTGTAAATAGGTATAATGAACATCGAGTGTATCACTGTTGGAGTATCGCTTTTGTTTGCGAAGATGATAACCTGTGGCCCCAAAAGCAACAACTCGCCCTCTCGAGCAGCTGATGAACAAGTGCTTTAGACGTCGTCCCGCGTTGTGACTCTCCCATATCCACCTATTCGGGCAATGGACTGTCCATACTTTGGTTCGTAGATGGAAGAATCGTGCTAGGGTCTGAGGAGTCTGAAGAGTCCCCGCTAGCACACTTCCGATTAGGCGGAGCGGTTCAGCCTAATTAGTGCTAAAGCACCCGAGGACATCCTTTTATTGTTCGACCACTTTGCCTTGTAAATTGTGTGCCGTTGCGCCCTAATTTACAGGCAATACGGCATCCGCTTTTAGACTGGTCAAGAGTGGTACACCACTGTGACGCACTGTGCATTGCTTTGCTTCTCAGCCTTGCTTCTCAGCCTTGCTTCTCAGCCTTGTCTGAGCTCTACCACGGCATCCTTATCAACGCGCGACTTGACAGACCACACAATGGACGTCCTGGAAGTGAGGCAGATCTTACGGTGGTGCAATGGTTGCACAGTCGTGCCTCCTCAGCCGCACGAGATTGCAGGGAGCCACAAGCGAAGTGGTGTTGGCTCTGCAGATTGACCTCGAGGCTGAAGTTGTCAGGCTACATCATCAGAAAAGCATACTCCACATCAACTTGGCGACCACTGCAACCTATCACTAATCTTTGCCGGTTTTCTCGCTATCTATACACTGTTCTAACTTGTTGTTTTGTCGAGACTGAACACACGGAAGTGCGAAGCTGCCGAGCCCAGGCTTTGAAAAGATAGTGTACGCTGGAGAGACTGTCAGGATGCCGGCAAATATTGGGCTTCAGATCTCATTAGAGCTTTCAAAGATCCTTCCAATAAGGTCCATCGTTGATACTGTCGGTTCCCAGGTCTTAAAGTTGGCACGCGACCTTCGACTCTCCGGATCAGACATCGTCGTGGAGGAAGATCTCGCCGAAGTCTTTGGAAGAGGACAAATCAATCCAGAATTAGAGGCAAAGTTTAAAGACGTTGTCAAGATTCACAATTTCGTTCCCTTATCGCACGGTTGCGTGATCAGCCTTGACTCAGGGCCTGGCCCTACTATGATTCACGCATTTCGTGAGAAACGGTACTTCGCAATGGTCATACAGTTATCTTTACTCGCTTGGATGCATTCCCGGCAGGACCTAGCCTCCATGCTGTCTCAGGCGATGACAGAGCGTTCCGACATGGGTGTGCCAGAGGCATCCCCAGGTCCTGGCATTGACGGTATCATGATGACACTTACGGCATGCAGCTCCCAGTCAAGTGCTTTTTCTTGGGCGGATTATGTTCAACAAGTCAATTGCCGACTTCGAGCATCCATTACCAAGTATTACTTTCACTCTGATCATCTTAAGCTCACCCAACCCCTTCTTTTGGCCGCAATGGACTATTTGTATCTTGTTCAGAGATTTCCCGAGGAGAGGAAAATAACCGTATCCAACGCAGTAGGCTCCATTACCCTCATCATCTGGGCGCACTACATCCTTGGACTCACTGTTGCTGTTGTTGAACCCCTGTTAGATACAACACTTGTCTTTGGCAATCATCAAAGTCCTCACATGACAATTACATGGCGTGAAGCAAAAGATATCGAAAAGGAATACCTCAGTTGGCCTTCAACCAGCGATGATGCTGGGCCTGAGATCCGCCTTCTTGATTCGAAAATGTCAGTTGTTCTAGAGTCAACGCAGGAAGCCGAGGGGCGAAGTGACATCAGTGCTGATGAGCGACACTCTCTCGCAAACTATGGCGTTACCTATTTGCAGCGGTTATTCAATACCGTTGCGATCACCAGCGACAATGATCCCATCTATGAAGAGTCAGCAAAATGGGCTACTGCACTGGCAATTCACGCAGACAGGCGGCTCGACCGCAAAATCGAGCTCGATGATTCAAGTGTTGACTTTGATGCCCTTGAAGGACGATATCCTGCCGCTTCTGTTGATATTTGGAGAATCCTAGCATCTGCGAGGCTCATATTCGCAGACATTCCTTTGCAGGCTGCGCATATTGATAGCTACGCTAAGTTTCTTAGCGAAACGGCCCTAGATGAGGATAATCTCCCCAGCACGTTCAACGCTTTTTTGAAGAGGGTCCCAAACAATCAACCCCGTTCCCCCGCTGCAAGACATCTCTATAACATCAAGCACTTGGCAACGATTGTCTTGGTCTTTGCGCATGTGTCTGAGATTGAAAGCTGCGCAGACTTGCCTGTAGTGTTCCTCAATCCTGCTGATTTGGAATTGAATCTCTTGATAAATAAAGGCCCGAAAGAACGGTTAGAGTTGGGAGCCCGCAAAATATTTTCAACAGTAGCAAACCTATTAACGGGACAAGACTATTCACATGACCGCGACACCAGCCATTGCTTGTTCTTGAGCAGCGACTTCGGGTGGAGCGTGTTCCTAGATACCGTGGGCGACAAAGACCCGGGAGTCGTCAGGCCCGAGCTTGTGCATGTTAAGAGAGGGACACCTACCAATTCGAAAACAAAGGAACGCAAACTGCGAATACAAGACGGTGGCGGTCATAACACCGGGCGATCGCCGGATACCTATCCGTTATTGAGGGGCCTGGAATACCTACCAAGGCTTGCAGCAAGAGTCCATCCATCGAATGGCCGCCAAGAATACTGGGCCAGTCGCACTCAAGAATTTGAAGCTACCATTTACTTGTCTGTGGAACCTTCTCCTGAATGGCGCCAGCATCCTAGCGTTTCTCCTTGGCAACAGATCATAAAGTACGGGAGAATGCAGGAGAACCTCTGGAACTCGCATTCAACCCCCTATTGCGATCACCCTAGGGTCTCTGAACCCAAGCCCACAAAACTAGGCCCCGACGCCGTAGCTCTAATGGGGTTTGACTATATCAGTGAATTCATTGCGCATGACAATACTCATGACGTCTATCCAGAAAGGATTATCATCTACTTGTCTCGTGGAGATGCACGCATTCGCTGGTTGGCAATTGAGAATGCACTCCTCGGAAGGATGGATCCGGTCTGTAGAGAAGTCATGCTGCGTACCGACGGCTGCTGCGATGCTTGCGCCCTAGAATATACTGCTTCACTTCCCGGGAGATGGACACTTATCCTTTAAATGGTCTCAGAATAGAGCCGGAAGATGTGCCCTTATCCCATGGACAGTTGTGGCCTGAATACTGGTTAAGACTACTAATTGCAGCATCCTCGCTCCCTCATACTAGCCCTCCGACCCCAACTCTCCGAACAAGACAAGCTAGTAAACCCTCTCACCACATCTCACTACACGATTTCGAAACCAAGAATGCCAGCTCACACAGCCTTGGGTTTGAGCGACGAGGTAGCCAGCTACGTCAGTAAGGCATAGTCGCAGACATACACAGTTCATCCAGCAGACATACTGTCATTGTTGCAACTGTAGGGTCACAATTGCTGACATTAGACGCTGTCAGCTTTCAACGGCTGCGTATTAGGGCAGGTTTAGGGTTTCAGGATTCAAACAGGCACGGCAGAGTCTTGTGGTTAGGTCGTTCCCATGTTTATCTTAGGCAGTTAGTCGTTCCTTATCATTTATTTGCAATAACAATGGCATGTCATGTCGGAGGGTCATCACATCAAACAAGCTCTTACGTGAAATAAGGGCGTCCTCACTGGGAGAGACAGGTCTTACGCAATCCGCTGCGTGCGGCGTCCAGTTATCAACTTTCCTCACCGTCTCCGTTCTCTCAGCTAAAGAGTATGAGATATTGAATCTTGTATGCCATGCCGCCGTGTGCCCTATCAGCGCAACAAACGGGCGCTACGTTGAAGAGATGATGTACGGAAGCCTGAGAACAAAAACTTTTTGCAAAGGGGAGTGAATTCTTGCGTTTCTCACGTCCAGTGTCCTGAAGAGCCTAGCACGTCTACCTAAGGCAGGGGGGTGAGGCTGGGCCTGATAAGCAATTCTGGAGTGCAAGTGGTGTCTAAATGGAATTGAAATGATATCTAAATAGGCTGAGTCATGTCGTATCCCAGCCCTATACCTCCATCATGAAGTACTTCGGGCACTTGTCAGGCTACCTAGCCCCGTTTGGGCTATTTGGAGCACTACTCAATCACATCTAGTCTTTAGTGATATGATTTGCGTGGTTTCTGCAAAGGTGGTGCGAAATTTTTGGCCCCGTTGGTTTGGCTGCTAGCGGATAGTGCGGTGACGGACATGGGCCTTCCGTTGGATGATTGGTGGGACAGAGGTATATCCTGAAGGATCGTCGTTGGCGGGACTGGATGCTGGTAGACTCATATTGTTTCCTAGTAATCCCGTATCCTGAGGTCGATGATGATGTGAAAACTATACATCTGGGTTAGGGAAACAACGAGCCCCTTCATGCCATGAGTCGGTCGAGTCAAGAGTGCGAGCCTTGAAGTGGAAGATCCAGAGCTTTCCACGCAGCTATAGTTTGAAGAACTGAAGCGATCAAGGAAAGGAGTGCGAGGAAGACGCTGACGCTTCCGAAAATGATCACACCCCAGAAGGTATAGTAGCTGTAGGAGTCCCTTTTATCTCTCCAGAGTCCACGAAAGCCTTTGGGTTTCTTCGAGTCCATGTATGCCTTTAGTACTCTTAGCCGATCCTCGTATTCGGGATAGGACGAGTACATGTGGGAGTCGAGGTGGCCCCGGTCCCAGAGGTCACATTTAAGTTGATCATTCATATCTGCGCAGAAAAAGCCCTTCCTGGGGCCGGGGCCCTTCTGGTTGAGGTAGTTCTGCATATCGTCGTCCCATCCTATGTCTACTAAGCCAGGATCCCACGTTTTGTCCCAGGCTTTGAGTGTAGAGCGCCCAAAGAGGGTCATCCACGGCGGTGCAGGAAAGGATCCATAATCGCGGGTTTGAGATTTGGAGTTGTTTCCGTGAGGACTGCGTCTTAAGAGAAATGTATAAGTGTTTGATATTTGCTCCTGTAGGCTTTCAAGGTCCCGAGGCGACCTATTAAGCATTAAGCCTCTGGGGCACGCATCATGTCAGAGCCCTCCTCAAGGCTTCCCTTTTACTTACCCGAAGAGAGCATATGGGCCCGCGCGGATGTATTGGCGGTCAATACAGTATGAGCGGATAGAAAACCAAGCTACCATTAATTGCCGGTTTTGTACATCAAGTAGCAGGTGTTCATCCCAGTACATTGTCCATTTGATACTGAGCTCGCCGATGGCCTTCAGTGTTCTAGTATTGAGATCGTTGACACGGAACGATGCACCCTCTGCACGAGGTATATTCTCAGGAGTGGCCTTTGGTGGAAGTCTTATAGTCTGCATTGCTTCAACAAAAGACACTTGTAGCAACCTTTCTGTGGTGCTGTAGCTTTCCAGCCCGTTATTCTCGAAAGACATGCGTGCCTTGAAGCAGATATTCGTGAGGTTAGCTGCTTGACATACCAGCCACAAATGGTTTCGATAAGACTCGATCTCAGGTTCTGCAGGCTGAGAAAGAAGTCCGCGGAAGTAGCAGGACCTTAGAACGTCACCCACGTGAGGCAAGAATCGAGGCAGGCCGCCCCGTGCCTTTGGCAAATGCCTGAGAATTTCGATAAGAATCCTAACCAAGCACTGTGGTGACACCCATTTCTTCCTATTTAGAAGACCTGCCATTCTTAATCTGTTGCTATATTCTTGTAGATTTATTCCGATGGCACTAATCAACGGCCCGTAGCTGTAGAGGACGTTGTTGAGGGTAGGATCGATCGCTATTTGATTACTTAGAGCCGCCAAGAGTAGTAGCTGCAAGGTTATTCTCTCGTCTCTTGCACATGGATAACGTGCTAGAGGATTAGAATCCCAAGGAGATGAGTTAAGCTCCTCGGGCCATATGAGCTTCCACGAGTCTGCGCCAGGTTTCTCTCCTTCGCGGTCATCTGTACGTAAGCTATATCAGTATGTGCCGACGCTGATTTCTGGTTCTGGAGTCCTCAATACGCTCTGTTTGAGAGGAGCGACTTGCTTTTCCAACCTAATTTCCACCCTTTGTCATAGGCCGCTATATCCTCGTCAGACATGACCTCCACCCTTTCCAACACAAATGGCTCGTGTGATCCTCCCAATCCACAGACCGCAACCTCTTGAAGCGCGGCAGTATCTGCGTTTGCTATCTGAACAGTAGCAGTAGCTTGTCTGAGGACATTGACCGTCTCTTGAAGCAGCCCAATCATCGATTGTAGCTTATTGCCAACTAACTCATTTAAAGGAACGTTCACCGGCGGCTGGGGATTCATAGGATAGTCTGCACGGGCTGAAGCGCTTGCCGTTCGGATGGAGGGCGGAGTGGGAAGTGCTTTACCTATTTCATAGCTATATAACGAGCCAGACGGTAAGGGCGACAGATTGTTGATTCCGACATCTTGATCAGTCGTAAGAGGTTGATCAAGAATTGCTGCCGGTTGGTCGCCGTGGTCAGAAGTCGAGGGAGATGATGGTCGAGGAAGAAAGCTGTCGAGCTCCACGTCTTGATTAGCCATGATACTCTTTGTTGGGAGCCAAGAGGTAGAAGCAGACGTTCATTTACGGCTAGGACATAGCGGCGGAATGAACGCAAAGCGTCGACTGTGCCGCAGAATTACTTTCAAAACCAAGGATTGACCCATGATTCCCCTACTATCAACTGCATCACGATCATGGCAAGATTCTAAAGTCGTTGTTGTTGCTGACTGTTGGTCACTCAGGATGAAGATATCGAACCCTGAGCTACTCTCCTACTTGCTAGCACGTCTTCGTCAAACGGGAGGGTTAAGCCTAAGCGCCATCAGTGCTACTATCCCACGCGCATAATCCAACTACCCAACCACTTCGTCTCGTAACTAAAGCAGGCCAGAACGTGACTTATCATTAAAGTTTTTATGTACTACTATATACAAATCTCTAAGCCTCCGCCAACTTCAATAACCCTTGCAGATTGATACTCTTGGGTCTCTCAATCGGCAATCCCAACGCCCGGTCCCAAATCAATTGGGCGAGAGGTCCCAAACCACGACTGACACCAAAAGTGGCGGTGTAGTACAGTGTCTCGTGGAAGCCGTAATGGTGGAAGAGGACGCCGGACGAGGAGTCGACGTTGGGGTAAGGGTTCTTGGTCTAAAGCAAGATGTTAGCATCTACGACTCTACGCACCGGACTCAGGACATGGGAATTTCTTACCTTGCCATGCTCCTTCAGCACACCTGGTGCGATCTCGGAATTCTTCTTCACGAGCTGGAAGACAGGATCTTTGGCAATTTCGGGTCTCGAGGAGGCAAAGTCCATCAGTGCCTCGAATCGCGGGTCTGGTTTCCGGAGCACAGCGTGACCGTAGCCAGGGACGACCTGACCCGATTTAAGCGTGCTCCAGAGGTATTCTTTCACGTCCGAGTCGGAGAACTTTTCGCCGATGTGCGACTGCATCTTCAGGATCCAGCGGAGCACTTCTTGTGCGGCGAGGCTGGGGACTTTTAGTATCCGTTAAGTTAGTCAAGCTTGGAGGGCAGACTTACCCGTGCAGTGGTCCTGCAAGACCTTGCAGACCGGCGCTGTAGCTAAGGAACGGATCACTCAGGGCGCTGCCAACGAGATGCGTCGCGTGCGCTGAGACGTTTCCTCCCTCGTGGTCCCCATGTAGGGCAAGATACAACCGTAATAGATCCTGGAAGTTCTCGTTCTCCTTTCCGCCCTTGCCTAGCATAGCCGCGAAGTTGTACGACCAATCCTGTTCCAAATCAACTTCCGCTGGCAGAGCTCCTCCGCCCCTATATGCGTTCTGGTAGATCTTCGCGGCGATGGTCGGGAGCTTGGCCAGGAGTGAGATACAATCTTCGTAGGTCGGCTCCCAGTATTCGGCCTTGTTGATACCCTTCTCGTATGCCTTGGCGAAGACGGATTCGTGGTTTAGCGTCGAGACGGCGCAGGCGAATTGCGTCATTGGGTGCAGGTCTTTCGGGAAGTTATCGAGCATGTCGTTGACGAATTTGGGGAGAGCGGATTTGTCGGCGAGTTCTCGGGAGAAGGCGCGGACTTGTGAGGTAGATGGAACTTGGCCGGTCAAGAGGAGCCAGAACATGGCCTCAGGAAGCATCTCTGTCCCTGTGGTGCCCTTGGGCAGCTCCTGTTGGCAGTCTTTGATGGTTTTGCCGTGGAAGCGGATACCCTCGTTCGCGTCGAGAACCGAGCCCTCCCATACCATTGCCTTTAGGCCTCTATCAACCGGTTAAACATTGCAGGGTAGATGTCACTAGTCGACAATCCTACCTCATGCCCCCAAGGGTATTCTCCACCTTGACCTCTCCAATGACCTTGTCGGCATGGCTCTTGACTTTCTTTAGGAGCTCTCGTTTGGCCGGGATAGCTTCCTTCAAAGTCGTCTTCAAATCCGGTTCTGAGCTGGAAGAATAAGGTCTTGTGGAAGAGGCAGCGATCGATCGAACGGTGGCCGACTGGATGGTGCTATTAGCGGTTGTGGACTCAATTAAGGACTTGCACGCACTTGAAGAGCTCGAAGAGCCCTAGTCGTTACCCGCCTATTTAGAGCCATATTTATAGATGTGAACTGGAGCTGAGACGAAAGCTGTCAAAAAGTCGAACAGACTCGCAGAAGGTGGAAAGCTACCCAGCTACTGTAAAAGAAAGTGCCGAGGCCGTTGACCCGAAAAGCGTCATCGCCGGCTTCGGACCGTATGCCAAGCACCAGCCCCAGGCTGTGGGCGCTGATTCCAGTAATGTTCTGAACTTGTAAGCTGCGGATCGTTGTCGACGTGGACTCTACTGTGAGATGGGAGAGCTGTTTGCAGGGTGTCAGTTCCAAGAGCAATAAGTACGTGGACAACCTCTGATACTCTATCATCGGAAGACTCCAACAGGAAGTTCCATTGCAAACATCGCCTAGCTGAGACACATTGCTGTGGATGAGGGCTAATTCACTATCTAGCAGCTTGTTCTAACAGGCGATCCAGTGAGTGCACCGAGGTCACAATGCTCCGCAACATCGCCTGTGCCCTACCAAGGCAAGCGCCACGAAGGGTAGCGGCATCAACCATTCGAGCTATTTCTACAACTACGTTAAGATCGATGCCAGCTGGACTTCCGGCCGTAGATCCTCCAGTATCCTCCGCGCTACTATCTGACTCATATCATCTCCTATCGACAGCCGAAAAGGCAGGCTCTGCGGAAGATGCGCTTTTCCAGCAGCAGGTGCAAGATGTGAAACAATGGTGGGCTAGCCCTAGGTATGAGGGCATCAAACGGCCATACTCTGCCGAAGATGTGGTCAGCAAGAGGGGGTCATTACAGCAAACATATCCTAGCTCTCTGATGGCACGGAAGCTGTTCAACTTGTTCAAAGAAAGAGGCGCCAAGGGGGAGCCTGTACACACAAGTCTGTCACCCTGGAAGGAGAAGTCTGGATATATGGACTAAACTCCCTACAGTGGGCGCCATCGACCCGGTGCAGATGACCCAACAGGCGGCGAACCAAGAAGTCCTCTATATATCCGGCTGGGCATGCTCATCCGTCCTCACCAGTACTAATGAAGTATCGCCTGACTTTGGCGATTACCCCTATAATACCGTGCCAAACCAAGTGCAGCGTATATTTAAGGCACAATCAATGCATGATCGGAAACATTGGGATGCAAGAAGGAAAATGACCCCGGAGCAAAGGCGTGATACACCGTACATAGATTACTTCAGACCAATAATAGCGGATGGAGATACCGGGTAAGCAGGATCCAAGGATGGGTGAGAAGAAGCAGCTAACAGGGAGTGCAGGCACGGAGGACTATCCGCAGTATTGAAACTCGCGAAACTATTCGCAGAGAATGGTGCCGCAGCCGTACACTTTGAGGACCAGCTGCACGGTGGCAAGAAGTGCGGTCATCTGGCCGGAAAGGTACTTGTACCTGTGGGAGAGCACATCAACCGTCTGGTAGCTACCAGGTTTCAATGGGACCTTATGGGCTGCGAAAACCTTGTCATCGCCCGAACCGATTCAGAGAGTGGAAAGCTACTCAGCAGTGCGATCGACGTTCGAGATCATGAGTTTATCCTTGGTGTGAAGGAAGATGCTGAGCCCCTCGCAGAGACTCTACAAGCAATGGAGCTCGAGGGAGCGACCGGAGCGGAGATAGACAAGTATGAAGCGGACTGGATCAAGAAACACAAGCTTGTAACTTTTGACGAAGGTAAGTCAGTCACTTTCTGTAGAAGTCGTAAACTAACCGATACTCTACGTTCAGCGGTTGTAGAACACCTCGAATCAGAAGGCGCGGACAAAGCCAAGATAGACGAGTACACCGAGCACGTGAAGCAAAACAGTGACCTACCTCTATCACGACGACGCAGTCTTGCAGCACAGTACACCAAGTCACCCGTCGTTTTCTCCTGGGATATTCCAAGGACTCGAGAAGGCTTTTACCACTACCGGGCCGGCCTCGCAGCCGCCACCAAACGCGCAATCGAATTCGCTCCTTACGCTGATCTGCTCTGGCTCGAGACTGCTGATCCCAATGTACAGAAAGCGGGTGGGTTCGCCGGCGAAATCAGGGCCAAGTATCCTGGGAAGCAGTTGGTCTACAATCTCAGCCCGTCCTTCAATTGGATGGGCCAGGGCTTCGACGAGGCATCGCTGAAGTCGTTTATATGGGATCTTGCTAAGCATGGGTGTGTGCCCACATCTAATGACGTTTGTTGGAGCTGTGAAAAGTAGGATAGACTGACAATGAATGCAGGTTTGTACTTCAATTGATCTCCCTAGCCGGTCTCCATTCGACCGCTATGATCTCGAACCAGCTTTCCAAGGAGTTCAAGGCCGATGGTATGCTGGCTTATGTGAACCTCATCCAGAGGCGGGAGAAGGAGCTGGGGGTTGATGTTCTCACGCACCAGAAGTGGAGCGGGGCCGGCTATATTGATGGGATATTGGGAGCAATTCAGAGCGGAAGTAGTGGGAGCAAGAGTATGGGCGAGGGCAACACCGAGTCAGGTAAGAATACCACGAAGTTGAGTCTGTGTTGCTTGTTATGTGTGTACTGACGCTCATGTCTCTGTCCAGGATTCTGAAGCTGCCCCTGAACGTATGTATAAAGGACTACCTTGGAAAAGAAGATGTATATATACCAGTAATAATGATGCACACTCCTCATCGACCGAAAGCCCACTTCAGAGTTCCGAGAGGTTCCGCCGAGCCTTCTGAACGAGCATGACCCTCGCAAGTCTCTTAGTATAGCTCGACAACCCCCGCTAGTGCGAAACACAATGGCACAATACCGTGACATTCGCCACTCCACACGCTGCCCTCCGTAGGATACCAAAACTTACCAGCGACCTTTTCTAAATACCTTCAGCTCAGTACTTCGTACCTCGAACTCGTTCCCTAGACGTATTCCAGTCGAGATCTTGAACTCCGAAGTCTGCAAACATGTCGGCATCTTCAAAGAACGCGCGAAAAGCTGTCTCGGATGAGTCCCCAGAAGTCGTCCGCCACCGCACCATGACCGCCCTCCCCGAGTCAAAAGCTCAAGAAAAACCAGCAGCCAAAAATCGTCGACCCCAGCCCCAGGACCCAAAGAAGCTGGCGACCACGTCCGCTTTCCCCCAAAAAACGCAAGAGACGATTACGGACATGCTATTCGCGACACCCGAGAAACACTCCTTGGCCGCTCGCACTCAAGCTGAAACTCACAAGAATAGCACTACCAGTCCAGGTCAACCCGAGCACCCCTATCATCAAGCCTCCCTCCGAGACCCCGATGAATATCTCGAGATACTAGCTCGTGTTAGCAAACTTCGTCCGCTTTTATATTGTATATGCCGTCGTCCGGAAGGTGAGGCCGCGATGGTAGAATGTAGCAACGAGGATGAGTGTTCGATTCAATGGTACCACGCTCTATGTGTTGGCATGACGGTCTTGCCAGGGCCGGGTGGTGAGTTGAGATCTCCGTCGAAGTAATGTATCAGTGAATGGTGGCTAATGTTGTTATTGCTCAGACAATTGGTTCTGCGAGCGCTGTCAGGAGCGAAAGATTGGGAGGCTGGCCGAGCCGGGCGAGTCAGGCCCGAAAAAGCCTGCAGAATTAGTGCTCTTCGACCCCAATTCGCAGCGTCGCGCCGACCCCGTCTCAAGCACTGCCGAGGCCCTCCCTGGTTCGCGTCAAAACCTCATCTCTCTAGATGCTCCGCCTCCTGCCTCAGCCCACCGTGCTGTTGCCCCTCCAATATATTACCCTCCCGGCGCCGATTTCCGAAAACCATGGTCGAAAGAGGAGCGTGATTTGGTTCAGGTCTTGTTCGAAGAAGTCACCGCGGAAGGTATGACGAGAGGGGAGAAGAGGTACGAGGAGATTGCCAGGAGGCTGGCAGAGCGCTATGGGTTTGAGGGGAGGACGGCGGCGGGGGTGAGATGTCACTGTGCTAGGCTTCGCAGTGCCGCCAGCGGGGTTGGTGAGGGGGGTATGAAGGGGGGGAGTGTGGTGGCGGGGGTCGCCGAGGCGAGTGAGAGGGCGCGGGGGAAGAAGCGGGCTGAGGAGGGCGAGGAGGATGACGGAGATGATGAACAGGAAATGAATGAGGGGGTGTGATAGCTGGTAGCATGCAATGGAGACCTCCAGGGGTACATCTCGGCATACACATGCATGAACAAAATGGACTTTACGGAGTCCGTAAAGCGCAGCCCTGTGAACATTTGGATGGCCAGGCTGCAACATCAAAGTAAGTCGTAGTCATACGAGGAGGCCCCTAACATCATGACAGTGTAGAAATCTTCACGAGGATCAAGTGCGCAGATACTAGAAGTTGGAGTGGTTGAGCCCCATTAGATGCTGCAGAGGATCGCCCTGCTTCAAACCTGCCACTTCCGGAGTGGTTCGAAAGTGCGCCCGTAGGGCTGAGGAGCCATGCTTGGCGGAAGAAGAACCTTGGAAGTCGGACCAACTCGATGGGGTAAAGCGCACGCATGTGCCAAAGTCTCAGGCCGAGAAATTCTAATTCGGATTCTTGCAAAAATCTCCCCGTCAGCACCGCAGCGAGCTGAGAGTTGCTGGACTTCTCTCCTTTCTCCCACTGGGAGCGCATCGTTATTTTCATACACCTCATACTAGAGCAATACTAATATCGACGCTTTACACAAGCGCTGCATTGTTCTTCCAAGTCCAGCAGCGGTCCCCAGGGACATCTGTCTTGTCGATCGTGCCGCCCTCAACCCTTTAACGTCTTCTACCAACAGTCGGCGGAAATACGCCGTCAAAGGCGACGCGTTAATACCCTAAGGCATCTGGCCCACGAGAATGCCCCACCAGATATCCCCTCCCCTGCCGCCCACCATGATCTCCAAGTCCTCGACGCCTTCCGGCATTCCCCCAACTGTCGAAGAAGTCTCCTCCCTTTCCAACACCATCTTCACCGCCAAAACATCTCAAGCATCTCTCGACGCCGCATACGCCCTCACAAGTCTGCTGCTAAACTCGATCGGTTTCCGAGGGCTTCACGCCTATGGCGTACTCGCCGAGATCAGGAAGGCGGCGGCGGACAAGAAAGATGGCGCCAAGCGCGAAAGTGCGATGATTCTCTTAGGTGCACTGTTTGAGAAGTTTCCCGCTCAGCAGCCAATCAGTGAAGTCGTCTTTCTCCTACAAGATGGCGGAATACTGGCGCCTGCCCTGGATGCGCTCGCAGACAAGGGAGCAGTGGTGCGAGAATCGGCGCAGTATGCTCTTGATGCTTTGTTCACCAACCTCAAGCCCGAAAGTATGGTGGTTGCGCTTTTGCCAGCGTTATCGCAGTACCTAGGGAGGAGGACTGGGAAGTGGCAAGGCACCGTGGGCGCGTACGAATTGATTGGAAGGATGGCCGATAAGGCGAAGTTAGGGATGGGCAGCAAGGAAGAGGAGAAGTTTAAGGACGTCCTGCGAGAAATGATGGGAAAGAGGCTCGCAAGTCTGATCCCAGTCGTAGAAGCAGGCATGCACGACCTTAAGAATGAGGTGAATCTACTTCATATGAGGAAAATCCGTTTTGGTACTGATCAAGTGTCTACAGGTTGCAAAGCAATCGTTGAAGACGATGACATCTCTAACAACCCTTCTCTCGAACGACGACGTTGCGCCTCGAATACCTCTTCTCATCAAGACCATGGAAAATCCAAATACCGAGACCCTGCAGAAAGCGATCCATGCCCTATCACAAACTACCTTTGTTGCCATTGTCACTTCCCCGGTTCTTGCCCTTCTTACCCCTCTACTGGAACGGTCCCTCAATACACCAACTACGTCGCAAGAAGTGCTGCGCCAGACCGTTGTTGTGGTAGAGAACTTGACGAAGCTGGTCCACGATCCCGTGGAGGCGCGCACTTTTCTACCAAAACTGAAGCCTGGTGTACAAGGTGTCAAAGATCGAGCATCACTTCCTGAGGTTCGAGAACTTGCAACCCGAGCCGTAAATGTCATCAACAAGGCGATGGGAGACGATGATGGCAACATCGCAGAAGGACAGATTGCTCCGACTACGACTGAAGACGTCCTCAAACTTCTAGAGAAAGAGATCAAACTCCTTGGTGGTCTCGCTGGACAGCCCGGTGATGCAGAGGTCTGGGCTCTCGCGAAAGCCTATATCTCAGAAATGGTTCGGGAAGATGTCAATTTGCGCGAACTAAAGCGCATCAGTCCTTGCATCGCACCATATCTCCAGCAGCTACTCAAGGAAGATCAGGCGGATGCAGTAGCGGAATCCATTGAGAAACACTTTACCGAGGAGGATCAGCGCAAATTCGGCCAACCAATCAAAGAAGATACTGGCGAGGTAGAGATAGTCAATGCTGACTTCTCTCTCGCCTACGGTGGCATGCTTCTACTTTCGCATACGAACCTGCGGCTTCTAAAAGGCCACCGTTACGGTCTTTGTGGGCGAAACGGTGCTGGCAAATCCACGCTTATGCGAAGCATTGCGGAAGGAAAGCTTGAGGGTTTCCCTAGCAAGGACGTGTTGAAGACTTGCTTCGTCGAGCACAATCAAGGCGAAGACGCAGATCTGAGCATTCTCGAGTTCGTTTCAAAGGATCCTGAATTGGCTGCGACAGGAAGAGAGCGTATCTCGGAAGTCCTGAGCGAAGTTGGCTTTACGGCTGGTCCGGGAGGCCGACAGCAGCAAAAGGTCGGTTCGCTCTCTGGTGGTTGGAAGATGAAGCTGGCGTTGGCTCGCGCCATGTTGATGGGCGCCGATGTGTTACTGCTCGACGAACCGACGAATCACTTGGACGTTGCCAACGTCAAGTGGCTGCAAGAGTATCTGAAGAAGCACACAGAGATTACGAGTCTGATAGTCAGTCACGACTCTGGTTTCTTGGATGAAGTGTGCACCGATATCTACCACTACGAGGGTAAGAAACTGGTGTGCTATCAAGGCAACCTCGCGGCGTGAGTCTAATTACATGTGTCCCCGAAACAGAGTCCAGACTGACGTCCATAGGTTCGTACGAGTTAAGCCGGAAGCAAAAAGCTACTACACGCTTTCAGCCTCCCAAGTTCAATTCAAGTTCCCCAACCCAGGCATACTTACGGGCGTCAAGTCGAGTACAAGGGCTATCATTCGGATGACCAATTGCACGTATACCTACCCAGGCGCGTCGAAACCTTCTCTGTATGATGTTACCTGCGCTCTCACGTTATCTTCGCGCACCGCCATTATCGGCGCAAACGGAGCAGGCAAATCCACACTGATCAAGATGCTCACCGGCGAGACGATCCCACAAACAGGAAAGGTTGAAAAGCATCCAAATTTGCGGATTGGTTACATCAAGCAGCATGCATTGGAGCACGTTGAGATGCACATGGAAAAGACGCCGAATCAGTACCTGCAGTGGCGGTATGCCAACGGAGACGACCGAGAAGTCTTGATGAAGCAGACGAGAGTTCTGACTGCCGAAGACAAGGCTCAGATGGAGAAATTTGTCGATTTGGGAGATGGCAAAGGTGGGCGACGGATTGAGAATCTAATGGGAAGACAAAAGTGGAAAAAGTCTTTCCAGTACGAAGTGTAAGTTACGGTCTCGTAAGCAGATCTCTGCGCGGCAATTGACTGGTGGACAGAAAATGGGTGGGCATGCTCCCTAAGCACAATTCCCAGATCTCCCGTGAGACTCTTATTGAGCTGGGATTCGACAAGCTCGTTCAGGAGTTCGATGACCACGAAGCCTCGCGTGAAGGTCTTGGATTCCGGACGCTTGAGCCCAAGGTCATCTCGAAACACTTCGAGGACTTAGGTCTTGACCCAGAGATTGCCAACCACAATGAAATCTCTGGACTGTCTGGTGGACAGAAAGTCAAGGTCGTGCTCGCAGGGGCCATGTGGAATAACCCTCATCTTCTCGTGCTCGACGAACCGACCAATTTCTTGGATCGTGATTCCTTGGGCGGTCTCGCAGTTGCCATCCGGGACTACAAGGGTGGTGTTGTTATGATCTCGCACAACGAAGAATTCGTCGGGGCTCTATGTCCCGAGCAATGGCACGTTGCGGATGGACGCCTCACGCAGAAGGGTCACCTGGCTGTGTCCCTCGACCGATTCGAAGACAGCAGACCGGGCAGCAGTAATGCCAGCAGTGTTGTCTCGAGTGCCACCGCCTCCGCAGTCAACTCGGGAGCGGAAGATGGCGGGGACATGAAGTTCAAGGCGAAGAAGAAGAAGAAGTTGACCAGGCAGCAGATGAAGGAGCGGGAAGTCAGGAGGAGGTTGAGGCACATTGAGTATGTCTTCACCCAAATCGCTCATCATCTTGTTTTGTACTCACATTATCCGCAGATGGTTGAATTCACCGAAGGGGACACCTCACCCTCCGGACACGGACGACGAGGCTTAGGTTAGGGATCCTCGTGTGCATGAATATCACTGGGTATAGATATAACTTGGTACGGATGTTGTTTGGCATTGGCGCCTCACGCAGTCATGATGACATTGGGCTTTCTGGCGCAACTTATAGACGGGCTTTGCTGGTTTGACGCACGATAGAAGATACCTCTGGCATGATGTGATAGTAATGGATGATAGAAGGGCGGTCAACAGCTGCACCGCGGCTCTCTACGGCAGTCGGCTGAGTACTTTAGATATACCGATGGGAATACTGCATAAAGAGTCTTCACACATCGAGCCTATCAGTGATTCTAGCTGCTACTCGTGAGGTCTGAAAGGTTGAAGGGAGGAAGAGAGAGCTAGACGATAGGATGGTAGCCGTAGAGTAAGTCGTGGAGTAAGAGAATGGATGATCCAAGTAGTTCTCGCTCTCTGAGGTTGCACCGGAAATCATAGCCGTGATAGGATAATCTACGCCGAAACACCGAGGCGCCGTTGGCTTGGAATTTAGGTCGGGCAGAATCCTGGTTATCGGGATCTTGCATGGACAGCCCACACCTCTCCGCTGCTTGTCCCCCTTCTTCTCTTTCCCCAATCTGTCAATTCGATCACTCATCCGGCGTCAAGGGTGCCTGTCACGAGAGAGGAAAGAGGGGGATGCATGTGCAGCCTTCACCTCAATCTTCCCAATCAAGCGACATCCGTGACGCGTTCAAACCTCGAGAGGGTCTGCAGTCTCCACCCCACTCACTGTGCTCTCGAGGTTTTCACAAGTCACATCCACCGTGACAGATGCCATTGGAGTTCATCCTCTTCTCCTTCGTCTTGCCCAGCACTGCCACGGCGACGCCCGGCCACGGCTAAAGCATGTGCCGTAGTAACTTTTGCGGCATGGCTTGGCAGGCTAATCGCAGCGGCCGTTCGTCTGGTAGGAGTAGCACTTCAGGTAGTAGGTTAGCAGTGGGCCAGCTTCCCTTGATCTGGTACTCGAGTACCATGCTGGACTGCCGCCAAACTTGCTCCTCCTCACGCATCATCGGAAGCCGCGCCCGCCTATGCTTGGCTCTCTGTTGAAGGAGTCGCAGAAGGCTGGATGGACCGGGATCGGGGCTTGGGAATCATGCTCTGGACGGGAGATGGGACATTCTTGAGCTCGACGGATCCTCTGGTCTTTATCTTCTTCGTCCTGCTAGCTATCTTTTACACGACGTCGTCCAGTGCTGTCGTTGGGGTGGAGGCCGTGCCCTGTCCGGATCTCGATGAATGAATTGAGAGTCAGGCCGATATCACGTGTGTGCTACCACCTGCCTATGTGGTCGTGTGCCCGTCCGATTGGCATTCGATACATGGCCAATCATTAGCCAGTTTGTCTCCCCTCCCGTCCCAACTGCTAAGAGTAAGATAGTCCTGCCATGATGTTGATACGTTCTAGACCCAGCCCAGGTGCAAGCCCAGGTGCAAGCCCTAAGCGATAAGGGACCTCGAAGTCCAGACTAGCTGCTCCTTCTCTCTGGGACCGCAGTTACACGGTACCTTACCTTGCTGATACCTGGAGCTTGGAGCCTGGAGCTTGTTCCTCCCATCAACATCGTGCCTACATTAGCTCGACGCCTTTCCAAGCCTGTCGCCCTCCTCCTTCACTGCCCTTCCCCTCCCCTCCCGCTCCGCATGCTATAATCCCTCCGTCATCGCTGCAGCCCCTTCACTCGTCCCACATCACCCCGTCATTCTCATTCCCCCACCCACCTCATCGCGGTCCACTCATCCTACTCGGCGACGTCAGCAAACATCTCTCACGCCGAGTTCTGCATATTCAACGGTATTGGCACTGATGACAAAACAAGAAGCCGCAGTCATGTCGATTGAAAAGGTCGATACAAATATCACTCGTGCGCCGTCGGATGACCACATCGGGAACGTGAAGGAACTCGATGCCGACGCCCTGGCATTGGCCCAGATGGGCTACACCCAAGACATGAAGCGAAACTTCTCCGTGCTGTCGGTCCTGGGCGTTGGTTTCTCTCTCACCAACTCCTGGTACGTTATTGATCCAGGCCACTGCGATGATCATTGTTGATACTCGACACAGGTTCGGTATATCGGCCGCCCTGGTCACTGGGATCAACTCGGGAGGCCCCATTCTAATCATATATGGCATCATTCTCATTGCCCTGATCTCAACATGCGTCGGCATCTCGCTCTCAGAATTGGCGAGCGCTTTGCCCAATGCCGGTGGTCAGTACTTTTGGGCGAATGAGCTGGCGCCGAAGAAATATGCCAACTTCGCCTCATACCTTACAGGGTGGTTTGCGTGGGCTGGAGCCATCTTTACATCCGCCAGTGTTGCCCTTGCAGTGGGTAGCGCATGCGTGGGGTGCTGGCAGCTCTCTCATCCTGACTTGTACGTCTTTCCATCTCTGCACCTCAAGCCAGACTCGGACTGACCACTCCCAGCGCTATCCTACCCTGGCACGTCTTTGTCGCATACCAAGTCGTCAATGCCTTCGCATTCGTCTTCAACTGCTATGGCAGACTACTTCCCTACATTGCATCAATGGCACTCTACACCTCCCTCATATCCTTCTTCGTCATCATGATCGTCGTCCCTGCTAAGGCTCCCTCTCATCAAGACGCCAAATTCGTCTTCGCCAACTTCGTCAACAATACCGGATGGGCCTCGAATGGCATTGCCTTTATCGTCGGCCTCATCAACACCAACTGGGCCTTCGCTTGCCTGGACTGTGCGACGCATTTGGCCGAAGAGGTTCACAGACCAGAGAAGATGATCCCCATCGCCATCATGGGCACCGTCGCCATCGGCTTCATCACCGCCTGGTTCTACTCCGTATCCATGTTCTTCAGCTTGAACAACCTGGACGCCCTCTTCGCCACCCCGACATTAGTACCCATCCTCGAGCTCTTCTACCAAGCTCTGCGAAGCAAGGCGGGCGCAATCGTGCTGGAGAGTATGATCATCGCCACGGGAATCGGATGCCAGATTGCGAGTCACACGTGGCAATCGAGGTTGTGTTGGAGTTTTGCGAGAGATAGGGGTTTGCCGTTTGCGGGGTTTTTGTCCAAGGTTCACCCGACGCTGGATGTGCCTATTCAGGCGCATTTTGTCAGTTGTGTGATTGTGGCGATTTTGGGATGTTTGTACTTGGGGTCGTATACTGCGTTTAATAGGTACGTCGAGCGTCCTTTCTTTGTATTTCCAAATTGGCGATTGCCGCTGCGAAATGGTTCCCCCATGAAAGATTGCAGAAGGTGGCCATTTATCGAGCCTGGGACGATCGAACACTGCCTTGCGGGACTGCGGGTTTCGTACCAACGTTTGCGAACAGTCCGATACATCTGTCTCAAAGCCGATGGTGGAAACCTGATCACTTTGGCGGCCCCTGCGACACCTGAGGTGCTTGATCATGAATTTCCTGCACGAGAGCACCCCGGAGACAACAAAGCGGACACCATTACAAACAGTCATCATGGCTCCAAACCATTGCACCTATCATGATTCCCGCCGCTGTCTTCGAGGACCGCAGCCTCTACCGTTCTCTATCTTATTTACAATGGTCCGCATTTATACTAACATATCCCCTCTCCAACAGCATGGTAACCGCCTGCATCGTCCTCCTCTACATGTCCTACGCCATCCCCGTCATCTGCCTCCTGATCAAAGGCCGCAACAACATCCGCCACGGCCCCTTCTGGATGGGTCCCATCGGGCTCTTCTCCAACATCGTCTTACTCATCTGGACCCTGTTTACGCTCGTCATGTACTCTTTCCCGCCCATTCAGCCCGTTATGGCCAGTAGTAAGTTCTTCCGCATTCCCTTATCGTTGTGCTTGTGATCCAATCGTCAGAGTGTGATGTGAGATGGATGAGAGGCAGAAGACTGATCTAAAGGTGGATGTAGATATGAACTACGTCTCCGCTGTGTACGGCGTCGTTGTTTTCATCATCGTGGTGGACTGGTTCGTGCGCGGGAAGAAACATTATCGTGGGCAGGAGAAGAGACATGAGGAGGCGCATTTGGTGGGGGAGCATGATGGTACGGTGCGGTAAAAGCGGCTTCCATAGGCATGGCTTGGGGTTTAGGCGGCGGATTTTTTCAAGTCAATATAGGGACTGTGAGCTTGTGTCGCTGGGCGCTGGGCGCTTCTTCATGGGTGGCGGTGGCGGTGGTTTGCTATTGCTGCGTGCAGGGTTTAGGTGGGCATACGGCCTCCTGAGAGAGAGCTTTGAATCTACACTTTTGCCTCCTGCAACCCTCGAGTCAAGTTTTCTAAGTTTGTGTGCAACTAGTCTTGATGCTGGTATCTCGGGTTTCTGGGGAAGAGCTAGGACGCATTGGCCTGGATAGCTTTTACCGACTCAGTTGAGCGGTAGGTATGTCAACTACGGCTGTGACTTCTGCCTTGGTCTAACACAACTGCTTGCTTGTCTCGCCTGCTTGGGTTGGCTCAACTGGTCTAGAAGGTTGGTGGTGTGGATCTTTCATATGGGGAATGGAATCGGATGAATGCGATTTCCTTGCCTTGTCTTGTCTTGGCTGGTGCGGTGCGGAGCTGGGCTGGGCTGGGCTGCAGTGTAGTGCTGTACAGTGCGGTACAGTACACTGTGGTTCGGGAGGGAGGGATGTGATATGCGACACACCCCTCAAGCCATGACGTTGGGGTGTCTACCCCCACCAGATGGAATGACCGGAGCGGAAGAGCGGTAACGGCCATTGGGTTCATTCTGTTCCATTCCATTGCGGTGCTACTTGCGGGAAGGGTAGTGAAAGAAGCTGAAGAGATTGCAGGTTGGGGCTCTGGGTGAGATCGTGGGATGGAATGGGGGATGAAATGGGGGATGATGGTGTGGAGTGAAAGCGGGGGAGAGTGGAGAGGAGAATGTGAGGGGGGTTGTGAGAAGGGTGTGTGGGGGAGAGGGTCGAGGGAAGAGGGTAAAGGGTAGAGGGTTGAGAGGTGGGTGGGTGTGTGGAGGTTATGGGGCCGGGGGAGAAAAACGGGGAAGGGGGACCGGGTGGTGAAGGGGGTTGAAAAAGAGAAAAGAGGAGATTAACGAGTGGGGTTGTTGGGGGTGGATTGGTGGACGGAGTGGTGGTTGGGAAAGGGATTTGGTACGGCAGGTTCGATGTTTTGGTGTGGCGGTGGTGGTGCTTTGTACGTTGGTTTAGATGGCCCTGTTGACGTGGACGCGCTGGTGCGAGGTGCGAGTGGAAGCTTGATCTTGTAGGAGGAGGGAGGGGGAAGGTGGGCTCGTGGTGTGCTGGGCAATAAGGGGGGGGGAGGGGGGAAGGGGGCCTGGGGTTCGAGAAAAGCGAGTGAGACCGGAGGAACAGTAGTGGAGTTGGCACTGGGGCTTGGAGGAGTCGGGAGTGACGATGGGAATGGGGGAGAGGCTGCGGTGTAAAGGTTAGGAGTGATGGTGGGAGAAAGCATGGATGAAGAGGATGGACTTGGCATCGAGGGACAACGCAACTGTTACCAGCGAAGTTGGAGATCGTTGCGTACATCTTGTAACATCTTGGGCATCTTGGGCATGTTGAGGCCAGTCATGCTTGCGTGGTGGCTTTCATATTGGGGTTTTACTGGTCCGTAGGATGGGTAGGGCGGCTTTGGGATTTGTGCTATATTATTTCTGTGTTTGAGATTTTCGATGCTTGGGCTTTGAATGCGTGATATGACTGCTAGGTTGATCTGAAATAACGCTAGAGATCCTTTCGTGCCTCTGCCACCGCCTCTCGCCGTAATTTCGTGAATGATTTTGGTCCCACTCTCTTCTTGTCGAACTGGCTACTCGGTGATATGGATGTTAAGAATGCCAAATACTGGACTTCTCTTTGTGCTGAGTTAGTGATGCTCTTTCTCATAGTTCATGCTCAATCACCCACATGTTCTTTATGTCCGCCACATTATCGTGCTGGCTTTCATCATTCCACTCCTCGGTGCTGCTAAGCTAGGTGATACAGCGTAACACACAACAGGTAAGGTTGACGTTAAAAAGAACAAAGAGAACAAAGTGCTGGGAGCCCCTTCTGCGTAGAGCGGACCTTGTAGTGGCTTGATGGTCGTAGCAGCCTTGCGGTAAGAGTTGTGAAGGTCGCAATTGCCCAACATGGGCTCTCCTATCAGTCTCTCGTACGTACTGGCTGTAGAGTTGCTAAAGTGCACTGAGTTTTGTCTTGCGAGCTCTGCCCGGGCTGCCGTTGTAGGTATCTTGTCAAGATCTTCCAGAGACTCCCCCAAATGCTTGCCCAAGGTTGTGGTAGACGGAGTTGCGTACCGGGCTGAATACCGCGAACTGTGAGCCATGCTCGCCGATTGCATGAAACAGACGAATCATGTGCCCAGCAACTCGTTCAAATCCTTCATAGACCAAAAAGTATCCGGATGACTCGCCCCCACCACTTTTGTGTTCAGATCCACGACTCTCCTCATGAGCGCAACGGCTTCGTCACTACGCCCTTGTCGGTGGTAAGTCCAGGCCAGATTGTGCATACAAGTAATTGTGAGTGGATGCTCAATTCCCAGTGTCCTCGAACTAGGCTCCAAAGCTGACAACCCCAACTCCTCTGCCTCCTTCCAACGTTCCTGCATCGAGTATGTCAATGCCAGCTGTACCATGCTCACTACAGTACTGTAATTTTCCGGACCCCATTGATCGTGAGCTGTCTTCATAAGGCGCATATGAAGTATCTCAGCCTCCATCAACCGCCCCTGCCGAGTGTAGATTGTGGCGAGATCCAGCATGCTCATCAAGGTATGGCTGTGGTCTTCTCCGAGCACCCTTTTGCGGAAATCCATGACTTGCACGTAAAGCTCTTTGCCTTGTCATACTGTTCCTGCTCGAAGTACACAAGGGCCAGAGTTCTCATGATTCCTATCGTGTCTAAGTGTTCTAGCCCAAACGCCTCCGTACATCTCATAACTGCTCGTTCACCAATTGTTACTGCAATTTCATACGAACCCATATCTTCGAGGAAATTGACAAGCCACAATTGAGCTCCTAGGTAGTCACTGTGATTGGTCGGCGAGGACGCTAAGTATTCTTCATAGTTTTCGTTCTGTACTACGATGTGTGTCGTCAGATTCTGTCTGGATGATAGAGGTAGCTTGAAATGGTAGCTTTTCTTCCGATAAGAACTGGTCAGTACTGCCTCTATGAGCATTGTCGCTATGAGGCTGTTTTCCTGGCAGATGGACTTCTCTGTGCGTAGTCGAATCCAGTCTTTAACAAGAGGATGCATTGATGAATGACAGAATCCATCTGCTTCTTTTGTGAACGTCTGCAGTAAGGATAGATCTTTCAGAACAATCAAGATATCTTTGAACCGTTCACCATCCCATTCGCAGTCACGGTCTGTGAAATCTCTGAGCCATGCAAGCAGCTTGAAGGTCTCCGGACGCGCTCTCTCAGTCCGCTTATACTTTGAGAACATTATTTCGGATATGTCCTTGTTGTCAAAGGATGCGAACAGCGTCAGCAATTTGGTCTCAGTACCGTCCTTACAAGTTTGCGATTGGAGCTGTTCGAAGGAGAGCTCCCAGGTTATGAAGACGTTCAGTGTGGTCTCTTTCTCCTCGTCACCCAATTTCCGACGGTATTGAGACAGTTGCGATGTGGTTTTCAAGACGATGTCCTTCCGCCGCTTGTAGTCATCTAAAAACTCTTGAAGCCCTATTCCTCGTTTTCTGATGTAAGACCGACACGGGTTTAGGGGATAGAGGTTTGTTACGAGTGGATGCGAGATCGGAGGTGGGATTCACCCCCTGGGTTGCCGGGGGGGGGAGGTTGGATGGGGAATTGTGGGTTGTGGAGGAGGGAGGGAGGCACGCGGGGGGGTTTGGAATCTGGGGTGATTGCAACGGGGAAGGTGGAGGGGGGTGTGGGCAGTGGTTTGACAGTCAGTGGTGAGTCGGGAGGCTTTTGATGGTACTCGGAGTAAGAAGCATGCGGCGCGGTGAGCTAATAATAGATTAGGTCACACATGTCTCTCGGTTGACGACCTAGGCTGAGGCTGAGGGGCCTCGCACCGTCAGAATAAGTGGCAGTTCGCAACGGGTAGACCGCCTAATATTTTGACGGCGACCTGCTGCTGAGGGTCCCCAAGGTTTCTCAGTTCAAAGACCGCGACCTAATTTTTACGGTACACGAGGCATGTCGTGCATTGCTGACCTTGCAGGTAAGCAGCGGGCAGGCTGACTTGCATATCTGTAAGACTGCATTTTCAAATCATTCCCGCTCCTGTCGGGTTGGGGATGCCGCGTGTCATACTAACATAACGGGCGTGCATCAGTTTGGGGGCCTAAATTCAGCGAGACTGTGTGGTTCTCGGTGGTGGAACTTGTGTTCTTTGGTAGCAATGACTTGTTGCTAGGCCTCAGCTTTCTGCTATATCCTCTCGGTGTTCTGCCGAAGGATCATATTAAGGTGGTGCGGTCGCACTTGCATATGCGTGTTCAGGCATTATGTTCGAATGGCTTAAATGACGCGGTTTGAGTACGTCGTATCCTTCCTGAAGTGGAGGAGCGGCGCTGATGCTCAGCTACGACTTCACTGTTCCACCTTACTCTGACCACTGGCAAGAAGATATCCTTTTATTGTGGTATTGCAGACGTCTATAATAGCCTTCTTCCTTTGTGTCTGCACATCTTTGTCTGTCAGTCGATGCAGCTTGACCGTGTGTCCTTTCTTCTGCTATTTTGCCATATTCGGACAATCCCTTCAACTGGATCTTGTGCATTAACAGCATGGCTACTCCAACTACCACCTTGACACCAGAGCAGAGTGCGGCAGCGCTTCAAACGCTACTGAACGGTCCGGCCGCCCCGCCTCCTGCTGGAGTAACGTCCGACTTTGATCATACTTCAAACATCAGCGTTATCATCCCCCTGACCTTGACCCTCTGTATCACTTTCACAACTTTGGCTATTCTCATGCGCATGTATACCAAGCTATTCCTTGTTCGGTCTATAGCGCCAGAAGACTGTGAGTGTTCACGTCTTATTTGACTTAGCCGCAGACTTGCTGAAAATCTCCAGACGCTGTTGTCTTAGGATGGGTAATCTCTGACCAGAAGAAACGTTGTTTCTGTCACTGATCTTAGCAGTTGGGTCTGGCTGCGGAGATCATTCCATCTGTATTCACTCTCAAACATGGTAACTCGCTTCATATGTGGAACGTACGGCTGAAAGACTTCCTCAGTATGCTTTACGTACGTTCACGTATTCAAAAGCGGTACTTGTAGATTTAAGACTAACAGCGCTTCTAGTACCTCAACATTTTTTCAATCCTCTATGGCCCTATTATCTTTTCCGTTAAGCTTTCCATCCTCCTTCAGTATCTCAGAATCTTCGTCCCCACCCGGAAAGGCAATATGGTTTTGTTTGTGGGAGTTCATATCTGCATCTGGAGTTGCTTCGTCTGCTATTTGGTCACTACTGCCTTTCTGATTGCCATGTGTAACCCACGTGAGAAGCTGTGGAAACCGTATCTGCCAGGTCACTGCTTCAGTTACATTGCCAATTATCAGGCTACGGGGATATTCAATGTGATATCCGACTTCGTGATCCTGATTCTACCAATCCCCTCTGTTTGGAAACTACAGCTGCCCTTGAGAAAGAAGCTCGGCGTGATAGCTGTCTTTGCGACAGGTTTCTTGTACGTATTTACTTACGCAGTCCTATTCCCCAAGCCCTTACAGATCGAGACAAGCTCTTGCGGTCAAGATGGATTGTCACTCACCATCCGATCCGTGTCTCGGTTTAGACGTATCGATTAACTTGTATATCTAGCGCTTGCGTAACATCTATCGCACGCGCCTATTACACGTGGAGATTTGCCGACTCCCCCGATTTCAGTTACAACATCAACGGATTGGGTCTCTGGTCCTGGGGCGAAATCGCCACCGGCATCATCGTCAGCTGCCTCCCCGTCCTCCCCAAGTTCTTCCAACACGTCGCCCCCAAATTCCACGGGCACACTACTTCCGAGCACAAGTCAGTGTCCTCTGGCATCACGAAAACGATAGTAGTCTCCTCCAAGTACGAGCAACCTCTCGGACAGTCAGGTGGAGTTGAAAGCACGGCGGCGGCATGGAATGACGCATATGACTCGCGGGCTCAGCTCCGGGGCGAGTATATCACGCTTGAAGATTATGACAGAATGTCGTCAAAGACGGGGACTAGTGTGGGACAAGCTGGTCGCTTGACCGGTGATCCTGCGCCTCACACACGAGAAGAGGTCTAGACTCCCCCCTCATGAGCTTCCAGGGACGGTTGCGGAGTGGAGATGGAAAAGTTGATCCGTGAGTGATCTGGTTGGCTCAGGGGATTTCAAGCTTTGTAAAATACCCACATTTGCTTCATTTATCAACGCGTGCTTCATGGAGAGACTAGAAGTTCATGAAGTGATTGGCTCCTTCAGAGACCATTAGTCTTACTTTCTAGGTGGTCTTATTCACTACTTACAGGAGCATGGTGGGAGATATCATGCGTTCTATCTTAGTGACAAAACCAAAAAGATCGTTGAACTCATTTGCTGACTTTATATAAGTGCAAGAAATTGGTGTTATCTGTGTGGTTGAGAAGACATGTCGCTCCTACCCGCACGATATGCACAACTCAGTCAGCCCAGTCACATTTGCACTCAAGAGCCTCAGCAGCAGTCAGGTGATGAAGTCCTCAGTTGCTTCATGAGAATCTAGGCGAATTTCATTGATCGATATGGGGTCTACGAGGACTCGTTCCCTCTTATGAATTGATGACAGCATCAAGAAGTAACTGCAAGTTTCATAAGGTGATTCAGATGCTTCATGAAGGATTAAGATTCATAAGTGAACTGGACCACAGAGAACTCAAGGGGTTGGTCACGACAACAAAGTCTTAGATCGCCGTAATGTAATCGTGTTGATTAATGGATTGAGGATGCACATGTTGTTTCATAGACCAGGTCCCCATTTAGCCATAATTGCAGATTCTCAGAACGTAGTGGTTGGACTCTCTGTATTACATGTGCTATATACCTAGTGTACCTTTTGTATATCCGCATATAGACTCTTTTTACCATCAGTCATTGGTCATTCACGGCTACTCTCAACGTCTCTTGGGGGCAGTCCCCACTCCTTCCTAACATCGTCACCTGCAGCTCAGTTGCTCCTGAACAGCGCAATATTGTCGGGGAAGACATTGATGTTGTCAGCGTAACTTGCCACCCTCGCGCCGTTTATCGTAATCATGTCCGTCGCACCAATGGTGTTTAGGTTGTAAACATCCACGTTGTTGATACCGTTGCCCTCGATGTCGAAAATACGCTCTTGGCAGGTCTCACCATTACCGTAGTTGGAGCAAGCTAAATCACGACGTGTCAGCTTTCGATTCCGTGACTATATTTGTAGGGCCGGGGAAGAGGGAGCGGCTTACTGGTACTGTAGTTGTTAAAGAACGAGTAGAGACCTGCGCCGTAGACGAGAATAGACTGGGAACCCAGCACACGAAGACCCCATGCGTCAGCGCAGTTACCGGTCTGTCCTTGGCATGAGGCTACGAAGTCGGGGTCGTTGAGATTCTTCACGGGTGGGAAGGGGATCGTGGCATTGGGGTTTGGTTGGTAGTAACTGGGCGCCATGTTAGCTGGGAGCTCTCTCCTACGCAAAGACTGGTCAAGAATCGCTGGTCAAACATACGGAGTCTCCGTCTGGATCTGTCCCATAAACGCGTTCTGAGTGTTCGCGAGCTGGTATTGGTATAGAGCGTGATGTTCCACAGCCGTACCAACAAGCCAAAGATTACCGGCTTTGCTTTCGATCAACAAGCCCCGCCCAGTATAAACGGTCACCTGCGTGCTAGTTGGGTCATCCAGATCGTGATCCGCAGTCCAGAGCCAGACGTTCTCGAGGTACAAGCCCGAGGCGGACTTGGTAACATGCATGGACAAATATGCCGCGATACACTGAGGTTTCACTGGTGCCGGCGGCGTCTGAACGGTGGGGGTAGTCGGGCACTGACCGACTTGGAGACCCGAACCTACGAAACCCCCAATACGAGTATGCACATCCCACATTCCAGAGGGTGAACCGCTCGAGGAGCCCAGGTTCCACTGGATGAGAATTGCACCAGCCTGGCCGGCGGTGCTGCTGGACTGGGTGGCGACGATCATGTCGGACCATTCCACAGTACCGCTGTCTCCATTTTTACCCACCTGTACTACGACTTGGGGTTTGTTCATATCGGCGAAAAATGGGCCGCTTGACATGATGACGGAGTAACTCTCGCCGACGAGCTTCGAGCCGGGTGGAACGTAGAGCGTGCTGGTTACTTTGTATGTTCCCGCATCGAAGAAGACGATCTTTCCCTGGGCGGCAGCAGCGAGGATAGTGATTTGTAGGGCACGGGTGTCATCGGTTACACCATCTCCCTTGGCACCACCGGAGCGGGTTGACAGGAATTGGGAAACTGGGACGTTACCATACTGTGGCTTCGAACGTTCATAAAACTTGCCGCCTTGGAGAAGGGAACCAGGCCTGTTGAACGGCGGGATAGGTCCTTCGAAGTTCACCGGGCCATTTGGAGTGTAAGAGTGTCCTTGGCCCCACGCAGCGATTGTCGTTGTACCCGTGGTGCCTGCAAGAGCTGGACCATTTGGTCCTTGCACCACCACAGGCACGTTGGTGATTTGCACGTTCTCCAGGATCAAGCTTCCGGCTGTGGGTGGCTGCGAAGTTGCATCGTGTGCCGTCACAATACCAACGGGTGTGTTGCTGATGTAGCTGTCGATGAACGTCACAGATCCTACTGTCTGAGCAGTGGGACCGCCATTGGCCATATTCTACTCTCATATTAGGACCCCTCGAAAGTGGTATTAGAGGTGATATGAACTTACAAGACCAGTGCTGCAGTTATTGATCGTGATTGATTTGTAAGTCCAGCCCCAGTCCCATAGTTGATTGATGGCGGTCACAGAGTTGTAGAAGGAAAGGTTGCGCATGGTAAACTGCTGGTTGCCCAGAACGGCGCCGGCGTTGCCACCGTAGAACACCAAGTCATTCAGAAAACCGCCGGAACCTGGCCATGGAATATTAGTATTTGTATCCAAGAACCAACCATCCCATCTCTCTGGGGCACCTCAGCAGCACACGTGACGGTCATGAGACGCTTACCGCTCTCGATGAACAGACCCTGGTGCTGGGTCCCTGGCGCGTCACTCATCTTGAAGACGACATTCTGCAGACTCGTCGCTTGTGCTGTACAGGCTATTAGTTGAAAGTATCAAATCAAGGCTCGCTTTCTGCATCACTAACCTGTCGGCCAATGAACCCCCGTGGCAGCGGAAGTCGCGGGGATGTTGGTCATATCAAGGACAAAGTTCCTAATCTGTCGGTAGAAGACGTTTGTAGCACCAAATCCAAGCACACCTCCGGCCTGATATTCGTCTCCGTCGATCATGCCGAACCCTGGACCGCCGAAGTTTGCGGCTGCAACGATTGTAGGGACATCGTTCGGGTTACCGATAAGCTGTGTGTAGTAATAGTCGATGATCGAGGAGGAGATTAAGTACGTGCCGGCGGGGAAGTACACTACAGCGGGCGTAGTGGTCGAGGATTGGCAGGCACCGGGAGCACATCGACCACCGCTGCTGATGGCATTATTGATGGCAGCAGTATCGTCAGTGACACCGTCTCCCTTGGCTCCGAAATCCTTGATACAAGCGGCTTAGCTTCTTGTCCAAGAAAGTGTGATGGAGTTGGGAAGGAAGGACAAGGTACCATGACATTACGGAAAACTTGGTAGCCAGCGTTTGGGTTGAATGCTGCAACGCCTTGATGCTTGATCTGCTCAAGCCAGTATGCTCCGGTGTTCGCTGCTGGCGGGGGTGCATGTTTTGGGTGCCACCCCTTCGCTTGTGCAGCCGCATTGCCAGACGGTCCGTGGTAGCCCACGTGGGAGCCAAACTCGCTGAGCATCTGCTGCACGGCTGCCTCGACTTGAGGGATGTGAATGCCATAGTCGGCAGCAGCTGTCCCGGCGGACGCCAACAAGGCAACAAGGGAGTGTATGGTCCGCATCGTGGCTCGAGTCGTCAGAGCAGATTGGGGATGAAGAGGAAGGAGCATAGGCCGTTGGGGGCTTCATCAAGATATAAGTAGGTGCAGGTACCCACCCCACCACAAGCTTCAGCCCCTTGCACAACGCCATCGTCATCACTTGAGCTGGTGTACTTCGTCTGGTGGCATGAGAAATTGCATCCAATATTGTGCATGAGGCGTTTTGCCCTTTCTGTAAGGGTGTGATGACTGAGAGTGATGGGCGATGAGATCTGATGATCTGGATCTGCGGGGGAAGGGAGTCGGCAGAGAGACGACCGAGGTTACACAGACGCAGAACGGTCAAGGTAGCAAGGCCAGGAGTTGGTCTGGGTAGGTGAGGTGGAGTGGAGTGTCTCCAGGGGGCGATGCGTGAATCGGACTAGAGTCAACACCTGCATATATCAAGATTGCTGTGGGGAACCTGGAAGCTGGGGCCTTAGTTAAGCCTTGTGTGATTGTGGGGACGGCCCGCCCTTGCGGCATTGGAGAGCGTGCTCGGCTAAGACCTAAAAAAATATCACTCGGAGCTGCTCGATTTTTGGTAAACTTACTCTCGAGTGGCCAGTCTGAATAGAAGTTCAGAGAACTTTATGATGTGTGACTACCTCGGCGCAGTGAGAGATGGAGGGAAATCAGAAAGGGACAACATTGTTGAGCCTAATCGACAAGCTTTTTCTCAAGCAGTCCTATTCCACAGCAGATATCGCGCAACGGTCGGGCAAACCATGAAAATAAGTGGCTGTCTTCCGATCAGGAAGCCCCCGTCGATGCGCTATTGGCGATGAGAATTTCGAAGAGGATCAAACGCGCAGATGCTGAATGAAACATGAAGTCGTTGAGCTTTAGCACCACACTCTTGCCTTTACTGAAGAACACGGTCTTTTCATTATCCTTTCGCGGCTGAGAATCCCCCTGATTCTGCTTTAAATTTGCCACTTATGTTGGTAGTTCACCTGCGGTGTAGGCTTCATGGACTAGAGACACCTGGCCTGTGGGGTTGGTGGTGAGTCTTGTCTTTTACGTACTAGCGTAGCTCTTCCATATAGCGTTTGTGGTCAACAGAAAGGAGACGCTGAGAGCACATGGGAACGAGGGAAATACCCAGGTACACTCTTACCCCCATACTACGTCTCCAGCATATCGGTTGTTAGATTCTTGGCTGGTGGAGGGGATCCACACATATAAGCTGGGAGAGGCGCAGGGACACCCGGTGCCCAGGGCCTAACAACTAACATGCTGGATATGATGTAGAAGTAGGGACTTTTGACTATGCATACCTTAGTTTACTGTAAAGTAGCTGCCTATAGGGGTCTAGTGTCATCGAATAAAAACCTTGGAAATTACGTATAAACTAAAAAGAGTACCTTAGCGAAAACACACTATCAAAGACGCGCCAGGAGAGCCCCTGAATACGAGTACTTCAACGGTCAAAGCACAAAGTAGACTTTGAAGCCGACCGACCCCGCAAACGGTCCAGATCGAAAGAGCCTCAACGAAGTCGAAAATTAGAGCGGATGAAAATCGATGTAACAGCATTACTCAACGTACTTCAAGCATCCGTGAAGAAGGGCTGCAAATTTAGCCCTGAGTATCTCTGGAGAGCCGTTAGCGGTCAAAGCGACCTGCAACGCAATTGGGTGGAAATCGTACAGGAATTCTATATCAGAGCAGGGCGCTAGCGACCCCCTCCTCTCTCTGACCTCGTATTCGGAGTACTACCTTACTTTTGAAAAGGATGTGGTTCCATTATCCGGCGCTGATGCTAAAAGATGTCACTCTCGCCCCTCTGAGTCCAGTCGGAGCCGTCCGGATTCGTGATAGTTGAGGTGTTCAAGGAAATGGTCCCAACCATATTGGGGCTACCAATATGGGAGTCTTTCTTAAACTAGTCACACCTCCGTACTGTGGTACAACACTAAAGCTTGGCAAGTCTAAAGAGCCTAAAGCTCAAGGCTCAAGGCTTGATTTCAGTTCCAGCGACCGACTGCTACAGCAAGTTATCCGCGTGGCTGAGCACCTGGTCATGTCGTCCCACCAAGCATCTGGTGGCTTGAGGAAACCCCGCAACCAGCTGAGCGGTGCAGTATGTAACACTTTGCCTGCTGACAGCTTGCGACACACCCTGGCCTGCACTCGTCTGCTGGCTCTCGAACGAACCCTCTCCAGTGCACCCAATCATGACCTCATCCACACCATTCACAATCGCTGTTCCCCAAGCCAAACTCGATAGGCTGAACCAAAAGCTTGCGCTGGCCGACTTCCCGCATGAGCTCGACGAAGCCGGCTGGACTTATGGAGCTCCTCTGTTCGTAACATGGCCCCATTACTACCGTTTCTGGGCTAAAACCACACTGTGATATTCCAGAGCGGACGTGAAGCGGTTGGCGGAGTACTGGCAGGATGGCTTCGACTGGAGAAAGCAAGAGCAGAAGCTCAATGAGATGCCTCAATTCCACACGACCGTCTCCATCGATGGATTCCAGGAGGTGAACATGCATTTCGTACATCAGAAGAGCGAGGCTTCCGGCGCAATACCACTCCTCTTTGTGCATGGCTGTAAGATTGGCCTCTCTAAAATTACGGCTACAGTAAGTAGTTTTGACAAAGATCACAAGGGCCGGGGAGCTTCATTGAAGTCACGAAACTCCTGCCGCTGTTGAAAGGAGGGAATGGAGCTCCGGCCTTTCACGTGGTGGCGCCCTCGCTCCCCAATTACGGCTTTTCCTCGAGGACTACTAAGGTGAGCACTTCGGCAAGCCTGAAAGAGTCGCCGCCCAACGCTAACAACCGTAGAAAGGGTTTGCCCTGACACAGTACGCCGAAGCGTGTCACAAAGTAATGCAGAACCTTGGGTACAGCGAATACGGTACAAAATCCCCACATGCCGCTGCCTCATCGCCTTACTCACAGCTGGGCCCATAACAGTAACCCAAGGCGGCGACTGGGGCTTCTTCATCACCCGCACCATCGCCCACCTCTACCCCCACCACTGCAAAGCCTGCCACACAAACTGGGTCTTCGCCAACTTCCCCACCTTCACCAACCACCCCACCCTCGCCCTCACCTCCCTCGTCCGTCACGCCCTATCCCTCTACAGCCCCCGCGAAGCCGAAAGCCTCGAGCGCTTCAAAACATGGTGGACGGGCGACGGCCGCGGCTACCTGGCCGAACAGTCCACCAAACCCCAAACGCTCGGCTATGCGCTGACGGACAGCCCCGTCGCCCTGCTCGCGTGGATCTACGAGAAGCTGCACGATTGGACGGACTCGTATCCGTGGACCGACGACGAGATCTTGACTTGGATCTCGATTTACTGGTTTTCGACCGCGGGGCCTGCCGCCGCGTCGTTTATATACTACGAGGTGCTGCACGATACTAAGATGTCGGTGGCGGATATTCAGGGCTACATCGACACGCCGCTTGGGTTGGCGTATTTCCCGAAAGAGGTCGGGAATGCTCCGAGGGCGTGGACGGGGACGTTGGGGCCGGTGGTGCATGTGAGTGAGAGTGATAGGGGCGGGCATTTCGCGGCGTGGGAGAGGCCGGATGCCATTGCGGATGATTTGGTGAAGATGTTTGGGAGGGGGGGCGGGGCGTATGGGGTCGTGAGCGGGAAGAATGGCTATTGAGTGTTCAGATGTGTGTACTCTCGTTACTCTGGCGAAAGAAATGATGCGGGCGGCGGGGGTACAAATTCATAGCGCCAAAGTATAAAATGTAGCCATGTTTCCTAATTAGGAAACATGGCTACATTTTATACTTTTTTGTGGTGCTCGTCAGATGACAAACCGAGTCAAAGCCGCAAAGCAATACCTACCTTATTCATCGATGATTGGCCAGCATGATGCTGATGATTTCTTCTTGAGAGATAGCATTGCGAATCAAGAGTCTTCCTACTTGAATAGTTCTATTCATGCCTTCGCTAACAACACCTTTCTTACCTCATCATGCCCAAAATTCGTCGCTATCTCCAGCGCCGTCTTCCCATCCTCACTCCTCCCCAGCGCATCCGCCCCCTTCTCAATCAGTAACTCCACCGCCTTCCGCGCCCCCAGCTCCACCGCCCGAAAGAAAGTCTGCTGCAGCCGAGTCGGCCGCCCATTCTCGATGTCGGCGCCACCTTCAACAAGCGTGACAGCAGCGTCGTAACTGGCGTTGAACTGCGCGGCCGCGAGAGCGGTAAAGCCTCTTTGGTCGCGTAACTCGAGCTGCGGGTTGTATTTCAGCATCGCTTCGACGTCTTCGGTGTAATTCAGGTAGGCGGCCACGTGCAGGGGGGTGACGTTTTCGTTGTTGACGTCGTTGGGGGAGAGGCCGGCGTCGAGGAGGAGGAGGAGGATGTCGGGGTGGACGTCAATGTGGGTGGATTCGACGGCCCAGTGGAGGGCGGTGTTGTTGGTGTCGGGGTCTCTTTCGTTGAGGTCGCAACTTCTTTTCTGGAGTACGCTGCGCACGAAACCTAGGTGGCCCAGCTTGGCGTGTGACCATAGGGGCAGTTGCGTGTCGGCCTGGGCAACTTCTTTTGTCTTTTCCGCGAGGGCTTTCATGACGGCTGCTTCGCCGTGTTGCCATGCAACCTTGAATGGCGTTCTGTGATGTGCGTCCTCGATCAATGGATCTGCACCCAGTTGAAGCAGAGCCTCGGTGATTTCCAGTCGGCCAACTCGACTGGCATCATGAAGTGGTCTTTGTCCTCCTTTGCATGGAATATTGGGATCCATGCCCTTCTGCACCAGCAAATGCACAATCTGAGGTGGAGCGGATTCGCTAGCAGATGCGCTGTGGAGAAGGCTACGTCCCGAATTGTCCAAGCTGTGAAGATCGATGCCAACGAGATCCAACATCGCCTCTACGACATAAATATATCCAGAGTCCATTGCTTTCAGGATGGCAGTACTGCCAACTTTGTCCTTCAGCCATGGATCAGCACGGTGCTCTAGCAACTGGCGCACCATTCCGTCGTTTCCATATTCGGCTGCGATAATGAGCGCTGTCGCTCCATTTTTGTTTGGCACATCGACCTCAATACCATTGCAGTTCAAAATTAGTTTAACGATTGCATCGGATTTTGTTGTTGCGGCGAGAGCCAGTGCTGTATAGCCCTGTGAGTCTTGCACGTTGACCTGAATCCCGTTCTGATGAAGTAGCTGACTGACGATAGATTCACTCTCTTTAAGCACTGCGACCATGAGAGCCGTGCGTCCAGAGCTGTTGAGATATGCCTTGTTTACATCGAGTGGCTTCTTGGTCAAGAGGTCAACAACTCGTGGGTGGTTGTTTGATACAGCCTCGAGAATAGCGGTGCTGCCTCGATCACTCGTGATGTTCACATCAGCGCCACACTCCAACAACGAAGATACGGTTTTGATGTGCCCTCTTTTACAAGCGTACATCAGTGGCGTCTGCCCGAACGTCAAGTCTCTGGAATCAATATCCAAGGTGGGATATTTATTCATTAGAGTGGAAATAGCAAAGTCCAGTCCATAATACGCGCAAACGTGGAGACTGTTGACGCCTTTGTATACATCCCAACTCACAGAATTCTTCGTCTTTGATCCAGCATACCAGGCTGCTTGTACTGTCGACGCCAGCTTCGACGGGCTCTCCAAAAGATCGAAAATTGCGGCCTTGGTTTTTGGCGTGTCCAGGTCTGCGGATGCGTGGTCTGCCCAATATTGAGCAGCATAGGCAAGGAACGGATGCTCTTTGAATCTCATACTGATGTCCGCATTCCCCTGATTATCTGCACAAGGTGCAGAAAGGGCCGGAAAGTTCAAGTACGTTAAAATAGCACCCGCAATTTCTGTGAGCGCTGGTTGCGGAAACAGCGATTGTCGATTGTCTTCAAAGTACTCGTAGGCGGTTTTATGAGCAAGAGACACAGTGGTGAGGCCATCATCGAAGGTACTGGCCCCTGTTGTAATTAATCCCGCGGTGATCCTCAGAAGGATGTCCAAGTCAACCTGCTCATCGGCAGTAATCTTGGTACTCGAAGGTTGAATTGCAAGAGCCTGCCGGAATTCCGGCACAGTCAACGATCGACAAGTGCAAACGACCCAAGACAGGGCTCTTAACGCAAGGGCTGCATCGGCCTTGGTGTTTTGCTCGTCGATACGTTGTAGGATTTTTGCATAGATCTTGCCAATTTCTTCGGAAAGCTCTCCCAGTGCTTTCCTAACGTCTGCGGGGGTTGCCTTCATCTTCAGCGAATCCAAGTGAAGTTTTGCCAGCAGAAACATGCCATTCGCCTTACTGACAACAGCAGGTGGAATCTCATCCTTGAGCTTTTTGTCTCTCAGCCAGTTTTTGTAGAGTCTTGTGGAGACAAGCTGCGAGTTGCCAAGCCTAGGGTCACCATGTCTACTATTCGCAAGTCCGAGTTGTTTTTCGAGCTCCCATATCACAAAGGCCTCGATCTCCTTGTCTGATGCTCTAATCTCTTTTACAACGAATGGAGGTTCTGTGAAATCGTGGCCGCCAAAGCCGCAAGTTTTGCCCTCGTCCCAGCAGCTCTGGCAGAGGTCGAACGATGGACAAGTGTCGCAATGAAAATACAAGCTGAGGTTGGATTTTCGGCAGTCTTGACACGAAATATTCATTTCTTTACGCCTATAGTCCAAGGGCCTGGATGTAATCAGAAGGCTTACCTTCTCAGGCTCAATGTTTTCAAGCGTTGTTAGCAATTCTGCTTGATTGATTTCGGGGAATTCGTCCAAGGCATCAACAACAATGTAGACTCTATCATAGGAATCCTCGATCTCTGAGCTGAGAGTTTTACAAAAGTCATCGACACTGGGACGAATTTCTCCCTTCGAGTTTCGATGAAGCTCCTTCACCGCCTCGGGCAGAGGTCTCTCACCCTGACTAGATTGAAGCAACTGCTTCAGAAGACTGCCGAGTAGATTTTGAGCCGTCTGACCTGCAGTCTCCGTATAATCGAGATACAGGAATAGCACCGCCATGTTCTGTCTCTTCGCATGCCGCTCGCAGTGGTCTTGGAGGTGTTTTATAATGATGGAAGAAAGTACTGTCTTTACTCCGGTCAAGTCCATCAAAAGATACTGTATAGATCGCATAGAATACTCACCTTGCCTGCCCCTGGGGCACCATAACAATGTAAAGGCCATGGACGGCCCTGGATCCATGCCGTAAACTCCACGGACTCCAACAAAAAACTCCCAGTAGGGAAACTATGGTCGTAAGTCTCCTTTTGCTTCTTCAGGAATTCGAGTGGTGATAGCCACTTGATGATTTCCTGTTCCTCCATTACCTCAGCTCGGTGTTCTTGATTCTGCAGGGTCTTCTGCATATCCCGATTGAGGTTGAAGAGGTCTATTTGATTGAATGACTCCAACTGCGACTTGAGATCGTTTATCTGACGAAACAAATCTGCAATGTCACTTTTGTCTAGGGAATATGTAACTCGCTTCCAAAATTTTGGTAAGCCAGTCTTTGGCTGCAAGATCAATAGCAGCTGTTGTATTCTGTCCTCAAGCCGACGTAAGATACCTCCCGGTCTGAGCGAACCATCCACGCTATAGGTTTCAGCCTTGGGGTTTCCGCCGTCTTGTATCGCCTTGAGGAAGGCATGATACCAAGGATCGTCCGGGTGAGCAGCAGCCTCTCGAGCACGGTCATGTAGCAGCTTCAACAGCTCCATCAGCCCCTTGAGATCATCGAGCCACTTTTGATGCTCTTTGATGGCTTTTTTGAAATCGCTGATGTACTGCAACACTGTCACGATATTTCCAATCAAAGCGGTCGACGCGGATGCGAGACCCAAGGCGGAGGCGATCTCCATATTTGCTGACTCAGAGTATAGACAGACCGAACGACGTTAAAACCGTGCGTCGCCAGGTACGGAGAATGGTATGATCAATATTGTGGCGTTGAGCTCGATATAAAGATAGAGGAATCGGCGGATGCAACAAGCGGAGAAGACAAACGGCTCTACGCGCAACGAGCCATTCGTAATCATCAGCAAGCTACCTCAAGCCCCTCGATTTCAAGATATCATCTGCCTTAAGCTGCAGAAACTTGTGGAGTCGAGGGACATGCAAGTCGGCCAAAAGTCTCCCAGCGATCATGGCGTCGAGACTAAGCACAGCACACCGCAAGGCGGAGTAGGCAAGGTTGTACTAAGATTAGATGCTCCAGCGCAGAGGCACAGTTCGCACAACAAGAATCATTACAACGAAACTAATGATCACCACGCTGCGTCCTCTCTCGTTCCAATCAGCAGGTGGTCTGGCGCGCTACTGTCGCTCTTGCGCCCTGTCATCTTACTCATCCAACGATCCTGGCGTGGGGGCCGAGGGGGCCAACTTTGCCAATCACGCTGTTCACATGCATCCTGGTTCACGCGGGCTGCGAAGGATTAAATTATGTCATTTGCTTTTTTGGCTAGCAGAAGCACAGTGCATCCACGGAACGAGTACTTCCCCGTACTCTGCTGCACGAGGATACAGGAGAGCACCCAGCCGGAATACACCCCAGTCCAATCAAAGGGCCGGTGATGGCTTCGCATGCCTGGCTATGTTGGGTCAGGGATTCAGGGCACGAGCTGCGGTAACGGAGTACCGGTACGCAACGCTGGACGCACGGATCCAACCATGCAACAAGGTACGGACAGGGGTAGAACGTGTCGCTCCGCACCGAGATTCATCTCCACCATCTCCTTTGGGCTCGGAAATCTTCCATTTCCCACACGCTGAGCTTGATGGCACCCCGGGTCCATGACTGCAGTCGCTGCACGAGAACCTTCTTCTGTTGGTCATTTGCACGTACCAGCCACCAGCTCTCTCTAGATGTTATCGAAGTACAGAACTACTCGTACTCCTGCGTCTAGTCTTTCCATGTACCTGAACCTGTTTTACGGCATGTGGAACCATGTGTTGGAAATGCGATTCATACACATGACGTCCAAACTTGCCTTGCTCCCCTTCGCTTCGTCTTGCTATTCCGACGATCCTTCTGCGCCATGCATGTTGCTCGCAGGGAAACCAAATTGGAACTAAGCTACCTTACCAGTGCTTACCATGTGCCTGCAATGCTACGCCCCTCAGCCGCACGCAGACGTCGTAAGACATGAAAAAGTCTCGTCTCTGCCCTCTTGGAGTTTCAACTGTCGTTCTCAGTATTCATCCATATGGCGTTTCGATTGTCTCTTTACGCGGCGCTGCTGTCGACCATATTCGCCAGTGTGTTCCTGACACCGTCACTCGCGAAGTTTTCTATCCCCTCACTTCGTCGAGCACCTCCTACGCTCTCATCTCGAGACGTAGCTCAGGATGCTTGTGGCACTCTCTTTAACTGGCTCCAGAGCAATTGTTAGTATGCTGTGTATATCACCGTGTCTATCTTCTGACCAGTCAATGCAGATACCGTCTTTACAGCCCTGCAAGTTTACGATTGCCTAATTATTGTACCCTTCAACCAAACCGTTGCCACGGAATTCATCAGCTACTACAAGGAGACTCTCGAGTTCCAGAGCACGATAGCGTATCTTAAGGATCCTCCGTCAAGCTACCAGCAACCCGCAGTGGATCTTCTGGCAGGCCTCGACCATATTCAGGGACAGGTTGACGCTGGGGGTTTCAACAACCAATACGGGTTTGAGCTTACGGTTCAGGCACTGATCTACTCCGCTCACGATAGCCACCTGCAGCTCTACGCAGGTCTCACGGAAATCTTCAGCTTCGGTAGCCCCTTCTACGTCTCCTCGGTTTCAGAGGATGGGATCGCGGTACCCAAAGTCTACTTGACAGGTGGGTCGATCGCTCAATGGTTTACTTGCAGCCCGACTAATGAATCGCAGAGGATTTGATCTCGGCTCAGCAGTCTGGTGGCCAATGGAACGCATCGGCGATATCCACAGTGAATGGACAACCCGCTACTGAATTCTTCACCCAGTTCGCTGCGGAAAACTCCCAAGGTTATCTTGAGCCTCACGCTGATTGGAATAATATGATGTACAGTCCTGCGGCAGATATCCAAGGACTCGTCAATGCCTTTGAAGGATCGTCACCCTTCTACCCTGGTGACGTGTTCAGCTTGGTACTCGAAAATGGTACTGGTATTCCAGATTTGACATGGTTGGCGGTCATCAACGACCTGAATAATGTGGTTCCGATTGCCAACTACTCGGACTTTTACTCTTACTTTGTCGTGGATGACTACGATTACTACGTATCACAAAGCACTCGCCGGATGAAACGAGATTCGGTTACATCCACTGAAACGGCCACGACATCTTCTGCGGTACCCACACCGACTTCCTGGTCGGACCCTTCCTTTCCTTTGAACCCCGCCTACCCACAGAATCCTGCCGTAGTCCAGCCAGATCTTGGGGAAGGAGGAGTGATTACTGGTTATTTTCTTGATGAATCGTCAACTGGTGTACTAAGCATTCCCAGCTTTTCCCCAGGCGATGTACTGGCGTTCTCTGCGACTGTCGGCGCTTTCCTTCAAAAAAGCAAGGCCGCCGGCGTCCAGAAGATTGTCATCGATCTTCAGCAGAACTGGGGAGGACTTACACTCTTGGCAACTGATACATTCAAACAGGTAAGATTGCTGCATACATAATAAATCCGAGATCTAATCGTCGATATAGTTCTTCCCAACCATTGATCCATTTGGCGGGAGCCGTGAGCGCGCTCAAAAATATGCGTACGCTCTCGGCAACACATACACCAATTACTACAACACGTCCCTTGTTAACTCGACTCAATCGAACGATGTCGATTATTCCAATAATGTCTGGGTCGCACCGCTCTTCTTGGACGCAGCAACTGGTCAAAATTTCAGCTCTTGGGCTCAGTACTTCGGACCTCATGGAGATGGTCTAGACTATTTCACCACAATTGTAAGAAATTTGAACCCCTATTGATGAGGGACATGCTAACCACACATCTACCAGCAACGCGACAATCTGTCAAGCATACCGTTTGACGTGCAGTCACTAGGTGCCGTCGTTGATGGCTACGCCAATCGCACCAATCCAAAGGCGATCTCGCCTTACGCGGCCGAGGATATTATCATCGTAGGACTCTAACCCTATTTTTTTTAGCAATGCATAATACTAACAGTCACAGCTTACTGATGCAATGTGTGCTTCCACTTGTACCCTATTCGTCGAAATGATGCATCATGAGGCCGGAGTCCGCACCGTTGTGGCTGGTGGCCAACCTCGAGTAGGGCCCATGCAGGCCCTTGCCGGCAGTCGCGGCGCCCGGTACTATGAGGCGGCTGATCTCGACATCGACATATTCCTTGCCGAAGACATCAATGCAACGGTCAAGGCGGATCTGCCTGATCGGAACGTCGAGTTCCGGATCGACGTTGCAAGTTTCAATCTCCGTGACCAGGTTCGAAGGGGTGAGAACTTTCCTTTACAATTTGCGTACGAAGCTGCAGATTGCAGAATCTTCTTTACACTGCAGACCTTCAATAATTATACCGCACTATGGCAATATGCAGCGGATGCCATCTGGACGAACCCGAAATTGTGCGTTCAAGGTTCCACCAACCAACCTTCTGCGGGTAACATTACCGACACAGTCGGTCCCACCGCGGCGGAAAAAGCATCGTGGGTAGGTAGGAGATCCGATACCGATTCGTCCACAGCCGAGGAGAAGCGCTCGCCCTCGCCATCCCGCATCCACGGAGTGCATGGCCTGGATCTTGATGCAGCAGCGCGTCAACCCGGTACCAACTGCGCCAACGCTCCTAAGGGTTACTGTGGCGACAACATCTGCGTGGCGTCCCCTTACTGCGATCCCAGAACCGGGAACTTCAACCCAGCTCAAAAGCAATGCCAAATCCCGTGCGGTCGGCGCTGCCCAACCATCCTCGGTAAGGCTAGTGTCTGCCAGTCCGGTGGCTTTTGCCTAACGTCTTCTACGCCGACCACGGCGCACTCGTGCACGTTGACCAGGACGACCGGCAAGCAGAAGGTGCCGGTGGGCTTACCGAATCAGCCGCAGAGTAAGCCACCGACCAAGGCACGGAGTGTTGGGGATTTTATCATAAAGGGGATCAGGGGATGAGCGGGATGGGATGCTGGAATGTATATTCAGGGCTTCGATACATATATCAGTGCCTGCTATAGACCCTGTCCATCTACAGTGTGAACCAATCGTGCGCAATCTAAATCCTGAGCTCTCTATAGATCTCCCGGCCTCCTTTGTGATACTCTCCCTGCTAGATTACTTAGGGCTCAATCGAAGCACATGACTGCTAATCATCTTAGCGCCGGCAACAACCAATACTCTTTTGGTCCAACACAATGGTAACACAACAAACCCAGCACCCACGCTTAGGCTCTCATTCGCCAACGATTAAAAGGTAGTAGCGCACCCCAACATGCACCCTCGGCTACATGCACAACCGGGTCCTCGGGACTGGGGCGGAGTACCAAGACCCTGAGAAGCCTCAAATCGGTGGAATCGCATAACTCCCATTCGGGTAAAGGAAGATAAGCTTATCTGCATGCTGCGGCTGAAACGTGGGAACGTCGATCCGGGTTCGTGCGCGAAGAGGCCTCCGGGTTTGCGGTGACGTTTGTGTAGCTCTCATAACGTATGCCATTCGTTCGGCGTTTCAGAAGTACCAGTTCTGTGCGACTTGAGAAGACCCCGCGGGGACGTATATATGGAGGTCTCGGTACTTGCGCGATGCTGTCGTTACATGTACATGCGTGACTGAGCGATTTGGGTGACATTCTACGCCGAAACAACTCTCCGTCTTCGCTGCATCACTGCTCTATATTGAACATGAGAGTCGTAAGTTTCTCACTGATCACGACCTTGGCCCTCGGCCTGGCACTGCCAGTCCTCTCCTCACTACTTCCTAGAGGCCAAGTCTGCGCCAACGACGGTAGAACCAAAGTCGGAACGTAAGTCAACAGAAGCAACTCCCCATTTGCCATCCAAACAGCTACCCACGCAGAAGCAACCCGCTGATACATGCATAGCCCCCACAGCTTTTTCCACCATCGCAGTCTCCCCGAGCCTTCCCTCCCCCCTCTCCAACCCCGCGCGCCCATCCCCGTCAAAATCCCCTGTCTCTGGTGCGCCGCCGCCAGCGCCACCTATATAAAAATCAACTATTTCAACGGCGGCGAGCCCGGCAACGGCGTGAGTCCCACGGTCATCAAAATGCTCAGTGACGCCCTCGACCAAATCAATGACCACATCGCCAAGCACGGCGACGGGGTGCTCCCGAACGGGGCCTACGACTACCAAGCCCTCGGCTTCAGTTGGTATTCGGTGAATATGAACAACCACCAGCAGACGTGGGGGGTGGTCGGCCAGGCGATTGATGCGCTGATTACCTTTATGCTGAATTATTCGTCGTATGGGATGGCGCAGTTTAGCATTTATGATGGCGATAATCAAGTGGGAACGGGGACATTGGGTCCTAGTTTTTAGACTCCCTGGGCGGGAATAAAAGTAACGTTCTGCATGCTTTTTGGCTTATTCAGCATCGTGTGATGATGGTACGACGTCAACGAAAATAAGATCCTTGACCGAGTGTGCGAACGTGAATTGTGACCTCCATCTTGCTCTCCAGCCTCGCCAGTGCTTGCCCCGTTGCGCTGTCATAGAGCATTCGAGTCCAAACTGTAGTCTGCCAGGGATACCCTAGGTTATCGCCAATTGGGAGGTATAGAGATCTTCTTGACCCAGAGGAGTATCCAGCTACTCCGCAATAGTCGTAGATAATCGAAGCTATTGAAAAGGCCCGTCTTTGTCGGCTCTGCTTCAGTGCTCTTATCGCAAGGGCTCATAAGCAGCATACAATCCGAATGGCATTTCCCCGACCTGCTTTTCTGGATTTTGACTCGGTCATCAGTCAAAATAAGAGTTGCTCGCTTAGTAAAATGGAAATCACTGCATCACAAAATGTAACATGGTAGGTATATTTGTCAACTTATAAGTAAGACCTAAGAAGGATAGCATTGCAGAAACAGAAGATTTGTACGTCTGTTATGTGGTAATGGCGAAAGAGATACAGAAGACTCAATAATAATGTAAACCAATATAGTATTTGGGCTTTAATATCTTAATTAGAACAGAGCAAAATGATGGCGGCGCAGCTTCTCCCAGCTCAGCTTTGACTGATGCAGGCCCGACTGTTCAAACCAGGCCAGGACAATAGCGAGGGACTTTTGTTAGGTGTCGAGTCGAAATCATGGTTCCTCTACTCCATAGTGGGATGGTTCCTCTACTCCATAGTGGGATGGTTCCTCAAGGTACTAATCATGAAGCAGGTGCCAGGCTCTTCAGGCTTCAGGCCTCCTCAGCCTTGACTCCTGGGCGAGCATGGCACTCATGAGAACTTGCCTCGCTTAGAATGTTCAGATGCTCTCTACATATTTAGGATGCACTTATCCCAACTAGGAAGTATCTGAACATTTTAAACGAGCGCGGACCGTGCCATTCCCTTTCAACCACGCCCGTTCTCTCCACTCCCTCTCTCACTGCTTTCTGCTTCTACTTTGAATAGCTCGCGGGGTAGGTGGAACCCGGCACTCATGCGCCATTCACTGCCCAGATAATGATTTCTATGCGGTTTAACAAGCTACAAATGCTGTTTGAGATCCAATGAGGCGACATGCGCCTGCCGCCTTTCAGCAACGATGCTCAAACGCGCCGCAAGAGCCCCGTGCCATGACCAAGACCTCTCCACTCCGTCGAACTTGTCGCATCCACCTCTGATCCCAGATAAAACACATCCCGCAGCCTGGTCCTGAATCAAACACATCCCGAAGCTTGAATCATATAGGCTGGTTTGTTCGTATCCGCTTGATTCCAATTTTGCCAAGGGGCCGTCAGAGGCACCATATTCTGCACCCCGCCTTGCGCGTTGGCCGCAAAGTCTGGTCCACCATGGAGCATGCAACCTATGGTGATGGCCTGGAGTCCCCTCTCGCACACGTCATAGGGTATGTTGGCCTCTTCCCCGACGTTCATCATGCCCATGCAGGACCTGGTCGTGTTGTATAGGACACTGCCTGCAATTGCGGTCTTGGCTTGGTTGCAGATGTCGGAGATGACGCCATCGCAGTCGGGTTGCACGATGGTGGCCGTCTCGCACTTTTTGCCTAAGGTCTTGTAGCAGGTGTGCACGGATGTGGAGAGGGTGACGAGGGCGAGGGATAGGGTTGGGAGGGCGGAGACAGCGACGAAGGCGATGTGGGCTCGGGAGAGATGCATGGCGGATGGATTAGAGGGGTAACGTGTGTTTGTGATCGAGTTGAACTCTATGAAGTAGAGCAATAGATGGGAAGAGGCACCGAGTATAAGTAACTTCTGTTCGCCAGCGCGAGGGCTTTTGTCCCCAATTTTCTGTTCTTGTTTATGTAATTAGAGCTTGTTGCTGAAACTTGGCCAAGAGCTCTTGTCTCTCTGCCCAGATCTTTCCTATTCTACGCGCCTATTCTATGCGGTTTCGCCATATGGTTTCAAATGAAGGTGGCGCAGCAAATCATTCGACGGTAGCAATGGCGAAACCATGGTGTCATTTGATAGCCCGCTCCCGGCGCAAATCTCCGTCTGCAGTATGAAAATTTCCTCTCCCATGTGTCTTCTTGTTCTTATGCGCCATTGTTCACACAAGTGTTTCTGGGGGGAGGATAGAGAAGCCAGAGTCTTATGAAGCTACCAACAAGGAAAAGGAACACGACAAAAGCAGAGGCCCAGATGCAATCGTGTGGCAGGGAGGAAGTGTGACTGGGGGCCTTCAAGCTTTATCATGTTAACAACAGTACGGGGTAAAGTTCGGACGGATTGAAAACGGTGCCATTGGCAATGACCGGAGGGCGCCCACAGAACGGTCATCTCTGCAATATCACTCTATGGTCTGTGGAATTCAGAAGTGCAGCATCAATCCATCATCCGCACCGAGGGAGGAACCGTTGTAGGCAGACCATTGTAGTTACTCCTAAGGACGACTTTTTGCCGAGATAGCTTGGCAGGTGGCTCAGTGGTACTTAGCACCGCCTTAGTGCAGGCCGCAACGTTATCAAAATGCGGGGAGAGCTGTTGCAACAGATCAACGTCGCTACCGTACTTTTGGAGCGGGCAAAGCTTGACACATGGTTGGAGGGAAAGACTTCTGCTAATATACCGCAGAGGACTAGGCTCTGAGGTCGAGACTACCCTAAGCCAGCATAGGACCTGCGAAGCTTCTGGGGTTCTCTAATTAACTACTCGTATCCAAGCTTCGCTAATAGGCAGAAACGCTATTCTGAACATGCAAGCATTAGATATATTCAGTCCTTGCCATCAGTGTATACTTGATAGTTGGAATGAAGCGGCACCGAGTTCTTATTATAGACGTGGTGTGATGGGGTACGAGGTAGTCAAGAGTCAAGGATGCCATTGGGTCATCGGAGCGGGGCACGGGCTGGTGGCATCCCGGCAAAGTGCGGATGCGCATGCTAAGGTACCACTGGCACCCACGTGCAAGCTTAAGGTACCTTAGGCTCGTCCCGACTCCCGCGATGCCAAGGTACCTCAATCGATTGCTTAACAAGCAGAAGATAGTTGGTACTACTACGTACAATACCGCATTGCCCCGCACAACTATCACCTACCACAACCCGTACCTCTGCCCTTGTTCTAACTACCGACCTGGGCCCATCACTAGTGCTTTGACAACATGGCCAACCTTCGCGACAACGTATCCCGTACCAAAGCTTCCTCGCCTCTCGGCACTTCCCTCTTTGTAGGATTACGCGCTGCCGATGCCGTCTTGCAATATAATATCCTGCGGCGGGGATGGGGTCAAGAACTCATTACGCGGCTAGGAGGGAGTGCCATCCAGTCCACCGACGCTGCTGGAGGAATCCTCGGACTCCATCCATACTACGCTACTATGGCCGCCCTCGCCCTCGGCAGCAGCGTGAAACAGATTGTGAACCTACTCTTCGTCTCCGAACAAGAAATGCCGGCCACGTCAGCAATAGGCATCAGCCTTTTCAATACGATCTTCAACTCCGCCAACACGCTTCTTTCCTTGTGGGTGACGTCCTCCATAGCACCGACCTCTGCCGCAGAGCTAAGCTCCTCTCCAACCTTCTTGCTCGGTGTCGGCATGTACGTGGTGGGCATGTTGACCGAAACCATATCGGAGTTCCAGCGCAAGGCCTTCAAAGCCGACCCTGCCAACAAGGGAAAGCCCTACGGCGCCGGACTCTTCTCGCTTGCCACAAATATTAATTACGGGGGCTACACCATCTGGCGCGCCGGCTATGCGGTTACTGCCGCCGGACTGCCCTGGGGTGTTGTGGTTGGAGGCTGGTTTTTCTATGATTTCGCTACCAGAGGGGTGCCGGTATTGGATCAGTATTGCACAGAAAGGGTCAGTCTTCCTGCTCTACCTCGTCCGCTTGTACTTTGATATACAAGGGATGGAGAATGTCATATGAGGAAGATGCTGCTGTTGCCCGGGGCTCTTGCTAATCTGCGATTTGATGATGCGTAGTACGGTGATGCGTGGAGGAAGATCAAGGAGCGTGTGCAGTACAGGCTTCTTCCATTGATCTACTAAATCGACCCCTTGAGAAAAGGCGGATTTAGTTCACGAGACTTATGATACTTTCGTTAAAACCGGCTGGGGATTAGGGATAAGGGCTGGTGCATGAAAAGGTAGAATTTGATAAGGTGTTCGAGGTTGTAATTAACAGGAGACTATGAAATGTTCATGTTCGATGGGAGCCGGATTGTGCGTTGTTTCCTGCTTTATAAGAGAACTAATTACTTCAACCTTCGAGGTGTCTTTATAACACAGAGATTCACTCATGTCAGTTCCCAACTTTACGGGTTTCTCGCTCCCGTCTCATCTCAATCAAAAGGCGAAGAAGTTTCTGTTGTGCGGATAGTGAGGGCAGGGTCAATCTTCTCGGCGCAAAGCACCACCTTTGACTATTCTCCCTTTGGTATTCGTTTCGCTTTCTTACCACGTTCGTCGCTGGGATTGTTACTTTAACTTCAGAATTCGAGAACTGCGGGTTCGAAGTGCTTATCAGGCCCGACATCGGTGTTCCTCCCTTTGTTCGATTTCAGAAGGTAGTATCTGCCACCTTCAGATTGCGCAAGACCACCGAGGGAAGAAGGTGATGGCCAGGCTTCAAATTCCTGCTTGCCTCTCGTCTTTTTGCTGATGGACCAGGATCCAAAGAGAAGTCTACTCCGGCATTTGCACTCGGAGTCCGAGATTGAAGGCAGATGAACTCTGTGATTCTTTCAATACTTCCAGGTCCTCCGCATAATTTGTCTTAGGGATCCGTTCCTATCTCCAGGCTTTTCAAGCTACCAATGTGTTTTTACGCCCACTGCCAGCCGCAGGCCGGCTTCGATGACGTAATCACCACTCTGTGCACTCAGCTTACCAAAAGACTTTCAGATATCGCAGTCAACTCACAGAACATATCAGGCTTAGAGCGATAAGGCGTTGCTTTACAAAGCATGGAAATGGTTAGCTATAGCATTGTGGCGGGTATTGGGACCGCAGGGACGTCCATCGCATAATACATGAGACTCTTTTCGCGGCCAGCGGACGGCCGCACCACATCCCAGACATCTTTACTCACTATGCGATTTGCGAAGATGTCTGGTTTATTGCTTTTCAATTCCGCGCTCTCACTTTACTATGTTCCACTACTGCTGGAACCGCGGCACATGTTATCTCCAGCCAACTTTGCTCGCTCCTCGAGTTGAGCCCACCCTTCAAAACCCTTCATCACACCGTTGTACTCTTTTCACAAGCCTTCCATCCTTACGCAATGCATGCTCTTCGTTTCTGCATCATTGCTACCCTCCTTCAGCTGGCACATCTGAGTCTTGCGTTTCCCTTCACCAGTCTAGATATCTATTCCTCGTCCTTACAACGTCGAAGTCAAACTGGCTCCAACGTCCCCAACAAGAAGGTCGGGACGTAGGTCGCTCCACTGTACCGCTTTGCTTTTACATATCTAACGGTCCTCTATCCTGTCAGCCCATTCATTCGCCGCAACCTAGACTCCCGAGAAGACACCTTCGCCAGCTCCACATCCCCTCCAATCTCCCGCCGCACCCTACAGCCGCTCAATGACCTAAAGCCCACCTCCAGAGTCCCGCCTTCACCCAGACTCGTACACGCACCCGGGACTTCCACCTATACCCAAATAAGTTACCAATACCCAATCAACTACAACGAAGAGGATACCGATCCTCTAGAAGTCCTCTTCGATGCTGAAACGGGAGTGCACCAGCATCTCGCCGCACACGCGGACGGCCTGATTCCTGGAGCTATGGACTTTGAACAAGATGGTTTGACGTTGCATGTGGAGAATGCGAATAACCACCAATTAACCTGGGGTGTACTCGGGGCAGCGATGCAGACACTGGTGTAAGTCGCTGCGACTTTCGTGCTGCGTGTAGCTGGACACGATACTGATGTTCTTGCTTTGCAGAGAATATATGCACGACACCCTCCTGCTTAGTGGGTTGGGGCTTGCGGCGATTACATTTACGATTTATGACGGCTTACATCAAGTTGGTCGGGGATACTTAAAACACTCTTGATGGCAGAAGTACGGGGAATCGAGATGTGGATTATCGAACGGCATATGGTGTTTGATTAGGTAGGCCAAGCATGGGGCCAAGGGCAGAATGACGGATGAAGAAGATTTTGTGCCATAGACACTTGGTGTTTCGAACTTTGTCGCATACCACCACATGAAACCTGCCTTGTGGTGAGCAGACCATACCTCAAACTTTCGAGTCCTCATGCGATTTCCGCTATCCATGGGAATTTGTTCCGCAATCATGCGCTTTTGGAGTTTGGGGCGTTGAAGCATGCATAGTTGAGCTGAATCCATAGAGAATGTTAAAGACATATACGGTGTAGTCGCTGTATTAGCAAATTGGGAACTGTACGCAGGGATAGATTATTTGGGTGTATGAATACGCAATATGTGTATAGAGTATGTGTTGCACAATTTAATAGTTGGATTTCATTCAGTTTAGACTGTAGTTAGTAATGAGAATGAAACGAAGCCACGTAGTTGATATACATGTAGAATTGTGAAAGATTCAGCTGCTTACAGTGCGGCAGCAACAAGGAGCTTGTCTGATAGTCTCAACAAATCAGCTTCAGTCACCTGACTCGTGAGCCAGTAGACGTTGCAACCAGTCAACAAGCAGGTGGATGGCGGTTAACAGACTGCGTCGTTGTGCAAACAGCTAATATCTCTTGTCCATGCTTTTGTATCCCACCTCATATACGCCGCGTGCCGAAGATCCAACCCTCAACCCCCGACTAATCCAACCACCCCACATCCAAACCCTCCAGCATCTCCAACCCCACATTAACAAAACTCCTCCAAAGATCCACCTCCAGCCTCCACGGATCCGTCTGAACAGCATAAACCACCGCGGCCGCCACCTGGAGCAGCTCTGCCTCATCACTTCCCATAACCAAAAATGCATCTTTCCGAACCACGACCCTATCCTTGAGTACCTTCTTAAACGGCTCGATGCGAAGGCTGGCCTGCCGATGCACGCTCCACTCCGAAAACGGCATGTCCTTCGGGATGAACTTCCATTCCCACGACCGGCCCTGAGCGTCGTGGAAGCACATTTCGTGCCGCTTGTCGATGCCGATGATGAGAGGGTAGAAATGCGGGGCGGACCAAAGACGCAGGAAGGCGAAGCGAGCGGCCGGGTTTGAGTGAGCGAATTTGCGGGCGGTGATGAGGAGGTGTTCCTTAGATGGGGGATCGTGCATACCAGGGAGGGCGTGCATGTCTTCGACCATGAAGCGGTAGTCTATGTAGAGGTCAAGAGAGCGGGACGGTTCACGGGAAGCAATGGCGTGAGCGGGACTGGAGTAGTAGGAATTGCGGATGATGCCTTCTTTGTAGACTAGATTGAAGCCTGTGTTAGTAAACTTCTATTCATAATGGCGAAAAGGGGCGGAAAGGGAACTGACGATGGGCTAATGTAGGTCGGATGGTCTTATCCCACTCTAATGGGAAATCATCGGCTTCCTTCCTGACCTTGTCCCATTCTTGCCAGAACTGTTTCGGCATGCATTTGTTGCTGGTGCTTGTTCTCCGATCCGGTAGATTCTTTGCTCGCTCAACTTGGTTGACGATGAGATGATTCTTGAACGTCAGCCCAGCCTCGGACTCGAAGAAGTCAGTAGCCCAGGGGAAGAAGAGCGCCATCATGGCGAAAGCTTGGCGCATTTCCCGCGCGATAAGACGGTTGTCCAGAACGTTGACCCCTAAGAAGGCAAGCGCTCTCAGGCTGGGAAGATTGATTGCTTGCCGTTTGAAAGTACCCAGTTTTTCAACGACGTCCATGGATTCCGCGTATCTTAGCCGCGCGCCCGGCTCCAAGTCCGCATTGTGCCAGACTTTCTTGAAGACTAATTATCATTAGCTCTGCATCCTCAGCAGCAGGTCATCAACATACCATGAGATGAATCCCTCTTGATAAATCTTTCCCATTGCATTTTCATATCATGGTTCGAATTTGAAGGATTCTTGTGGTTTTTAAACATGGTCGTGATGATCGCCACCTTCTCAGCATCCTCAGGGTCAATACTTTGGTCTTCTTCCGAACCTTCACAATCCTCGCTACGAGCCTCGCTATGCTCATGACAGGTATGCTGAAGATCGGCCTCTGATTCAGGATCCTCTTCCTCGGACAAATCTGAGTCGGGGGTCTCCTCGTCAGTGTCAAGGTCATAGACAAATCTCTTGAGGTCAGGAGGGCGCTTTTCCAAGTCATGTACAAGGCTACTTTCACCCACGGCAATGTCGGTCCCGTGCTCAAGGTGTTCCTCGGGAAACAAGACCCGATCCTCGATCTCGTCGATCTCGTCGTAGAAAATGTGCTTGGGCGTGTTCTCGATTGGGTGCCGGTTTTCATCAAACACCATAAACTTTGTTCGCTCGTCGTGGATGGTGTCATAGATACTTTCGACGTTCTCACCAGTTCTGATCTCGCGAACACGCTGGCTATCTTCTTCCCTGGTGAGTGTTTGCAGGATTGGTGCCGCAAGGTTGAAGGTATCCGCAAAATCGCGAAAGCGGTGCGCTTTGAACAACATCTGGTATTGCATTAGTGAGGCACAGTGATCTCTTGGAACAGAAGCACGAGGACTACTTACCTCTACGACAGTAGTGTAGAGGAATCGATACTCGTCTCCTGGGGCATTGTCCCAAACAAAGATATCGTAATAATCGTCAAACCCAAAATTCCATTTCCGAATCGTATCTATTTCTTCGAAGAACTCCGCGTTCAGCTGTTTCACAACCTTCCATGGATTCTTCACGGCCCTTCCAATCCCCTTCTTCTCACGAACGAGCCACAACTCTTCTTTTGGGGGAGATATCAGAATCTGACCTGTCTTTGCGTCACGAACAAGCAGAAGCGCCCGGTGTGACTGCATTGAAAGATATCGAATCAGTCGACGGCTGGCTTGATCATTACGCTTAACATATGCGGCGATGAAGTTGCGGCACTCGAGCACAGAATGAGATCGCCGCTCGAGCCCGCGAGATCCTGTCTGATGATGAACAGTCATCTTGTCGGCGTTTCTGACCTCCGAATATGGGATGAAGCCCTGCAGCAATTTCCCTTTAGCGTACGAGATATAAAAAGCCCGGGCTGAATTTGATAACCTACCAATTGCAATAATTGACTTCTAAGGCGGTCGCCTACCCACAACAACCAATTGGCAGCGGGGAAAAACTGGAAAATCGCAAGAACATTCAATTCGAAAAATTCATCCCAATTCCGGCAAAGCTTGATGGCGTCGAAGAGGTCGCTGTCTTTAGCGATGATGCAGAAGTGCAGCCAGCCTCCGCGGTTCATGGCCTTCTCGCTCGGGTAGTTGTAGATATATCTACCGCAGACTTTGACCCGCATCTTTTGGCTTCTAGTCTCCTCTTCATCTTTGTCACTGAAGTCGATGTAACCGACCTCAGTAGCGTCTTCGCTGGTTTCTTTCATGATATCCTGCTGTCGTTGGCGACGCTTCTGCAGCTGCTTTTCACGCTTAGACCTCCAGATCTGGGGGCCAACGTTGTGATGACGCCAATCCCATTTCGAGGATTTCTTCTTGCTCCCCCCTGTCGCCGCTCCTTCCGCCACGTCGTTGTCCTCGGTATCTCCATCGCTTCGAAAAAGATCAGCACACGCATCACGCACTTCTTGAAGTCCGGGGCTCTCAAGCTCCAAACTCAGGTCGCGTAAGCTCGCACTATCGACATCGCTATCATTCAGAAAATCTTTAACACTGCTGGCTCGGATAGCAGCGGGGAGTAAGCTTGCGTGGGATAGCAGTCGCCGACAGAACAGAAGATGCTTTATTTCAGTAACCTCTTCGAGGAGTTTATCAATCTCATCATCGGGAAGTGAAGGGGTTTTGTCGTGTAATTCAACGGGATTGTCAATCGTTCCACGAAGCACAAAGCCCCCGCCATGAGCATATTTCACGCCTTCTTTGAGCCGCTTCCGCATTTGGGTCCTCATTTCAGGGAGGTTGTTATTTTCCTGGGTAGCTTGGGATTTCTTCGCTTTCTTCTTGGCACCCGAGGCAGTTTCTCCCGGCGGAGACGCTTTGGTCGAGGTGCTCGAAGTCCTGAAACTAACGTCTGCGCTGCTATTGTTGTCAGTCTTCCGATCTGCTTCTGCGTCTGCGAGCTCTGTTTCCTTAAGCATGAGAAACATTTTGATCATGTCCACGTAGTTTCCGCGTTCATCCTCAACGACATCCTCGATAGGATCCCATTGGGCTTCATCCTCCAGGGTCATCCTTTCCCTGTATGCTTCATTGAGATACTTCGCTTGCCGTTGCTGGTCCTCCCTGATCCTCAGTTCCTTCATCCGTAGGTCGATCTGCCTCGCGTGGCGCTTGAAGAGTGCCGCCTCCCGCTTGATTTTCCTTTTCTCATTCTCTCGCTGATTTTCTTCTTCCTTCTGCCGTTCGCGAACCCATTCAAACCAGTTCTGTCTGTTGAAGAGAAATTCGGCTGTTCGGCGTTCCACGCGCTCAAGGGCACGCGTAACGATGTATTTCTGGTTCTGTAGATTATCCAGATAATGCTAACCCACAGTCAGATTGCACATATGTCATAGACATCGTTATCTGGCTACCTACCTGATGACCATAGTCATATGTCTCTGCGTAGAAATGAGTGTGATGGGTTTTGCGTGCCGCAATCACACGGGTCAACAGATTGTGCTTCTGCACCAGATATGTGTGGAGTTCACGAAGGGCAGCCTCGGACTTCGCGTCTGCAAAGTCCTGATTTGCGATGGGAACCGTTGAACTTGCTAAGAAGCTTGGAGGTGATTCATTAAGGGCGTCGAGACGGGCGTTGCGGAGTTTGTAGCCTTTGTATAACCCTGACGTGCGGTTAGCAAGGGAGAGACCTCCAAGGGCCGTTTTACGAACCCTGGCATTGCTTTGAATGGAATTGGCAGAACAAGCCATTGAGTGAGGTGGCTTTTTCCTCACAATGGGAACGATCCGAGAGATTCAATGCGGTACACTGCGCCGCCATGGTAAGAGTATACCAGGGCCAAATCACAGGAGTTGGGGACTGTTTAAGGGTACGGAGCGGTTGGGCGTGCAAGAGTGCAATGGCGCGTTTATTCTGCCATGCCGTACCGCTAACGCGACTCAGTACCTTACAGTAGCGCGGCTGCGGGAGATGGCGGAGCTGATCCGCCGAGTCCGCTAAGCTCGGCTCCTGATTTACATCGTACAAGTAATTGACGTAGATGGAAGCTATGCCGGTATAGGGTTTCAAAGCACCTCACCGGATCCATGGGGAGCTTCGGGGAAATTATTGCGACATCAAAGGAACTTGTTTTCTTGCGGATGTAGTAACAGCGCTGTAGCAAGGTAGCTCCTCCGCCAACATGATCTTCTTAGTCTTCCCCGAGCCCGTGGAAGGAACAATCTCGCTCGGAGACAATGAGATACAGCTACCAGTCATTCCCACCATCTCACTCATTTTCGACGAGAGGCAAGAGACACGACCAACTCTTGAACGTGGAACTCGAAGTCGTTGGACCGCTTCAATCCTTTCACAGAGCCCTTAATTTCCCACTGCAAAAGAAACTGTATGAGAATTAGCAGCAAATACCCACAGCATTACCGAGGTACAATGTTCTCACCGCCGCAACAGCTTTGTTAAGCATCATCATCGCCAAGTCCTTGCCCACGCACATCCTTGGGCCCCTACCAAAAACACTCCAGGCGTCCTCCATGCGCTTCAGCTTTTCATCATCAACAGGGTTCAACCATCTTTCCGGGCGGAACTCATCAGCGTCGCTCCCAAAAACAGAACGACAGCGACATATAACATAGTGGTTAGTGCCTATCTTTGTTCCCGGTGGCAAAGCTGCTACGAGCCCTGGTATCGTGGCCGACCCGCCATTTATGCCCACCTCGCGTGGGAAAGATGACGGGAACGGTGGGGACAACCGCAGAGATTCTTTTACCACAGCCCGCAGAGTTGCGAGTTTGGAAAGATCTGCATATGGAAGATCCCAAGGACTCTGGGTGGAGGAGGGCGTTAATGATTGGAGCTCTTCGAAAACCCGGTTTTGCCATGTATGGTGTACTCCTAACTCGTAAAGCACAGCATTCAACCCCGCAGCAGTAGACCCTGTACCAGCGAAGACGGCATCTATCATGACATCTTTCAGTCGATCCTGCCATTGTATCGTAGTGGAAAGGGGAGTTACACTTACTCATAGCCTCGCGCTCTGTGAGATCTTGCAGGGCCGCATTACTTCCGTCCGACTCGTCGTCAATAAGGTGGTTGAGGATGGTCGGGGCCACGGCATCTCGTTTTCCTTCACGGGCTAGTCTGATGGGCTCTCGTACTTGCTAACCGATCGGTCAACAAAATTGAAGGCTGTTCAGTAGGTCGTTCTGTTTCACCTCTGCAATAGCCCCTATGCCAATCAGTCGGCCATCCGCAGCGTATTGTGGTTGGCGAATCCGGACGCTGACGAACTTGGTGCTGAAGATTCGAGCCATCCAAGGGACAATGCCAATGCCGAATCCCATCCTGATAGCCGCCTAGGTACTTGTGTTAGCTCGAGAAACTTGATTAAGAACTTGGTTCAATATGGTCTGGCTAGTAAGGATTAAGACAAACCTCTTTTGCAGCGACGGCCTTATCTACATCTTCACCGGCGCTGATGAGGCCCATCGGCCGCCCAAAGATGAGCTCAATAACTACCCAAAAATATACTAGTTTAGTATGTCACCCTCGAAGTTGAGCACTCCTATGTTTATGCCAATCCAATTAAAAGTAGCGAACAACGTACCAGAGTCAAATTGCGAGAGGCGAACAAAAGGTGCTAGATTGATAAGATCACCTCTCTTGCTATATTCTGACTCGATTTTTTTTACCCAAAGCTCCACGTTCTTAGCTACTGTCTGCTCATAACCTGCTACAGCTTTTGGGGTGAACTGCGCCATAGTCAGAAAAGTTTGGTTTGATAGTGCTTTATCGTCCGCACGGGCTCCCATCAACAAATCACGGCAATAAGGGCATACTCACACCAGCAGCCAGATGTCTCCTAGCCTTCCGATGCTGTTCACTTGTCTGGGCAACAAAAGCAACTGGGTCTTCTGAGGATGCGGGTATGGCACGGTAGAAGATCCCCTTCTCAAAGACCTTCGAACCATACACGGCTTTGTAAGCTTCGAGATCGGAGACCAAGAGGCTGTTTGGCCCGTCGCGGACGGCTGCACCATATTTTCGGTGGAGATCTTGGTCAATAAGGTGTAGATTACCTCTGAAGTAGAAGAAAAATCGCCTGAGAACAAGCGTTATTCAGAGATATTCTGTGCGAAACACAGAAGTCATAGATCATCGGGTTTAGGACAAACCAGCTGCTACACACCATAGATAGGTTTGCGCCGCGAGTGGTGGACCAGGGTAGATGCTGAGGGGATGAAGGAAAGCGAAGTACACAAGTCTCGCAGTGACAACAGCAATAATGACGCTGAGGATCTCCACTAGCCCGACTCCATTGACAGTTTGCAATAAGGCCATACTGCTAGCTATGTCGCGGATGATGGGCGGTTATAGAATCTTACCTTGAAAATAGCGTTCTGACGGAGTAGGGGTAGCAGTAGGGGTAGCAGCAGGTCGGGCAAGGGTGGGGTAGAGCTGCTGCCTGCAGGGAAGTCGAGGCATTTGACTCATTGGATATTTACAACCTCAGTGGTGCCAGCGCTTGGAAACAAAGCCAGCAGTCACAGCCTCCTTGCTCCATCGTAGAATCACCGCTTCACAAACCCTCTCCACTCGATGATCGCTTGCTCACTCGTTGAGCCCATTTATACGAAATCATTTCTCTGGCGTAGACCCCGGCCTTGGAACCGAGATTTGATCCTTTCATCCACTATCTACGTCGAGAGTAAGTTTCCCTATGTTCCGGTCCGTGACAAATAACTTCCTCCAGCGATGTAACTGAGCAGTTCCGCTGATCGGTTGATTGCGTCGTCGTTTGTGGGCTGTTCGAGTAGACACCAGACTTTCGTGCGTAATGGTCTCAATGCCCTGTCGTGGCCAAGGGTAGTGTCAGAGTTGCTCAGATACCAGTCCAGGGGGCCGTCCATTTGGCACAATTGTATCATTGCCGACCCACCTGCCCGTGCCCTTGCGTTGAAGATTATGGGATTGTGTGAGAGCGACGTTGAGATTAGAAGAGTAAATGTAATGTTTGACCTCTCCGGCATCGGATCGCCTCCTCAGCCTGATACCGAGGTGCAACTACATGCCCGAAATGGAATAGCTTGAAGTTCCCCGGAATTCGGACTCTACTCGAGTCTACCAATGAGCAATGCGATACATGAACGAGGAACCTCAGCGCTTTGGATCAGCCTGATCTCTACTGGTCGGCACATTATGTAGCTTCAGACAATGCTCTCATGCAGACGCAGAACAAACTCTGGCCGAATCGCATCGTACGTTTCCCGGCACAAAAATATACCTGGACGGCACACTCCTCGTCACCCCGGACATGGTCTCGTTGTCCAAGAAGACCACGACTCCCCCGCCAGCGGCGACACACGTTCTCGTGGAGATCCCCACTCATCATGTGCTCCTGGTGACCATGAATTTGGCGGCCCAGATGAATGCGCTCTCCGTGGAAGCGGTGTGGGAGATGGACCGAATCTGGCGATGGTTCGATAACGAGCCTGAGTTGTAAGAGCTGGCCCTTCCGCCGCAGCTCCCTTCTCGTCGTACCGGAAGGGAAGACTTTGCTCATTGCATCATTACAGCCGTGTTGGGATCATCACTGGTGCAGGGACCAAAGCCTTCTCTGCAGGAATGGATCTTAAAGGTACGTGACCAAGCCCCAAGCTCCACATTCCCTCACGAGGATTCTCATTGATACCAATGCATAGAGCGGCAAAAGCTCGGAGAAACCACCGATTCCGACACCGGCGTCCGCCTCAACTACCCGTCTACTGGTTTCGCAGGCATAACCCGGCGGGTCGGTAAGAAGCCCATCATCGCCGCCTGCAACGGGCATGCCCACGGCGGCGGATTCGAAATCGCCCTGAACAGCGACATTGTGCTCGCCTCTCCTAACGCCGACTTCCGTTTGCCTGACGTTCTGCGCGGCACGGCAGCCCTCGCCGGTGCTTTCCCCCGTCTCTGTCGGACCTTCGGCCTGCAACGAGCGAATCTCATCGCGCTTACAGCATACACGCTATCTGCGGAGGAGGCACGGCAATGGGGACTGGTACAGAGGATAGTTCCGCTGGAACATTTGGTCCCGGAGGCAGTGAAGATGGCGGGCTTGATAGCGTCGATGAGTCCGGATAGTGTTATCGTGAGTCGGGCGGGGATTAGAGAGGCGTGGGAGACGGCGAGTGTTGAGCGGGCGACGCAGGTGACGGCGGATGCGTATGCTGATCGGCTTATGGGTGGGGATAATGTTAAAGAGGGGTTGCTGGCATTCCGGGAGAAGAGGGAGCCGCGATGGGTGCCTTCGAAACTGTAACATCTGGGATTTCAAGAAGGGTTCTTTCGTAATCCGGCATACGACAGACTCATCGGCGAGCGACACAGCATACTCCGCACGGCCTTGTAGTGTTCGACGTGTGGTGAATATGGGATTCTATGGGAGACACGACTTCTTCGCGTCGTTGCAACCGGCAAATAGATGACACTCACAGCCAAGATCCATGTCGCGACCACCCGGTGGCGTCGAAGGGCGTAGCTGATGTCTTAGCTACTTCATATCCCCAGCGGCCGCGAGCCAATTCGAACCTTCCTGGCGCCTCAAACAATACCGTAGGCGCAACACGTGTTTTGCTGCCTCGTGCATTCGACGCCAGGGATGACTGGAAAGTGGCGTAAGCGACCATTGGCGAAATGCCTGACCGCCAAGCCGTCCGCTCCCAATGTTAAAAAAATAGTGTAACTCTTGATTCCAATAGAGCTACTCCGATAGACCTTCTCAATGATTTCATTCGTGACATTTTCGATCTTGTCTGATATGGAAAGCACCCCGCTTACTGACCACTCCCTGTCCGCTTCGCTCGGACGATATCTAACTGTATCAATAAGGATCGTCAGCTACGTTGAACCACTGTACATCCAGATTCAGATCCAATCCTACTAGCTAACCAGACCGGGCTGTTAGATGATTAGATCAATATTGCACAGAGGTTGACAGGATCTAGATTACTCTAGATCCGTAAGGTACTCCGGGGCGTTGATATTATAATGCTCTCTCTTCTCCCTCTTTCTCAATCGTTCTTCTGTTCTGTTTTTCAATCCGTTGCGGCTGTCCAGACTTGTTTGATTCTGCGTTCAGTCATTCTCTCACTTAATCAATCTTTGTCCACCTCTTTTTCAGCTTCAGATTCCATCACGCATCCGGATCCACACCACGTTTCAAGTACGCTCTCTGACTTGGTGTCTTATGCTTGCGGCCATTGCCCACGCTCAAACGATTGACCTCGGGACAGCCGGACCATATGCGCTCTTCGCAGCTTCAACTATATTAAACACAGGCCTTACAGTTGTCGATGGTTCTATCGCTGTGTTTCCCGGAACTGCAATCATTGGATTTCCGCCTGGAGTCTCCACTGGGATAGAAAGTCAAGGTGACGCTGTCGCCGAAACTATTCAAAATGACGCTAACACTGCGTTTGCCACGGCGGCTTCATTGAGTTGCGGTACGGACTTGACCGGGCAAGACCTCGGCGGTATGGTACTTGGTCCAGGAGTATATTGCTTCGCCAGCTCCGCAGTTCTCACCGGAATCCTTACTCTCAACGCCCAAGGCAACCCCAATGCGCTCTTCGTCTTTCAGGTCGGCAGCACGTTGTCAACTGCCCCGGCATCCCAAATCCTTCTCATCAACGGCGCCCAACCTTGCCGCGTATATTTCGCACTTGGAAGTTCCGCCCACCTTGGATCCGGTACCGATTTCGCCGGGAATATCCTAGCTTCTACTTCGATTTCCCTCGACGCAGTGGCTAGTGTGAGCGGCGGCTCTACGCGTTGGGTGGTCCAATAAACCTGATCAACGATCAGGTCACCGCAGTCGGTTCGTGCGGTCTGCTAGCTGTGGCCCCCATAAGCACCACTATTACCACAAGTACCACAACCAGCACCAGCACCAGCACTACCAGTACTAGCACGGTCAGCACCAGCACTACTAGCACTACAACCAGTGCCAGCACCACCAGTACACAGAGCTCAACAAGCACCACAGGCACCACAAGCAGTGCCAGTACGAGCAGTACCCCCAGCACAAGCACCACGAGCACTTCCACCACCAAGACCGCCACAACCACAAGCACCACCCCCGCAAAGACCACCCTGTTGTCCTGCAACGGAAACAACTGCCTGAACGCCTACCGAAATACCCTCCGCGTTGCCTCGCCATTCTGCAGTCAATACATCCGGTCAACCTCCACGTCGACAGTCACACCCACGGTGTAGGTTCAAACCCTCTCCCCAAAGGCAGGATCCCCTTGCTATTCCACCGAAACACCAGCTAACACGACCGGGGGTCCCTTTAGTACCGTGTCCGGTGGACGCACGATAACTCCAGCGGCTACCAAATACCCGAAGCTGCCCGCACTGTCCACGAACTCGGTGCTCTCGTCTTGTTGTAACCTGGCAGCCAATGCGGCCGGTGGTAAGTGGACTCCTGACGCTGCATAGATCCGAGCTTGAGGCACCCCTGAGGAACTTCTGGCTAACGGTGTTACAAAGTTCCTTCGACAGTTCTTTCCAAGCGCCTCTCCAGCGCGTGCACGTGCTTAGCCATTACGCCCTCCATAGTGACCACCACGGTCGTCGGCAAGGCCACCACCACGACTGCTGCCTCGTCGTAACTAGCGGCGTAGGTCGGTGGGGGTCGCCACATCTATAAGGACTATCGTCTTGCCTTCGCATCGCTTAGAATTTCGATTGATGCGTCGGGCTCTGTTCGAAACATCTGGAGATCCTCACGAAGGCTTAGCGTGTCCCACTCGCCTTCTGGTACGTCGTGTATAGCAAGATAAATCCTGGGTTTTCGCGCTGGGTTCTTCGGTTCGGCGTATCGCATGCGGAAAAGCGGTGCACCTGTGGTGTTAAGGGGTTTGATCACTCAGAATCTAAGCGGTATATCCAGGCATGGTTTCCCTCTTATGCGAGGGAATTGCACTAGACACGGCGTACTTGGAACTGAACACATTCTTTCGAGGAGGCCTCCTACACATTTTAGAATTGAACGGACATTTTAAATACAAAGCAGGAAACCCTAAACGCTGAAAAGAGAATGTGGTCGTTCGTCTAGTCTTTCCGAAAAATCTTTGAAGCTCGCTCCTGGAACTGGGCAAAACTGAGATGTGACGTAGAAGGCGGAGCCGGCGCTGCCCCGTAGTGAGTTAGGCTGACAACCATGTCCTTCTTCTCTACGTACTGGGCGAGAAGAGGGAGGATGTCATTAGTAGACTTGTTGCCATCCTTGGCTGCCTTGAAAGTAGAAAGTGACCCTACAAGATAAAGGCCGTCAATAGCGCGGGAAATAGAGACATTGACGCGATTGAGACTCCTAACAAAGGCGGAAACATGGCTGTTGTATCGGGTCTCCCATTTGCCTGCAACAATGTAGACAGTGTCAATGATGATGATGTTGCACTGACTACCCTGGGAAGAGTCGACGGTCTTGATCTCTATCTCCGCGAACGTGTTGCCATGTAAATCCGTGCCCATCTCACGGAACTTGTCGTGGAGAGCCCGTCGCTGTGCCTCGTAGTAGGATAGCACCTGAATATGCTTGGTCGCCACTGGCCGTGCGTTTCCAATACCGGCGAGGAGACGTCGGACCAGGTCCCCTATGGCATCCACGTTGGCTCGATTGAGATAGGACGTCCCGTTGGGTTCTATAACACCCTTGCCATATGGCAAATCAAGCATCAAGAAAGCGCGGTGCTTGGCGAACGCCTGCATGTTAACATTCCGGACATAACTCTCGATGGTCCTTGGGAATGTCCGCTCTGGAGCGTTATGGAGGATGCCGTTAGGGTAGATGTGCTGTATTAGGAAGTCTGAGATCTCTGGGCACATGCGATATTGCACATTGAGCACCGTTTGTTCCTCGTACCCAAGCTTTCTCAACCGCTCGAACAATGACATGAACATCTGGGGATAGAATTCATTGTACGCTCGGGAGGTGACTGTGGGCTGCAGCTGCTTCTCGTCCCCGATAAGAACTCGCAGCTTCGTGGAACGCCATCGCGTAGCAGCCACTAGAGCGGAAGCCTCAGTGGACTGGGCCGCCTCATCTATAAGTACCTCTGATGGGTTGTAGCTTTCCAATAAGCTACAACCGGCATTGTTGTTTGTCGTGGCAATGATGTAGGCGTTGTTCACAACCCTAAGACATTGCTGCTTGTAGAGAAACCGGAGCTTCTTCAACTGCTTAGCAGTCATCTTAGCAGCTGTCAGGTCATTGTACGTTGCGATTGCGGTTCGCAGCTCATAGGATGGATCTTTGTCGATTCGCTCAGTCTTGGTCAAGGCCTTGATTTCTTCCGCAGTGCATTCCGATTGCATTCCAAGGAAATCTTTGTCCATACGGCGTATGACAGCGGCACCGAGTGAATGGTCTGGGAATGCATAATGAGGGTTTGTAAGACGTTTATACTCACCCCAGGTCTTACTCTCCAAGTCCTCCAGCACCTTGAAGAAGGGATCTGTAGAAGGGTCGACTCTATTTTCATCTCCATCGTGATCTGTTGAGCCGACATTGCTAGTATCCTGATGATCCTTGGATTGCTTGACATGGTCGAATTCGGCCTCAGGTACGTACAGACGAATGGGATCAAATCTATCCCAATCAACATAAACGGTAGCATGCTTCTTTTCGCATAGCTCCTTCAGATCCAAAAGGCCTTGGAAGAGCTTGTTGACAGCCTCGTTACTCGCGGCGCAGACAAGGATCTTATGTCCATAAGCCACACCCAGGAAGACGATGACGGCGAGAGTATCTGTCTTGCCAGTACCTGGAGGGCCAACGATCAGACTTAAGCCACCCCTAGCATGAAAGGCCAATTTGACAGAGCTCTGTTGAGCGTCGTTTGTTTTCTGAAGCTTATATAGCAGTTCCTCGAACGCTTCAGAATCGTACATATCAACCGAATTCTCGTCGTCCTTTAGTAGGTAAGGGCCCTTGGTGCCGTCGACAATTTCAAGTCCTAAGGCCGTTCCGCTTAGCAGTATCTTCCGCAACGTTTCCAGATCATCTCGACCGGCCTTGACGAGTTGCAAAAGTGCCAACAACTCTCGTTCCAAAACCTTTATTTTATGCTTGGCGTAAAGTCGGCATAATATCCCTCTATGCGTAGCTTGAGCTTCCTGTAGACTATCAAAGGCTGGCAGGAATCGAGCTCCCTTAGGCTTCTTGACAAAGACGACAAAATCAGCAAGTGATTGATTTTCATCGGGTTTCTTAACCACGACACCCTCCCAAGGAAACTTCTCGTCCAGCGCCTTATTCTCTTCCGAGCCCTCGAATCCGAAGGAGTAGCGTGCACCAACCCCGGGAATCAAGTCCTTTCCGTCAGATTCTGACCTATCAACAACTACATAAATGTAGAAGTATTCCTTGATCAGTGCCTCTCGTGTACTCGAGTGCTTCTTCATATTGGGTGCAATGATCATGCCTAGCTCTGCAACATGCTTGTGAAAGCGTGCACCACTGACCACCCAAGATTTTGAAGGATTTTTCTCTAAAGCCAGACGATCCATGTTGGCGTGACCGTATTGATATTCCCGCATCGCACTCACTGCAAGCGGTATAACCAACTCTTGCTCATTTGGGAAATCCAGACTCGCTGGAGCTGTCTCGTACATAAATGGCTGCATGTGTGAATAATCTTCAGTCGCTTTGCCCTTTCCATTCCCTTGAGGCAGAGCCTTTCTGTCGCGACCCCACATACCACCAGCAAAAGTGTCAATGTCGCTGATGCTCCATGCATTCGCCCCCTTAGACATGTCAAGTGGATCAGGCAACACTGGGTACAGATAATTTGGAGCCCAGTTCAGCCGTGTTGCAAGTTTAAGATTCTTTAGAATTCTTGTCGTGATAGGTGGAGTTTTGCTTAGCCAGCAGATCTCGAAATCAACCTCACCCTCATATCTATTAAGCATTTTAAATAGAGGGTGATTCTTGACATACTCTGAATAGTCTTTCCGTGGCGCAACAAAGTGTGTGTTGAAGCAAGTAAAATTCAACGCCCAGATATCTTTATCCTTATAGTTAGCAGAGTCTCTAGACTGGTTGATGAAGTTAATGACTGCAGGAGATGCGTATTCATCTTCTGTAGCATCAGACAAAACACCCCAGCGAAAAGACTGTGAAGGTATGCCTCCTTTACCATTGCCACGATACCCTGCGTTACAACGCAAGCGAAGCTCAGTGATGGCTTCGCCAGCACGCATGCCAATTTCCTGCCCATTGGTTGAGATCTTAGCAACGATATCCACTCTCGGAGTGGCGTTGCGCCCTGCATCAAATTGCACTCTAAGATCTTCAACTCGGGTCTTGGATGGAGCGAGGCTCCCAGCAGTCTCTCCTCGCTTATCTGCATACATATGCACCACGGCAGCAAATGTTTCAACCTTTGGAATGAGCTCCAGATAGTTCAGCGGGGGCCATGTCGTCGGGATCGGTTCATCCTTCTCGATGGCCTCAGTCTGAATTGCCACAAGATCGGCCTGGCGCTTCTCAGCCCACGCTTGGAGTTCCTCGTCAGTGAGATCGCAGTTCATATGCAATTCGTATTCAGTTGAATATTGTTCAAAACGCTCCCAGGTATCTTCAGAGCGCGGCGCCGAATCAACATCCACGAGAGTGCTTGGCTCAGCGGGAGTTTGCAGAGCTGCAGGAGATACACCAGAGGGTGGTGCATCATTGAGGTTCACATCATCCGCATAGCGGGATGAGCCGATGCCGAGGTCATGAGAAGACATGGTGGAGAGAAGATGGGGTCAGAGGGCAAGCTGCCGACCGACAAGGGAGGGGAGGAGGAGGAGGAGAAAGAATATTGGATCAGAGGGCAAGCTGCCGACCGATTGAAGAGCACTAACGTAGAGATAAGGGACAGATTCTTGAATACTCACCTTGGTGAGCATCGGCAACGAGATTGTTCCCTAAAGGCCAGAGGTTAGCATCTGATGTAGCAAACCGGGGGCAATCGGAAACTGAACAATCAAGCTTTGAGAATGTGTAAATTAAGAAAATGCGTATTTCAAGATCTCATGAACCCAGTGAGGTATATGAGGTATAGCACGACAAACAAAAACAGAGAGAGCAACAGGGTCTCGTCCGAGAGCAGTGCCCCATCCAACGAAAGAAACGGAGAAGTGACAGTGTCCCCTCCAACAACAGTTTCTCCTCCAACAGCAGAGGCGACAGCGCAGAAGAGGCGAAGGGGCGACCGCGCAGAGGAGGATAAGAAGCGACCGCGCAGAGGAAGACAAGAGGTGACAGCGCAGAAGAAGACAACAGACGAGAAAAGCAAACACAAAGTACATGAGGTGAGATGAGAAGTGAGGCGAGGTACAAACTTACCGGCCTAGCCCAGCTCCTGATGAGAGTCGATGCTGTGTGTATTCTACGTGGTGTATTAGCTCAGATTATCCAGGTAATGCATATGGCGTCGATGGGGATGGGGATGGGGATGGATCTTACCATGTGCGTGTCGATGTGTTGTGGAGAAGAAAGAAGAAAGCAGACAGAATATTTTCGTTGAGTATTTTACGGGTGCATGAAAGCTAAACGAGATTGTGAAGGTGGGCTGTGAATGCGATTTCGAAGTGAAGTGTTTCGCCAACCGATGATGATCATGCCGGAAACCCTATCACGTGTTTTTTTGAATTCACAAGCTGCGCACTCTTTCGATGGTGTTACCCATCACCAAAGAGACATAAGGAGACCTTCTGCATACTGTAATTGAAAAGGAGCTATTATTGAAAACCCGTAGCAGCTTTGAGAAAAAGATGAACTTCCGCTCGTCTTTTTATAATTGAAACTATGCAGCGCCGGGGAGTTCCCCGGATGATCATAACGCAAGTGCAGACACCAAGAGATACATTGCGCGTCCACAACGTGATACAATGCTCAGGAGGCCCCCCGTCAAACATAGACGATTGTTACGGAAAACTGGCGCCCTTCTCGGCAAGTCCCCCCGGTAGCAGCCCCTTACATCGCGGCACCCCCCGAGATCCTAATGGTTTGACCTACGACTCCACGTCAGCGTCCGCGGATACAAGTCTGCAGTCGAAACAATTGGCGCAACATACCATTAACCCAACCTGCATAATCGCTAGCCAACCACACCACGACCTTCGAGATATCCTCCGGATAACCCACCCTACCTAACGGCGAAAACGAATTCACCGCCTTATCCACCTGGTCATCGGTCCAAGTATCGCCCCCGGGGATATACTTCCGCGCCGCCTCGACATACATATCCGTCTTGACGCCGCCAGGCGCAATGGCGTTAACAGTGATCTGCTTGTGGCCGAAGTCTATGGCAAAAGAAGGTCGTTAGATGCGCTATGCAACAGGAGAAGGCGGAGAGAAGAGGAAGCAGTGTACGTACCAGTGGCGAAACAGCGCGCGAACGCTTCGACGGCCGCTTTGCTTCCGGAATAGACGGCGTGGTTGTGCACACCGGTTGCTTGTGCCGAGATACTGGAGATGAGGATTAGGCGGCCTGGGGAGGAGAGGTGTTTGTAGGCTTGCTGGGCGACGAAGAATTGGCCGCGGGTATTGACATTGAAGATGCGGTCGAAGTCCGCGGGGGTGACTTCATCGATGGCGCCAAAGTGCTCGAGACCTCCACCATGAACAGTCAAACAGGTTGGGTACTTCTCATGTGGGCAGACATACCGGAATTTGACATGACGATGTTGAGCTGTCCAAAGTGCTTGACCGCTTCGGTAAACAACTTCTCCACTTGTTCGGGCTTGGAGATGTCCGCTTGGACGGCTATTGCTTTTCCGCCATGGGACTCGATCTCTTTCACAACCTCCTCAGCTGGGGCCGCGCCTTTGACGTAGTTGACAACGACGGAAGCTCCATGTTGAGCGAGGGCAATTGCGTTTTGTCTGCCCATTCCACGGCTGCTGCCCGTGACGAGGGCAACTTTGCCGGCAAGGGTTTGTGGCGCAGAGGACGACATGTCGAGAAGGTATGTAATGGGAAGGTCCTCAATTGGGGATGATCAGAGTCCGGGGTAGAGAATCGGCTGAGGGTGTCGAGCAAGTGCAGCGAGAAGATAATACGTCGTAATCGAGGGGTGTGCTATGATCGAAAGGGGTGGTAAGTGAGGGGGATGAGTCAATTGATGCTGTAGCTGTAGCTGTGAAGCGGTGGTGAAGTATGGCAGTGGGTGTTTGTGACTGTGAATTTCCTTATATATGCAATGCAGCTGTCGGTCATCGACCCATTCGTAGTGCCGGTGACACTCGGGGCGCATCCTTCGAAAGCCCGTTGACGTAGTTCGTAGATCTAGCTAAATCGCGCGCATAACTGACTGCCGTGGAACGTAGAATGGAACGTGGAATCACAAAGCCCCCGACCAATGGGTCTTGTCAATTGACAGCGCCCTACCGCGTTGTAGAAGAAAGCCGTTCGGGCCCTGCGGCACATCCTTGAGCGCTCACATGAGCTGAGGGGGGCCGCATGACTCGCCTGCGGAACATCCTTGTCAGAGGCACAGAAAAACAAACGCGGCTATCATCACATGCGAAATCGGAAGGCGTGGAATTTAGGTATTTTGCTTCCTATAACCTAATTCGAATAGTTATATGACGGCAGGATGTTTCCATGAAGTTGCGCCACCATCAATTAGCAGATCTTGCCCGGTATACCACCCAGACGCCTGACTGCATAGATATAGGATACCGCCCTTCAACTCATCTGGGAAACCAATCCGGCCGAACAAGGTCTCCCTCTCGAATTGCGCTACCAAAGTCGGTTGGATCTTTTGCAGCCCTCGCATCATGTCTGTCATCATGTATCCAGGAGATAGCGAGTTCACCCGAATGCCGTGCTCCGCCAATTCCATGGCCAGAGGTTTCACGAGGCCGCGGACAGCCGCCTTCGAAGCAGTGTAGCAGGATATGTTCTGTACTTTTGTCGAGATGTGGGTCGCTATGCTGGTGATGAAGACAATGTTGCCCCCGTTTGTTTCCTGGCCTGCAGGACGAGGACCGGCTTTCTGCTGCGTGCGTACCATGGCGTTTGCGCATGCCTGGGCTACCAGGAAGGACCCTATGAACTGGAGAAAAGCTTAGCTGCATGCTGATAACGAAGTATTAGAAATCCTTGAGGACACTCACGTTGACATCAAATGTGAACTTTAGGTTCTTGTCTGACGTGGTCAGGAAGGGCTCATCCATCACCACACCGGCAGCATTTACGCTACAGATCGCACGGTTAGAGTGGATGACAGTCTCATCTCGGAGCTCGACTTACTTGATGTGGACCCCACCGAAATGCTCCTCGACCTGGCTCAAAACCTCGTTGACCCTCTGCCGGTCTGTGACATCGGTCTTGTAGTACTCGACTTTCACCCCATAGTCTGTCCGTATTTTCTCGAGACACTCATCAGGAGCAATGATATCCAAGCAGGCAATATTTGCCCCGGCTTCGGCGAGCACCTGAGCAAAGGCCAGACCCAAACCTCGAGCTGCTCCAGTGATAACAGCTGTCTTTCCTTTGCACGAAAACTGAATAGGTGTATTAGTCAGCATGCACTTTAGCCGCCGGCCAAACTGTACCACAACTCACCGCGTCCATGATTACTTTGAAACCCAAAGCACGTCTATCAACAAATTGCTGCTTTAAGAAAGAAAAGAGCGAAAATGATTCTTGAGGTGAACGGACGCAAGGATTTGGCAAGATATAAAATGCTCGGAGATAAGATTATCCATAGGCAGTGGCCCGTACTTGGGCCTGGAAATAATGAGTGGACCTCTCCCAAGCTGCCCACGTCCGCGGATGCGGAGAGCATCATCCGCGGAAGGTCCACCGACGTCTACTCCATCCAGAACTATCGGAGTAGGGCTCCACCAGAATCTGGGGCTGTGGGGCTGACAATAGCCTAAAGTAACAGGGAGGCATTGAGCACTTCTAACCAGGGCGTTCGACTGACAGTACATATCTCTACTGTAGAACCGGATCATTGAGCAGTCTAACGTCACAAGACAAGGAGATACCGCCATTCGGAAAGAATAAACAAAAAGACTCGGAACATGATGGCAAACACGAATTTCAAATGTCGATGGGCATTTGTCTCCATCTCCACCATCGCAGCAACTTTCATCGCCGACCTTTTACTGCCACGAGACGAATCAGACCCAATTAGCCACGAGCTAGTCGCTGTCTCTACCACAGGTTCGAAAGAGCGTGCTTCGAAATGGCTAGACGACAACAAAGTACCCAATACCTCAGGTGTACAAATCTATAACTCCTTCGAGGATATGATGAAGAGTGGCGGTTTCGACTGTGTCTACGTCTCTTCGCCGCACACCGTACACTACGAGCATTGTCTCGCAGCCATCAAGAACAAACGCGACGTCCTAGTGGAAAAGCCCGCAACAATGAACCGCCCACAGTATGAGAAGCTGTGTGCCGCTGCAAAGGAGCATGGGGTGGTGCTGATGGAGGCTATATGGACTCGATACCTTCCAGCGACGCGGTATTTACAGGAGACACTTCTTGCACAGATAGGCCATGTGAAGCGAATATTTTCCGACTTCTCCTTCCCCATTGTGGGACCCGAACTACCAGCTTCATCCAGGTTCTTGGACAAGCGAGCTGGTGCTGGGGCAATCCTGGATATGGGTGCTTATTCGTTCACATGGGTTGATGTAGTCTTCAATTCTTTTCCCTCCGCATCACAGTCGACAGACCGCGTCGTTCACGCCAGCTGCATTCCTTACACCGCCGGCATCAAAGAACCCGTCGACGATATCAACACTGTAATCATGTCCCATTCCAATCCCTCCGATCCTAGTCCCGCCGTCTCCATCATCACAACCAGCTTGTCGCTCACCGGCTCATCGAAGCCATCCTTCGGGGACCGGCTCGGGGCGAAGAAAAGCGCGCCAAGCGTCAGGATTCAAGCGACCAATGCCGAAGTCTGTATTCCGTTCCCTATGATCCGTCCTCAGCAGCTATATATACAGTGGTACAGTCGGGACAAGCTGAACGAGAAGGGGTTCGAGACGGAGGAGGTAATTGAGAAGCCAGTGGAGCGAGGATGGGGTATGTGGTACCAGGCGGATGTGATTGCGAAGGCTGTGCACGAGAGACAGGGCAAGCCTCGAGGAGAAGGGCTGGTTATTGGCGGTGAGGACAGTCTGCGTGTGCTGGGCTGGATAGACGATGCGAGGAAGATGGCGGGGATCAACTACGGGCCTGAACTTGAGAAATCATAGATTTAATGTCCAAGAAATATCCAGATTTCTTTCCAACTCTTCGTCTCGGACATGGGACCTCGCTATATTTAGTGAACGTTTTGAGGAAGCACAGCACGCAGTCCTCAGCCACGCCTTTGAAAATGCTCGGCGGACCAGACTCTTAATTCATCTTGTATTTGCCTATGATGCCCTGGCGATACTTGCCGGGTTATCTCCGGATAGCAATCCGCAGCAGAACTTAGGAGGCTCGTGGATTCGTGGACTCGTGGCATACTCCACACACCCTACCTTGCAACTCTAAGTCATGCTTTCTGGAAGCCGGGTCAATGTACTCTGACGCTCTCCGCATATCTAACCGACTTGCCGTGGGGTTCTATATGGATGCGGCGGTGGGCAGAGATGAGCAGCTCTTGAGAGGAGTATAGTAAAGTGTTCCCTTGAACAAGATTGCCTCCTTTTGATTAGAGAGTGACCATGGGAATCTTTAGGCGCAGAAAATGGAGATGCTGTTATAGGACATTGGACATCATTATCCGTCATAATTGGCAGTTAATCGAGAATTCAACTCGTTTGTTTCGATGCCATCGGACAACATGGTCTCATCCGCAGCTGCTCCCGCCATGGTCGCTCGATGTCATACTGCATCTGTGGCAGGTTGGGCGACCGTAGAATTTCAAGCTCCAAAATGGCCACACTTCTATCGAGCCCAGCCCATAAGCTCTCCCTATGGCAGGATCCTCCCCAGTAACCTTTAATACAGGGCAACGATGACAGATATCGCGCCATCTTTCAATGAGGCGTTGAAGAAGTACGACGCGCACATTGACACGTCGCGGCGCAAACGCTCCAAAACAACGGATGAGTTCCTCCAAGAAGCCTACAGAATAGTGTGTCCTGATCAGCTTCACGTCTCTCATGTACCCCTACTTACAAGGTGATTTCAGAATGCCCACATATCCTCCCTCCACGACTACCTCCGCTCCATCCGCCAATCCTACCTCTCCGCCTCCAAACCCCCGCAGCGCCATTACCTCTCCCGCAGCAACTCCTTCCAACCCCAACACCACCATCCAGACACATCCCGAGACCACAAATACCTAACCGACGCCCAACGCGACGACATCGACGCCCACTCCAAACAGAACCTCCGCAACCTCAATGCCGCTATCCGCCAGCTCGCCGACGCGGAACAATTACGGCAGGATACCATCACGAGGCTAGCACAGAACAAGCGAGCGCGGCAGGGTCTGGGGGCTTTGGGGAGATGGGCGGCGGGTGGGGTGTTGGGTGGAGCGAAGGAGAAGAAGAGTCCGGAAGAGGAGCTGGAGGAGGCCAGACAGAATACGATCAAGATGCATCGGGAAAGCGTGATCTGGTATCTACGGCGGAAATTGGAGGAAGCGGGGGAGGTGCAGAGGGGAATGATGGAGGTGAGGCTGGAGAGGGAGATGGAGAGGAGTAAGAGTATGCTGTATAAGACGAGAGGGAGTACGGGCGTGAGTGGCTCTTCAATTCCGGGGATTGAGAGTCCTACGGTGGGAGGAATGAATGGGTATGGAGATGGGGCTATGGGGGCCGGAGGAGGATACAGGGCCGGAAAGGCCGCGCAGATGGAGGAGGCGGATAGGAGGGAGATTGAGCAGCAGTTGAGTCCGGAGCAGCTGCAACTTTTCGCGCAGGAGAACAATGAAATGTTGAAGATGTACGAGGACCAGTTGGATCAGATCCGGTAAGTCACCCTTGAGTACGGAGGTGTGCAATGGCTGCAACGACTCAACGGCTGATATGGTTATACAGGACTGCGGAACGTTCCATGATCGAAATCTCCGAACTCCAGACCACTTTGGCGGCCAATCTGGATATCCAAGCCGCGCAGATCGATCAATTGGCAGCGGATTCGTTCAGCACGCAGGAGAATGTTGGGGGTGGTAACAAGGAGTTGAAGAGGGCGGTGGAGAGGAAGAGTACGGCGAGGATGGTGTTCTTTGCGTCGTGTGGGCTCAGTCTGTTCTTGATTGGGTGGGATTTATTGATATAGGGTTTGATCACTGTACAGTGTTACTTGAGTTTACCGGCGGTTGGCGCCAATCAGCGACGGTCTATCCATCTACACGGTCGTAGGGAACTTAGCCAAATAATGCCAGAGAGCCCTCATTGGAATTCAGCTCAGATCATTAGGCAGTGTCTACGAGAGATGGCGAAGGACCTTAGCCCGTTCCAGGCATGTGAAGGGTTGAAGCCACCAATAATGGCGGACGAGGCTCTCGTGAACCTTGCACCTCGTGCCGCGGGTGACCTCAATATCAACGCCTGGACCAATCGATCATCTTTAACCTCGGTCCCCGAAGTCCTGCAGAATATATCTCTATCGCATTTCATCCAGGCCAGCTTCATACTCATTGATCCCTCGTGTACTAATCAAAACATCGAACGCACACACGCTTCGTGGGGTATCCATTTTCTCCACCCCCGCATCCATGCCGTAACCGGCGCGCCTACACCGCCTCTTCCTCGCCATGTCCCCATCCGACCCAACCTCACCTCCCAAATCCTCCTCCCCAAACTCAAAATCAGCAACCCGCCTCGCTCACATCGCCGCCCACATGGCCAACTCAAGCACTTCGGTGGGCATGGGACCCACCGCCTTCACGGCCGAAAATGTGCCTCAAGCGCCCGAAGACCCGCTGTTCGGGCTAATGGCTGCGTATCGCAAGGACACTTTTGAGAAGAAGGTCGACTTGGGTATTGGGGCGTATAGAGATGATAACGCGAAGCCGTGGGTTTTGCCTGTGGTGAAGAAGGTGAGTTGAGACTTTTGGGGAGAAGGTAGGAAATAAAGAGGGAGGGGAGAAGGCAGCAGAGAGTGAAATAAGGGGATGGAGGCCAGATGGGGTGGTATTGAGGCGGAGACAGGAAACAGGCTTTGAAGGAAGAGAAGGGAACATGGAATGGTGGAAAGGCCAGAGGATGTTTTGGAAACAGGGGCTGATCATATTCCCCACAGGCCGACGAGATCCTCCGCAACGACCCGAATCTCAACCACGAATACCTCCCCATCGCCGGCCTCCCCGACTTCACCAGCGCAGCACAGAAACTCATCCTCGGCGCCGACAGCCCCGCGATAAAAGAGAAGCGCGTACGTCCCCTCCTCCCCTTCCCCTCTCCTTCCCCTTTCCACCCCTCCCCCCCCTCTAAACTCCCTCCCAACTCCCTCCCAGGTAACAACCCTGCAAACCATCTCCGGCACCGGCGCCGTCCACCTCGGCGGCCTCTTCCTCCAAAAATTCCTCCCCCGCCCCTCCTCCCAACCCATCTACGTCTCCTCCCCCACCTGGGCCAACCACCACCAGATCTTCACCAACGTCTCCCTCCCCCTCGCATCCTACCCCTACTTCAGCGCCTCGACGAAAATGCTCGATTTCTCCGGCATGCTCTCCGCCCTCTCCTCCGCGCCCCCGGGCAGCATCATCCTCCTGCACGCCTGCGCCCACAACCCCACCGGCGTCGACCCCACCCGCGACCAATGGACGCAGATCGCGCAGGTCGTGCGGGAGCGCAAGTTGTTCCCCTTCTTCGACTGCGCGTACCAGGGCTTCGCGTCCGGGGATCTGGAAAAAGACGCCTGGGCTATCCGCCACTTCGTCGCGCAGGGCTTCGAACTCTGCGTCGCGCAATCCTTCGCCAAGAACTTCGGCCTCTACGGCGAGCGCGCGGGGGCTTTCCATTTCGTCACGGGCCCGGGCCCGGACGCGCAGGATACCATCAGGCGCATCGCGTCGCAGCTCGCCATCTTGCAGCGCAGCGAGATTTCGAACCCGCCGGCCTACGGGGCGAGGATCGCGAGTCTGGTCCTGAACGATGAGAAGTTGTTTGCGGAGTGGGAGGATAACCTGCGCACGATGAGTGGGCGGATTATCGAGATGAGGAGGGCGTTGAGGGGGAAGCTGGAGGAGTTGGGGACGCCGGGGGGGTGGAAACACATCACGGAGCAGATTGGCATGTTTAGTTTTACGGGGCTGAGCGAGGAGCAGGTGATGGCGTTGAGGGAGAAGAGACATGTTTATATGACGAAGAATGGGCGGATTAGTATGGCCGGGTTGAATACGGGGAATGTGGAGTATTTTGCGAAGGCGGTGGATGAGGTTGTGAGGGGGAGTGCGTGAGGGATGGGAACGAGTGGGGATGGGACGGGACGGGGGGAAGGGTAATGGAGGGATGGGGTGCATAGTTGGGTACACTTCTTTTGTGGAGTTGAAAAGCTGCGCTTAGACCAGATTGCTGTGGGACCATACTACTCAATTTTATGGATCTGAACGTCCAATATGTAGAGCAGTGGCTAGTATTGTTGTCGTATAAAGTGATATGAAGCCTTCCAAAGGTGCAGATGTTAACCTAGCTCATTGAGACGCCCAATCCTTTACTCCTCTGCCTTCGATAGAAAGAGAAAGCCTCAACGGCTCCCTTTCCCAACGGCTCCATCAGCTTCATTCACGGCTTGATGCTAACTCATTTCCACTCTCGGCTGTCTATCGCTTCGTCTTTCCATCACACATATGTTGTTAGACGCTCCCAGCCAAAGTGTCTTGTAGGCTACCGAGCAGATTGCAGAGCAACATAGTCTACGGCTTTTGGCCTTTGTTATACCCACCTCAAAGATTAGTGCATGGCGGAGCAGTGTTTCGTCTCGTCTGCACCTTTGCGGCGGTTGGAAATGAACGGATCTTTTGGTTACCTCTCCGACCGAAGCGATATGCTGAACAAAACCACTCCGCTGCATTGTCGAAACTCGAGACTCGCGGCACGGGTTAAGGGCACGGATTAAGAACAACTGTTTTGATACCTCAAGAAGATGTATAGCACTCCTGCCCGGGCGCTAAAGGTTGCGGAGCTGCCTGGGGATACAGCGTTCTCCTACTGCTGCTCCAGGGAGTTTGTCCCGTTGGATCACACCTCTGAGAGGTTGCCATAGCGGAAGTATAAGAGGATCTTCCCAAAGGATAGCCACAAACTGCCAACTTGGTAGAGCTAACCAGATCTAGTACCACCCCGTCAAACATGGCCGCCCGAAGCTAAGGGTGAACACTCTGGCTGATCCAAGATAAGATTACCACTCCAATACAGCTGGTCGAAGCAATTTAAGTTTCCCCAGAACTCGTTGTCACCTTCGATGGACGTGGGATCCATCTCCGACACATCCAGCCCATGGCCCTCCGGAAGACCATGGCCGTGCAGATGGCCAGACAATACGGCGGGATCACAGTAGCCTATAGGGGCAGGCTGCTGCTCGACTACTAGATCATTCTGTTTAGCTTGTGCATCAAAAGCGAACCCCCCGATATCTGTCTCTTCAACCAGCGCATCCAGATTGTATTTAATGATCCATTCGTGGATGGTATCGAGGCAAGAGTGTGCGCTTTTCCAGGCCACGCCCATCTCAGCCAATGCTTGCATGGTTTCCTGGAGCTTCTTGACGGCTTCTTCATGGGTGCAGATTCCGGCATCTTGAAGATTAGATCCTTGACGCGGTTTGGTAGTCGCAACATTGATCACGTGGATGGTAGCGGCGGTAAAGATGGCGTGCACGAGGGTGTTGACGTAGCGGCGGAGTGTGAATCGGTTCTTGTATTGCTTGATACACCGTGTTATGGCTAACGCAGATGTGGTGCAGGTTGTTAGAGGAGTGTCCTCTCCTGATATGGAGCCCGAGGACGCGAAGTTCTGATGACGTCGAGATCGAATGAAGGGGCGGAAAAGAAGTATGAGGGTGGTATGGTAGTACATATGTATATGGAGGACCATCGGTGGTGCTGTCGGCGATAATCTTGCGTATTGTGGAAGGGTGTTGTCCCATTCTAGCAGCTTCGTATGCAGATCGCTGACGATGTCCATTTCTGCAGCTATTCTCTTCTTTGTGTAGACGTTGCGGACAACGCTCGCCTGTCGACTGACAAGCAAGCAGAGCTGCTTAAACACACCAAGTTCGTGTGCAGTAGTAACATTCAGTTCAGGCGCTGCTGGACTTTCAACATTATTGTCGGTGTAAGAAACCCAAGGACGAAGCTCTGCTTGAGGATTTGGGTCCGGAAGTCGAACCTCTTCTTCCACGTTCGAGTGTGGAAAGCTTTCAGGCCGCCCCAAATACGCAGTCCAACCTTTGTCGCTGACGAACGAACCCCAGAACGTCAGAGCCCGCTCTTGGACGTCCTCATCGGACAGGTATCCCAGTTCGTGCAATTGTCTGGAATCAATATGAATGCCAAGGTCGAGTCCTATCCGGAAACCAATACCAGCATAGAGCCAACCAGATCCGCGCTCGCGACCACAACCCGCTTCTCGGATACCCATCAGAACTAGGGCTTGACAAGTGGTAAGAGATGGTCGCTCTATCTCTTGCTCAAGTAGCTTCTTCGCTCTTACAAAGTAGACATCGCCTTGCCGCTCGTCTACGAGATCCGAGAATTGACAGCCTACCGAGAGCACCGCAGCCAGCAGCATGGGGGAGAAACATGGGCCACCAGAGTTCTCAAGATCTCGCAGAAATCTGTCGCGAGAGAACAGGTGGAAACTGGGATGCTGCCAGGTGAAGTACAGTTGAATGAGGTGTCTCTCCAAGGGCGTCAAAACAACCACACTAAGCTCATCGGTGTACGGTGTTTTGGGCCAAGTTGATAAATCCGAGCTAGATGATGGACTGACTGCGTTTGGATCATTGGATCCGCAAATGGGAGGAATGCGGGGGAGTAAGGTACTCATGAGATTCGAAGTTGGTCCAACAGCTGATATGGCTCCCTTCTTGTCGACGTGCAAATGCGCCATTAGGTTTGTCATGTCCCTTAGAACATCCGAGTCCTCTCCAGGCTCCATGGAAGCATATGATTGCGATTCCGCATCTTGGGCTGGACTGGCGACAGCACCTTGTGGCTTTGCCTGCCTGCCCCGCTGCTGGCGGATTTGCTGAATGATCGTCTCCCTCACATTCAAGTCGGATTCGTCCAAAAGTTGGTCAAGAAGATCCTCGAGCGTCTTGATTCTGGTCTTCAGAGCATTGATGTACGCCTTTGAGGGCGTTTTCCTTGCATCAGCATCGAAATTGTATAGGCAAACTGTACCATGGGCCTGGCACGTGAGACAGGTAGGGAACGAGCCTTCACACTTGGACTTTCTTTTGCGGCAAGCGTAGCAAGCAGTAGAGATCTTCTTCCTTTGCTGGGACATTGGTCGCCCCGCAGCCGACGAAGGAGTGCTCATCGATACCTTGAAGGTGCAGTTGCATGGAAGTATCGACGGTGTCTCGACGGTGTCTCGACGGCTTTGAATCGAGACGACGTTGACAGGCGAGACAGCTCAGGTCAAGGCTCGGCTGTTCGGCGCTGCTGATCTAAAAATTCGAAAACTAAAATGTCGGTCCTCCTTGGCATCGAAGTGTCCCGGACATGGACGTGAACTCTAAACACCCGTGGCACAAGAGCCGCAGTCACGTGAGTCGAAGGGGCCTGCTTTGGCTCAGGTAGAGACTTGGCATCAAGAAGCCTGTCGACAGACTCGACACCGTGATTGGTCCGGCATAACGAAGATTCTCCGGTTCCCCATCAGGCCCATGCAGCTGGAAGCATCCGGACTCGGGCATTAGTTGTACGCGTCGCCACCAAGGGTCGAGCGCCGGGAGGGCAGCATTTAACCAAGACCCACATTGTAAGTCTGGCACCCGCACTGGAATATGGAGCTCTCTGCCCCGAGTAGCGAATCTTCGATGCTGCCAGCGAACAAGAAAGTGTCAGTCTCCACCCATCATTAGCCCCGTGTACTTGTGAGGAAAAGCAAGTCCGACCTCCTCAATCTCGGAACGGAGGGGGTCCCCTTCCTTCACATTGCCCGGCTCAGCGTCTTTAAAGCCTCAGCTTGTTGTATGGTCCAAAGCCCGTCCGGTTGCACAAACATGAGCAGGCGTCGCTCTGACCGATGAGCATGCCCACCGTTTCAAGGCTCTGCCGGTCTGAAGGTGACCAACCAGGCCTCTGAAGGGACCAGGAATTGTAACATCCTTGGCATAAGCAAGTCAGATATTCTTGCCAAGCCAACCCTTGGGACCGAGGCCTTGAAGAGCGGCACAAGTCTTCAGGGTATTCGTAAGAGTAGACGTGATATTAACGAGTATCACAGCCTGTTTGACTGGGAGATTCTCCACATCAGTCGGTCTCTGGCGAGTATTTCGGAAATGCTATGCATTCAGGAAACTTTGTTAATGATGGGGAGCAAAAGGCCATGGGACCTGTAGATTCTAGTCCAGTACGCGCAACCCGATTGACACTGTTACGAAATGAATGGCCGCCTAAGGTAACTTAGGGGATCTTACGGTAGCCGAGACCTGCGACAGGAGTCAAGGCACGACGTAGAGGTGAACGAGGACGCCCATGTCATAGCAGACTAATTACAGTTGCTATATTTTTCAGTTGTGTGCCACTAATTTCAAACAGTATATACCGTGGTATCATCCCAACGCCACCGCTATGCTAACAACAGTGACCGACTACCCCGCGATCAATTACTCTTCTCATTCTCTGCCCTTTCAGACGGTAGGGAGTCCCGATCCTTGGCCTCGACTTCAGCAAGCTTCGCCTCCTTGTCCTCCTTATGCTTCAGTATCCTCACCCGTCTGGCCTCCCTCCACTTCGGCCCCCACTTCATCTCCACCCACAGGATAGGACTGGCAAAGAAGATAACCGCCGCAATGAACGTAAAGCACCACCCCCTGCCCATGCCCTCGATCATCTGAATAATGACAGCTGTACCAGCAGCGCCCATCAAACATCTGACAAGGTTGTTAGCCGCTGTAGCCGTCGCCGGGCTCGTGGGGTATAGATCCACGAGCATGATACTCATAACCTGGAACGCGCCGGTAAGAGTTAACCCGATAAAGAACGTTACTACCAACGGCGCTGCAAGATGTGCGTTCTGCTCTAGAACCCAGCCATAGCAGAGAACAGCCGCGATACCAACATAGAGCAAAGGGAATATGACTTGGATCCTTGCTTTCTCGAGCGGGAAGTCTTTCATATCATCTCCTCTTTTTCGATCGACCGTGATGCCCGCCAGCTTTGCGACGCGCTTGTAGTTCCAATCCATGAATTTGCCGCAAGCGATGGTGGATATGCAGCAACTGACACCGAAGGGGATGAAGCACAGACCGATCTGGAGGTCGTTGAATCCGTATATCTCAGCAAACTGACTCGGCAAGCTGGCCGACACGTCGTAGAAAGCGGTGTATACCAGTCCATTGTACAGAAGAATCAGGGCAACGTCCTTCTCTAGCATGATATGAACGGTCTTGAGGGGATTTGGCACGCGTAGCTTCCTCTTGCTGGCAAGTTGCGCCTGAGCGAGTTTAATCTCCTGGCGAGACACTGTCCGACTGAGTTCATCGCTATGTTGGATCCGGCGGGCCTCCAAGTAGTTGAGTAGAGACATGTTCCAGCCCTGAGGAGGAATTGATCCGTTGCCTACCACGTTCCGCCCTGTTTCAGGAAAGCTTATCGCAAAAGGAATCAAGTACACGCCGGCCATGATCGTCAAGAACCAGAAGATAGATCTCCATCCCAGGAACTCTGCTAAAATGCCACCAAGCACCGGTCCTAGAGCAGGTCCGATCATAGCCCCAGCACTAGCAAATCCCATGTAGACTCCTCGTTCCGCACTTGTAGCGATATCGGCCACCACGCCATTCGCCAATGCAATTGTACCGCTGCTTCCTGTGCTCTGGAGACACCTTAGGATGAACAAACCAGCGTAATTATTCACACACGCAAGCCCAATATTGGCGCCGATATATATGGCAAAACCAATGAAGTACGCTGGCCTCCTTCCGGCCATATCAGCCAAGTCTCCAAATATGGTCGGGGAGAGCCCCTGGAAGATCATGTAGGAGGTAAGGGTAAGATTGATGAGGCCATTCGAGACATGGAATTGCTTCGCGAGGGTGTTGAGGGCTGGGAAGTAGATGTTGGCTGACAGTGGCGAGAAAAAGCCACCCCATGCTGTCAAGAAGACGATGTATTTCTTCATGCGCTTGCTGAAGATTGAGTGGGGGGGCCCGGTGGGTGCTTTTGCAAGTGCCTCGAGATCAGTAGCACCACGCTCCGCCTTTTCTTCTTCCTCTGGTGTGAGTTCCCCATTGGCCACTGCAGCATCTCCAATTGCTGCTGCCCTTTCATCCAGATGGTCGGGGGGTAATGAGTGGTCTTGGGGAGGTGGCGATCTTCTGGGTTGCTCGATGGCGCCTACAGGCTCGCTAGCTGCTATGGTTTCCGGGACATTTGCTGTCTGCGCATCGCGGTGGTCCCCATTGGAGTCCATTACAACGAAGTTGGCATTGTTCAAAGAAGGACTTGAATTTCAAAAGAATGTCGGAGGGGTCTCTGGCTTTCCTTATTGGCGTCATGGTGTCGAGCGATCTCGGATTTAAGAATCGTACATGGGTTCCAAGCCGTCATAGCCGAAAACGTCAAGAGTCTCGGCACCGAGAAAGAGGTTAGACCATCATGCGCAGGGACGAAGCAAGTGGCAGTCTGCACATGGAGCCGCTGTTAAGATGTAGAGGTGAACGGCTTTCAGGACCTCTACATCGAATAGTTCTCGAAACTCGCTTGGTCGAGTAGTCGAGGGGCCCCAGCTGGAGACACAGAGACTGCGATGTGGTTATGTCCGCACGCCTCCTATTGGATACAGCTAGCTGGGTACACCCACACAAGAGAAAGACCCCTGAGAGAGAAAAGCCACCATTACATGCACGCGGAAGAGTATCAAGTAATTATATCGTCGGTACGCTGATGCCAGTAGATCCACAAAGGCCCATTCATGGCCAGTTAAGGCGCAACAGACAACAATGTCAGTTTCCCACCTGTCCCCTGCAATGAGAACATCGACCGCCAATCCAGCACACCGGTACTCCAGTAAGACTCGACCCAAGATATCTACAATAAAAGTAAATCATTGTTTGCTCCTCCAACCTGCGGCTGGTACACCTGCTCAGGACGATTCTGATTCACCACATACTGCCTCTCTCCCATCGATCCCGCCGTTGTGCTACCTCCAAACCCATCATCCCCTATATCCATCGCCGCCATCTGCTGGCTGCCCAAGCTTGCAAAATAGCTATCCGCCGCATCCACTGCTGCTGCTAAATTCCCCTTTCCTCCACCATCACCGTTGACTGCGGTACCATTGGTGGAAGGCGGTGCTTTGTGCGCGTCCATGGCGATCTGAGTCGGTAACGTGTGCCTCTGCAATGCCGGACTATCTGCGAGCTTCCTCGGCCGTGCTGATCTGAATACTTGCTGCACCGGTTTGAGATAAACGGTGGCTAAGGTCCCGACGTTCAGACACATTTCCTCCAGAGTCGCGGGATCGAGCTTCTCGGATTCGGCCGTGATTGCTGGCTTTTCACCCATGATAATCTGCTTGGCGGTAGCTGGGTCTGACGACAATAAGCGCCAGTACATGTAGCCTCGATCTCGTAGATCGGGATTATCCGTTTCTTCTGTTGCCCACTTCAGCACCTTCGGCACCAATTCTTGCCCTTTTGTCGGTCTCTGGATGAAGAGCTTGACAGTCGCTGTAAGCAAGGCAAGCTGCACCTCGACAGGCTCGTCCGCGAATGAATACAAGAAATCATCTAGCAAGACATCCGAATTGTCAATCCTGTCCGCATATTGCCCAATCACCCAGATCATGGCCGCCTTTGCTTCAGGTTCATCCAGAGAGTCGAGGTTCTCGCATAGAACAGAAATGATTGATTCGTACTTGTTAGGATATTTGCGGAAAATGTTTCGAATAACCACCGTCGCCTCCTGTACGATGTAGGATACCTTGGTGGCAACCAGTTCTAATAGACAGTTGATACAGGCTTGTGCGGCTGGCTCAATCTTGATTGCAAGTTTGCCGATTGCTCGGACGGATTTGCGAACAAAATGTACGTCGATCTCAGTTGCATATCTAAGACCAAGAGTCAATTTCGCCGCCAGAGGACTTGCTTTAGATGAATGAGGCTTACTCTCGTAATTCCGTTAGAACCTCTATTATGTTCTTCTCAGTTGCGAGCATGAAAATCAACTCCAGTTTTGTAACCTTTACGTAGATAGGATCATTATATTTACAGAAGAAAACTCGTATATCATTTCGTAAGACTTCAGGTCGCCGCTGCAGGATAAGTAAGGCATTTCGGAGCGCCAGATACTGTACCTCAGGGCCTTTTGCGAGAAGGGTGACGAGCGGTGGCGACAGTTTGCGGCAGAGAGACGAGATCTGCTTCTCATCGGCTATGTAATTCATCAAGTAGAGTATGACGCGCGTGCAAGTGAGTACAACAGCTGAGTTTGAGTGTGAAAGGCGTGGCGAGATACGTTCAGCAAGTAGTAGAGCTTCAGCGGTATCCTGCGGGACATATTGCATAAGAGCTTCCAGGATGTATGTTTGGCCCCATCTGTTTGAATGTTAGCTCCAGTCCAGACATCTATTGATGACAGATCCACATACTCAGAGCAGTCTGGAAGGATCTGTATGATCTTTGATGCACTGGCATAGTCAATGGTAAGCTTTATAGCATCGTTTCTTTCCCATATGTCCATCAATGCCGCCAATGCACTCGCTACCACTGTAGGATTATCATCTCGAAGCATGCTGTTCAGCCTTTCAATCAAATCGGTTTTTTCAACAAGCTCCCTGTTGTGATCGTAGAGTTTGGCAACGCAGAACGCCGCAGTCTTTCGCACGTATGGATCAGGATCCTTGAGCAGTCCTTTCACCGGTGGGACGGTGGCTTGGACGAATTCTTTTACATAAATGTAGGACATTGTTCGTAGGGCAAGAGCTCGTACTAGTGGATTGGTGTCTTCCATGTCCTAAGTACCATGACTGTTAGCGATAGAGCAACCCTCGAGACTATGCTGCTTACATTTTCAAGAATAGGAAGAGCCTTCAATGCGACATCTGGCTTGATCCGTGCGTAGTTCACCAGGAAAAGGAAACACCTAACGAGTCCATCAGCACTGGTCCCAGCCGCAAAGAAATACTGCTTCCGCCAGAAGTGCTCCATACGTACATCTTCTTGATTTCTAGACTAGATATCTGCATACAATTGACGACATCCGGAAATAAGGCCACCATATCATTATTGCTCATGGTCATGTTCGCCACAATTTTCTTCAACGCTATCTTCTTGGCGGAGTTATTCTTGTCCTTCTTGCCTCCACTGTTGAGCTCGAGGCGTAGCTCAGCGACTTTGCCCTGTGGAGTTCGACAATATGGTAAGCCCGTGCTGACCGGTGCCATATACAAAAACATGTTGACTGCTTGCGCGTTCTCTCCGAGACGCAAAAGCAATATGGAAGATTGTGGTAAAGCATGAGCGCAGTGGTAGCGATACTACATGGGCGTGAAATGCTCACCGCTCGCTGGAGCCCAGGCAGGTATTGAGTCTACCATGCCATGTGTAGGCATGCAATTTGCCAGACATTGTGCGGGGAACAGACAGACGAGTATGCATGTGCATGAAATCATTGAGACGTACTCTAGCAAAGAGCTTCGCATCTCCTCCACTGGAACTCATTGTGACTGGAAGCCCAATGGCGCCACCCCACGAAAGCGCAATGCGGAGCGAGCTATAGCCGGTCGACGGGAATTATTTGGTCACATGGCCCAGCTCTACCACAGATCCGGAGGAACGTCGATGTATTTCTCATGAGGCCAGAAAAGGTGAAAGAGTAAGGTAGCTATGCAACAAATCAAGAGGACGTTCGATGATATAAAAGCTTCCAATGGTTAATAAGGGCTGTAAGGCTGAGAGCGCGGGTTGTCGGGGCTTGCATATGTCCGCCTCCGTTCTTCTCAACGACATTCCTTCAGGAGCACGCAGGCAACGACAAAGAGAGCATCAAGAGGTCATCTTCTCTATAGAATTATTCCACGATGGCGCATCAACAGGTTTCGCCCCCTCCACCACCCCCGCAATGGGTACTCGACCTCAATTCGACGCCTTCAGCCAGACCTAAGTCGACAAATATACCAGATCCTCCCGGATACTCCGCAGCCATCAGCGGCAAGGTCTGCAACTCCTACCATCTGTACTATCACTGAGCTCACGTATCCAACAGCGATCCGCAGCCTCCAAGCAGCAGCAACAGCAGCAACCGCGCAAAGCGCCCACCCCTGAAGAAACCGACACCCTCAAGCTCAAGAAATCCTGGGAGATCGCCCTCGCCCCGGCCAAACAACTCCCCATGAACGCCATCATGATGTACATGTCCGGCAACTCGCTCCAGATCTTTAGCATAATGATGGTGTTCATGCTGTTCAAGAACCCGATACAAGGACTCCTGGCTACGAATCAGACGTTCACTAGGTTTGAGACGGAGGGAACCCGGAGCAAGATGTGGATGGTCAAGGCAACCTATGTGTTGATGAACTTGGTGGCGCTGAGCTTGGGCATATGGAAGGTTAATGGGATGGGGCTACTACCGTAGGCTTGCTGATGTCCCAGAGGTGTGTAATGAGGAAGCTTGACTAATTGATTCTAGGACTACAAGATCGGACTGGTTGGCTTGGGAAACGCCGAGGGTACCGTTAGAGCGTGCTGTATTCGCGTTGAGATGATGTCTTAATGGACATTGCTCTCTAACCCAGGTGGTTGGCTTCCTGCTATCCTGGTTTCATCACATCGCATTTCTTCTTCAATCCCTTTGCATGAAGCCATGGATGAGGATTTAAGTGATTCTATGATGTCATACCACTCAGTCTGTTTTGATACTCCTGGAACGCATTCTCCTCGTCCCTATGGTGCTTTTCTCACACCAGACTCCTTACTGAAGAACACTGGCTCAAGATATGCTTGACCATCACACTTGCATACATCCCTAGCAGACCCCTACCAAACACTTTTCAGCCTCCAACAGCACAAGCATAAGCTCCATCCTAGTATCCAAACATGCTCGGACCTTGCCATCACTCATGCGAGCAATCAGTGCTGCCAGAGTCTAGCATCGCCCTTCTTCGGCGGCACATACGTTTTGACGCGCTTGTGCTTGCCCGAACTAGCCGGGATTGCCTTCAATTTCGTCAACACCAGACTCGCCTCCTTCTTCGCCTGCTCGCCTTTCTCGACCTCCGTGGCCCCTCCGACGAGCTTCCCCATCTTCTCCCTAAGCGCCGCATCGTCTTTCTCTTTCTGCTCGCGCAGAAGGATCCCAACACGTTTGGCTCTACACTCGAATCGTCAACACCACAATAGCCGATTGGGAGCAACAAAATCTCTACTCACCCGCCCGTCAACATCATCTCGTTCTCCGCCATGGTATCCACCGCCCACTGTCCCGGGTCCTTGTTGTACTCGCTCCCACCCATCGACTCCAAGGTGACTGCACAAACCAAGTCTTTCAGGCTAACAGAGGGCGGCGCGGCTTTCCTAGCATGCACACGCTTCAAGCAAAGTGAGATCAGCTCGCATCTCCCAGAGCTCGAGATCATGGCACTCACATTCTTCTTCTTCTTCTTTTTATCCTTCATCACCAAAGTCTTCAAACAATCATAATTCGCCTTCTGATGCTCCCAGTTCACCCAAGTCGTCAGATCTTCATTATTCATATTCAACTTCATCTTGATAAACGCGTCATCTGCGCCGCGTGCCAGCGCGAGCGCGAGCCCTTCCTTCTGCAGAGCTTCGAGGTCTGGGAATGGAGAGATCATGGCGTCGTAGGCGGAGATGACGCGGATCTTGTTGGTAGGGGTGGTGGAGGTGGTGGAGCCGTCGGTGGAGGGGGCCGTGAAGGGGGCAGTCTTGGTGTAGAGGTAGTCGGAAGTTTTGATGAACCCGGTAGAGCGGCGACGGTGATGGTGGGCTTTGGGATCCCCGAGGTGGTACATGCCACCTTGGTTGCTGCCGCTGTTGAGGTTAGCGGCCATATTGAGGTTGATGTTGTGGCGATCGACTTGATATCTCAATCACTTCACGGTTTTAAAGATGATCCGGCTCCCGGAAATGAGACGTACCTAGCCTCCACCTCTAGATCCAGCCATTGCTGGATTTGAAAGTTCGTCATGGGTGAGCCTCCGGAGGTGGATAGGACGTACTGGTTTGACATCTTCCTCGGTTGTTGTTGTTAAGCGACTAAGGAGCATGTCGGTAGACTAAGGAGCACATAGAGCCCTTACAAGCAACTGTAATATCCAGAGGTGAACTATGAGCAATGTAACACGTAGGCGGTCGCGAGCTATGCGTTCGAGACAAAAGACGATTTGACCTTAAGTGTGTTGAAAACCCCAGTATCGCTTCTCACTTTATCAACAAACCAGAGAACGTGACATGCCGAGCCATGCGCCGACAAGCCCTTAATTCTGGCCTTCCCACCCCACCCACGCCCTCGCCATAACCCGCCAAACCTTGACCTCACCGCTCCTCAGATCCCCCAGCTTGAAACTCTCCATCTTGACTTTCCGACTCTCCCTGCCCTGCTCCCAAGCCCGCACCTTCTTCTTCGTGCCATCCCAATCCACCACCACACCTACATGATCAGTTTTTCCAACTTCGATGTTGTATTTCTGGTGCATGGGTCCACGATGGCCTTGGAACCTGGCGTTACGGAAGGTGACGATATCCCCGGCACGAATCTCGTCGTATTGTTGTACGGAGGCGTTCGCCATATTGGCATAGACGAGGGCGCCGTAGGCACGGACACCGACGGGGAGGAGGGCATCTGGAAGAGGTTTCAAGAGTTCTAGGACCAAAGCGTGGGGGGTACCATCACCCACGGTACCGTTCTGTTTGGCGTTGGCACCTTCAGCGATACGGAGACCGAATCTCTCATGAGCATTCTCGAGCTGGTCTTGACGTGGACGGGCTGGAGGTGGCTCATGGCGCTGTTCTAGACTTATATCTGCAGGATCCTTGGAGTCGAAACGAGCCGTCACTACCGTTTGAGAGTAATCCATAAAGAGAACATATACGTCTTTTGAGATGGTTGTTTTACCACCTCGTTTCGATGTACTTGATTGTTCGATCTCGAAGATTACATCTCGGCGATTCTGGAAGATCGGTGGTGGAGCGCCTTGTTGAGCCCACCAGCGGCTTCCTTCGCCTAGATCAACGTCGCTGGCGATATGTCCGTGCTGCTCACCGGAGGGACGTGGTGCTTCCATAGATTTCCTAGCATTCGTGATAGACCTTTGTACATCAAGAGACTGCCGCGGAAACCCCCGATTCGGAGGCGGTTCGGATGGAGGAGCATATTGTGACGCGGCTTCAGGTGGAGGAGCGCCCATAAAACGCCGAGGCGGCGACGCTGAATATAGATCGTCATGTTGATCTTGCATGGTCGGGCTGGTTGGTGCCGCCAGACCCTCGCCAGAGGTGTCGACAGGGCCACTTAGCCTGTAAGACGTATAGCGGTACGGATCATAGTCCTCTCCCTCATCAAACGACGACTCTTTCGGCGGTGGCGGCGGAGGTGGAGCGGCCCTTGGCATGTCTGTAGACGCTCGATTTGTCCTCGGAGGCTGATTAGGTGGCGGCGGCGGAACAGCCCGGGTTGCATTTACCATAGGTATTGGAGGAGGACCGCTCGGTGGGATGCTACTCGGGATACTTGGTGGTGCACCCAGCATGAGTCCAGCATCCTCTAGGCTCGAGTCACGGGCATGTGACCTGAGGGCATCCTTGTGTGTCTCACCAGAAGCTATATCCGTGTCGTAATCGCCTTCATACTCGGTGATTTCTTCGTCACTCTCTGGTTCTACCTGACGCCTCGACGGGCTGGTAAATATGTTGCTGTCTCCAGTCGACTTCCTACTTGACGGAGCAATGGCTGGGGGTGGAGGTGGAGGGGCCCTGTTTTGCGATGACGGTCCGTTGGTAGGAGCGGATCCAGGTATTGGAGGCACGCGGCTCACTCTGTTAGTGAAACTCCCTGGACTTGTTGGGGATGTGGGCGAGGGTAGGTCTGATCCAACATAAGGACTTTGTTGTCTCGGCCCCGGCGGGGACCCTGGTACTTGTGGTCGATGTGGTAACGATGGCGGAGGGCCGTTGGTAGGTACAGGGGGAGGAGCGTCGCGACTGATGGGACGGGAGCTGTCAGAGTCTGGTAGGGTGAGAGATAGGTGTCCCGGACGCGAAGGCATCTCATCATCTGATTCGTAACCTGCACTTGGCGACCCTACCATTGCAGGTGGCGGAGGTGGTACAGGACGTGCTGTAATGCGTATCAGTCAACGTCAAGGGCCACATGGACTAGTTGAAAAGCCTTACATTCTACAGGCGGAACAGGTGGCACAGCCCGATCAGCGGGTGCAGGAGGAGGTGGTGGCCTTCCGGTCACTGGGAGTGGGGGTACAGGGCGGTCTGCTAAGTCTTAAGTAAGACCTTATGATAGCACAAGAGACCATGGAGGGTACTTGCCTTGGGATACATGAAGGGGCACTCCTCTCTCCTCTGACTTCCTCGACATCAGTGCAGGTTCCTCTGTCAAATCCTCTACATCGGGCATCTCTTCGGGCTTTCGACCCTGAGTGATAGATCGGGGCTCCGGCTCTTCCTCTTTGCTGACCTCCAAATGCTCGGTCTCGGGCTCTGGACTTCGTAAGCTTGTCATACCAGGCAACGGCATGATGGGTACAGGAGGAGCACGGGATACTGCAGGCTCTGCAGCTTTCGACCCTTGATCTTGGGATGACTTCCTCTCAGTGGATGTAGTGGGCTTTGGTTTCCTTGTCGCCATAGACTGCATGCCTGGTGAAGGACCAAACATTCCCGGCATACCCATCCCACCACTCATCTTGGCCACACGGTCCCGGATCTCCATTCGCCTCTTGACTTCCGGATCCATCTCCTCTTCCTCTTCTTGCTCTTCTTCCTCACCATTTTCCTCCTCAACAACTACGTCTGTCTCCCGAGTAGGAACCTGGGACGCGCGTTGAGGCGGTAAAGGTGCCCTTGTCCTCGGCTTCTCGTCGCTATCATCTCTACCGGTTGACAGCTCTTCTCCGTCCTCGGTATCTCCTGCACCCGACTGATCGGCATCGTTTGCATCACTGAACACCTCTCTGGAGGGCATGCCCGGACTTGTCATTGAGGCTACTTCCGTAGATTTCCTTGACCTTGTCGGTGAGCGAGCACGTGGCTGGACATCATCACGCGAAGTCTCTATGGATCTCCTCCCAGTTGTCTCAGCACTATCCATTCTTTCCAAATCCGCTTCCTCGGCACCAATATCCGCTTCATCGCCTCCGTCATTGGACTCCGTTCGTTTCTTTGGTGGTCGTTTTGGCTTCTCTTTCTTGTGTCCAGTATCAGCGTGTCTAGCAGCTTGCTCCATTTGCTGTTGCTGCAACAATGCGATTCTCTCCTTCAAACTAGTGGGTTTCGGTTCATCATCATCATCATCGTCGCCGCCAGTACGGACAGGCGGAGGTAGCGCAGATCTAGCGTCAGGCTCCGCTCTTGAAGATGTATCCGCGACTATCTCAGGGTCCTCCTCTCTTCGGTAAACCTTTTGTGGCGGGAGATCTCGAGGTGGAGGCACGTAGGCGTTCTTGCTTGGCGGAGGAGCGACGAATGCTTTCTTGACAAAACCAGAACCGGATGTTGAACTTAGTGCACCGGGCTTCATCGGCGCCACAGGGGGAGCGGTGGATTTGTTAAAGGCGGCAATACGGTCTCGGAACGAACCACTCGCTGGCTTTTCAGTCACAGGAGGAGGTGCAGGTTTCGGGGATTTGATAGCTGTTGGATCAGTCGCTGATCGCGCTGGCGGTGCGATGTCTTCACTCTCTGGGGCTCTAGAAGATATTTCGGCACCAGATCCCTCGCCCGGGGGACCTGCGACCTTTGTTGGCTGAACATCTTTCATCCTTAATGTTGCTGGCTGCGTTGAGGTAGCTTGTTCCTGTGGCGGCTGTCGGTTGCCCGGCTCCTCCACGTATTGGCTCTCTTTAATTGGTCGAGCAGGCTCAGCCTCTGGTTCCAGTTCAGCCTCCCTTTTCGCCCGTGGGACCCTCGATGGCCTTGGCGGTGTTTCGGGTTCGTAAGACTCAACGAAATTTTTTGGAAAAAGGCCTTCCTGTTTGTTCCCCGCCGTGTCCAAGTATTCGCCGAAGTACCAGTCTGCATCCTCCACATCCGTGACTGTTATGATCTGTCCATTGGGAAATTTGAGATCGTCATCATGCCCCGAAGAATATTCGTACACCGCCTTGACTCTGAAAGGTGGAACGGCCATGTCTGCTTGATGCAGAACGTGAAAACGGTGTTTGGTGTTGTGTACAACGCCTTGGTGATATAAAGTTTGACGGTGAGATGCCGAGAATGAGTATTCGATCCAGGAGATTCCGCGTATGATATGTTGTCGAGGCTGCTGATCCCCCCCTAATTATGCTAGAGCCATACGGAGCTTCCACGGTGGACAACCTGGAGGGGCCCAAGTCATACGTCAGCACCGCGCAGGCAGTTCTTAGCGCTGGCCAAGGCACTCCGACTTACAGATCAATCAGAGAGCACAGCTCAGAGTATGGAGGACTTCAGGTTTCCAAGACTTTGTAGCAAACCGCGAGAAGCGCCACGCACTCCTTTTGCTTCTCTCATTAGGCCTCGGTCGTGGTTGCCAAACCTAAGCTCCTTCAGACGGCGCGGGTGCATGTAATTCCGCACCGCGAGACATGCTCCGATTGGTCAACCTTTTCAACATGACATTCTCACTTCATGAAGCGAGCAAACTGTCCAAATCTTTCCAACGGCTAGTACAACTTCCTTTCCTAGCAGACACAATGCCATCGACTAGCCCCCAGGACTCGGGTTCTCTGAAATCAATCCTCAAGAAGTCCGCGAATTCAACCGCCACCTCATCTCCTCTACCTGCCGTATCCCGGGAAGAGCGCAATCGAGAAACAGCCTTCTACCACGCCCGCCTGATCCAGCAACGCAAAGACGTCGAACAGCTCATCCTCGCCTCTATTGAGACGCTTCTCGATCTCCCCTCGAACCCCGCCTCCGATCCCGCTCATCCCTCCCGAACGGAAGCAGCTCAGGTGAAGGAGCTTTTGAAGCCCTTCCAGCCCTCGGACTACGACTCGTTGATCGAAGAGCGGAACATAGACGGCAAATGCGGCTACGTATTATGTCCGCGTCCGCACACTCGCGAGAAGACGAACGCTAAATTCAGAATCCTACAAGGCAAGGGTAAGGGACCTGATGCTCTGAAGGTTGTGAAAAGGCAGAAGCTTGAGCAGTGGTGCTCGGAGGAGTGCGCGAAGAGGGCGTTATACGTCAGGGTCCAGTTGAGCGAAGTGCCGGCATGGACTCGGGCTGCTTCTGTCGGGGGTGAAATAGAGTTACGCAGCGAGATGCATGATAACGCGGAAGACACGGCTCCTTTAGTAAAAGGTATGCAGCGACTCGGACTTGACGGAAATCAGGGTGACTTGTCAGACGCAATGAAGAACCTGGCGCTCGAAAGAGGCGAGAGACAAGCTCAGAGCCAAACTCCTGGCCTGGTCGATGTGGACATCAAAGAGAATGACACTATAAACCGGAGACTCCCACGACCACCAGACATTTCAGATGCCTATGAGGATCGGATACGTCCAGGATACTCGGTTGAAGGTTACACTCCGCGCATATCCGGAAGCAGAATGCGTCGAAGGCATTGGGAGGACGAAGATGAGGAGATTAATGATTATGATGACATGACATGAACAACCTAGAGGGTCGGACGTAGGGATACTGATGTCCTTGACATGCGTACTGTTTGCAGTTGGATTATAGATACCCACCCTGAGAGCACTACATAATTTCCGACCGCTTCTGTGGCGAGTGGATACATGCACGACCACTTAGATCATAACAGCGTATCGGGATGCTGGCACGTAACCAGCTGGCCGTAGAGCTCCCGGTGGTTGTCAATGGCAGTAAGATCGTTCCTTGATCTGTTGTCCAAATGCAACAATGGTCTTGGAGTTGCTCTACGATGCAACACCCAAAGAGCATATGCATCGAGGATCGTCCCAAGGAAAGTCCCGGCAGCGGCCATCACCTCGCAGTCCAAAAGGCGGATGATAAGTAGGACAATAGTCAGTTCATGGGCGTATCAAAGCCAGTAGTCATAGCGCACAGATTGGCAGTCAAGCCTCGCCTCCATAGGAGCGCTCAGCGACACCTTGATGATTGAACATCATCGATTGAAGCTACCGTGCTAGCTGCTGAAGGCGCGTTATTATGAGAAAGTCAACATACCACGCCTCATCATCGTTCTTGAAGCAAATGAAACGTCTAGTTTCTAGGTCCTTGGTGGCCTGTCTCCGAATCTCCTTGGGCGCTCGGCAACCTGCTGCTGGCTGACAGCAACGACATTGACCGGGATGGAGTCGAACTACAGAGAGAGCAGTGGTCAGTTTCATCTCCATAGATTGGTGTCCAAAATCGAGAAGAGATAGAAAGGATGAACATACACCAAGGCTCTTCAATAGATCCTTCGTCTCTCCATCAACGTCCAATTGCCCGCTCTCCGAGTTCTGTGTGAAGTCCAATGCTGATATCTCCGGCACGTACTGATCTTTCCTCTCACGCTCCTCCTCTTGTAACTTGAAGGATATACCACGGACGGGGCCTCGTTGAATACGCTTCATCAAATGGGTCGTGTAGCCGGCAATCTAATGTTGAGCATGGTCAGCAATGGCGCCCAACCCCTAGGAGAAAAGCATCCACATGGAGTAATGCTCACCTTGTTGCGAAGACGCTTCGAGGCGATGATGGCGATTTCATCGCAAATGCGCTTGTTGGTTTCGAAGTCGAGGGTGAGCTTGGGGTAGTATCGCTCAATGATGACCTTGGCGGACTTCTTCACAGTCTGTAGATGGTCAGTCTACAGGTCCCGAATATACCTGTCCATAGAATCAAGTATACCTTCGTGCGAACGCGACCCATGATGACGGTTGTTGGTTGAATCTGCGGTTGTCGATGGTCTCTTTGGGTCGCGAAAGTTACAGGTGTTCGAAATGTGATTTCAACTTAGCCGAATGTGTGCCCTTAGTCTAAGCCGCATTTAGCTTAGTGGAGAACTGTGGTGTTAACCTGGACTCCCAGGAATTTGCATTTTCACACTGTTGCAAGCTTCTAGTCTTAACATCAGTTTAGAACGTATGAATGCGGCTTTTGTATTAGAGATACTACAGTTTCATACTGAAGACACTGATGGTGGTCATCGACGGCTACGCTTGCTTGCTCCGCATTGTAACCACGGACTTCATACCCATACTCACCATGACGGCTATCATGGTCTGATCACAGCACCTTTGCTGCCGCGTATACGCTGTGCTGTGATTATACACTATGGTACAGTCTAAGGGACTCAACAGGACAGGAGTCACATCCTTATCGACCGCGATAAGTAGATGATGGATCCATCATGTTCAGCAGCGCGTCTGGAGTGACGTCTGGTGCAACTTCATCTCGCAACGGCACAGCCCTGTCACTTGATCTATCCAACCCATAGCCCATCTTACTCCCGGGTCTGGAACGTGGAGAGGGTGCGAGGTCTGGAGCATTTCGATCGTAGCCCTTGGTCACCTCTGGTAATGGCTCCTCTTGCACCTTTTCTTCGTAGATGGCAACCGTGCTCTTTACAGCGCGCTCATAGTGGAGCTTTATTTTCCCCTCGGAATCTATGCTTGCTTGTTTCGGTTGCACCCACACCTTTGCCCCTCCAGGAATACTAGGATCAAATTTTCCAACTCCTGGAACGTACTCCGAATCGTTTGGCTTGCTCCTAAACAAAGCAGACCTCGGGTCTTCTGCAACAATACCACCCACTCCGACCTTAGCTCTTGTTTCTTGACGGCCAAAATTTTGAGGTTGCAGTACGCGTCCCAGAACCGGAGATTTATACTCTTGTGGGCCGAGGACTGGGTGGTTCTGGAGGTAAGAATTGGTACGGTTGTACGACAAACCAGCTGAGGGGTGAGTCTTCGGAGGGCCTTGTTCTGAGTACACCGAAGCAAGAGAACTGCGACCTGATCCTCGATCGGATGGGGATGGAGGTAGGTCGAAAAACTGATGCACAAAATTGTTGAGTTCAGTGTGACCTTCACGCAGAGATTTCACATATGACTCAAATTCATGATCGGATATCTCCACGGAACTGGCTTCGAAAGGTTCGCCGCTTTCCATAGCCTCGCGCTTCCGTGCGATTGCTTTCTTCTCTAACAACCGATCACGCAAAAATTGTCGGAATTCAAATCCGCGGCGTTTGATTTCCTTGTTGATGTAAAGTTCAAAGTCACCATCAGTCTTTCCAGCAAGCCAGGGACCTTTATATTTCCATCGCTGCTGGTCCTTGCCGATGTTCTGCTCATTGACCTCCGTGTTGTCCACGTTCGCTTCGAAAACGCTCCGTGGAGGCGCTGCAGGGGCCAAATTCATAGTCGACGCCCCCTGCCTACGTGGAGGTTCTGGCATGGATATTGGGACGCCCATCTCTTGCCATTTGCGTAGCGTAAGAACATGGTCTGCAGAGGACCGGAATTCGGTAATATGATGTATTGAATCGACTGCGTCCACGCGGATTGTAGGCGTCGAAGTTGACATGGTTGATTGAAGAGGCAATGGACGTTTCAACCCCCAGTCGCCCCTGGATAAGGAGGACTGAGGAGTTGCGATGGCCGCATGTGTAGGGTAGGGAAGAGTGGCAGTTTCGGAGACAAAATTTGACGTGGCCGTGAGATCGTGAGTTGGTCTGGGTAGCGCTGGGGGAAGTGAGAACAGTCGTGAGTTTCTCAGAAGATTCGCCGTCGGCGAGAGCCTTTTAGTGGCCATGCCGCAGCAGGATTGGCAATAGCTATCTCGACTGAAGGTTGCTGTTCGAGGTAAATTAGGTTTCAATTGCCTTAGTCATCATATTGCGATGTTCTTTAGCGCGAAAGAGCCTCCTCAGCCTTGGGACCACACCACGTTTCGAACCACCATTGATCCAAAGGGTAGACTCCAACACCCAACACCCATCTTGTAACGGCAGGATAACTTAGCCGAAGTGACGTTCTAGCCTCTGGATAGAGCGTTCATTCGATCACCAAGGTGCCTTTAGCTGGCGGCCATGCTGCAAAATCAGGCTTTTCAAACTGGCCTACAGCAATTGGATAGCTGTTACGGAGTACTTGTCTGACGTTTGTCTTGATACTCTGAAATTGAAAGAGCTTCAATGCCGTAAAGCACTTCCTCTTCTACCAACCAGTTTTTCGTTCAGCTTAGCGACTTACTACTCATGCCTCTTGAATCAGAAGGACAGCGGAACAGAGATCTAGCCCTTGCTATTCGCACTATGTCTGCATGTTGCACATCCCAGATTTATGATTAGAGTGGCGTCGCTTGACCTAATGGGCTGTGGTAGATCGCTGCCCCTCTAAGCTTTCCTACAGTTATCGTTATATGATGCCACCCAAGCCTTTCCCATATCCTATTAGCATTGGTGTCGATACCAGTTTCATTCCTCGCATGAGGAGGCTGATTACCGAACGGAATGGTCGAAACATCATACCCTTGGCAAAGAGGATTTTCCATCGTGGTTCAGAACTTGGAATCTTAAAGAAGAGGCTTGATACATACAAGGAGCAGGCTGACAATCAATCGTTATCTTCCGGGAAGGCGTCTGAGAGAACAGATCATTTCGCACGCTGGATGGCCGGAAGGTTCGATGTTCCCTTCGATGATCCACCCATTATATTCCAGATACCTTACTTCTTTGGGGACTGCGTTGACATATTTTAAACGATTATAGATGGGCAGCAAAAGAGGCTGTTATCAAAGCCCATACTTTCCGTCGGCTTCTTATGAGCCAAATCACGATAGACTCTTATGAGGCTGCCAGAGGGTCCGGCAAGCCATTCGCTGTCATTGATCCCCCTCGCGAAAAGATCAACCTGCCGGTAGATGTCGCTCGTGGACATGGCTTTGCCGTTCAAGTGACCCCAGAAGTCCAAGACCTTTTCGGGTATACCGACCAAGACGTTGTTTCAGTACTTGTTGGACCACGGATTCGGGAAGAAGACAGGAGAATTGCACAGATCAGCATCAGTCACGATGGCCCTAATGTGGTGGGAGTTTGTATGGCACTTGATGAAATGTGCGAAGTAGAAGATAGGGTCACTTATGACGGGACTGGAGAATCGCTACATAAACTTGGGAGAGGGATCGAGGACTACAGGGTACTGCAACTCTATTATGAGAAACCAGCAGCAATCAGAGAGCGATACGCCATCGCATCTCAGATCTTCGAGTTTGACGCTGAGAGTGAGAAAGATCCGTCACAGGAGCCTTAGCGACAGCCACACGATGAGCCACTCCAAAGAAGGGACGTACCTGCGTTTAACGTACGGAACTCCGCAGTGCAATGTTCTCTTTACATCAAATCGCCGGCCGATCAACCTTGTTTTAACAGGATAGTTTTTGTCATACCAGAAGAGACTCTTGTGAGACCGAGTTTGCAGGGGTACAGCAGAGATTCACATCAAAAGGTAGTAGAGCATTGCAATATCGCGCTCCTGCATATCTCCTCGCCGTCGGACTGAAAGCACCAGAGTTTTCGAACGCCTGCTCATCCATCGATACTCCGCAAGACATTATCGAACTGAAAACCGCCCACGCAGCCAAATCCAACCATTCACAACTCCAAGCCTCAGCTGGCAACACAAGTCCCGAAGATACACGCGTCAATTATCTGTCACCCAGTGCTCACACTCCCTCTCGTCCACGCCCTCTCCCTACCCTCTCTTCCACCAAAGAACGCTCCCTGCTGCGGCATTCCAGCACCAGCGCTTCCCCAGATACTACCCTGGTGCATAGAGCTCTGAGATTGTGGAGAGATTGGGGAGATCGGGCTGGAGCTGTTGGAATTCGTGAGCAGGTGCTGTAGCGCCACTTCGGCGGCGTCCTCCTTGGCATTGTTGACATATTGTCCATCGTACCAGTAGCGGGCGGAGATGTTGGTTTGATTTATTGTGACGGTCGAGGACCAGGCTGTGCGGCCACCTGTGAGGGAGTTAGTGAGGAGTGATAGAGTGCGACGGAGTGTGACGAAGGAGCGGGGAGGAAAGGGGGGATTGTCTGGGAAAGGTGGTCGAGGTTGAGGTTTTGGGGAACCTGGAGGAGAAAAGGACAAATGCGGATTGGGCATTGGATGAGGGAGATCAAAACCGGGATTCGGGATTCGGGATGGTGCAGGAGAAGCAGCGAACAACATTTGATCGAATGCTGGAATTTCTTGTCGAGAGATGGTGGATGGATGAGGGAGATGGGAAAGGAACATATCTACCTCGACGATCGGACACAATATTGAAAACGGGGGGATGGATTTGAGCTGCTCGGCAGTGATCTGGCCGCGACTGTTGTCAGCATCGTCATCCCCAGCTCAGCACAACAAGGCAACAACGCACTTTGCAGCTTCTCCTGCCAGGATGGTCCCAGGCCGCCCGACGACGTCGGTGAATTAGGGCTCGACATGATCGAGTTGAAAGGAAGGTGGAAGGATTGTGGGATCAGTAACCAACAAACAGCACAGCAACGCAAGCAAGCAGGCTACAGGCGATCAAAAATCCTGCTTCAAGACCAACGTTTCAATGAACAGCCAATATCGTAGGGAGGCAAACTCTCAATAGGACTGAAGGCAAACAAAGCAACAAGCTATCCCCCGGGACCATATCGAATCTTATAGCCCCCTCCCCAATTCCCAAGAAACCAAGACCCGCACGCACGTACGCAGTATACTACTAGCTCCACCAGTCTCACCAAGGAAAGCAAGCAAGAAGAAAAAAAAAACAAGTCTAGACGACCAACAAAGCACGGCGAGGCATCATCTCTGAATCAGACCCGTCGGCGGGGCTCATTAGCCGGCATTGGATAGGTCCCCAGAAAAGGGAGCGAAGGTCGTACCTTCGCCCGGCAGTAGACATGGCTCATGCATGATGAAGTATAAGACAGCTGATTTGAATGCCGCCGGGTTTCCTTTGTTTTGAGGGGGGGCCTCGGGAGCCAATGCGCGGCGCATCGTTGAGGCTTGCATACATGGTCCTGGGTGGTTGTGTGTGAGTGTGTTAAGCGTTTTTTCTTTGTTTTGGAAAAAGGTACTTTGCTACGAGGGGTAGTGAGCAGGCAGGGAGGGGGGAGGCTGGACGGGGAGGGGGGCTCTTGGGGATGCTGGGATTGTTGATGTGAGGCAGGAACGGGCCGATGCGCTGGAGGGATTGGGGGTTGATGCAGAATCGATAGATGGTTCTGTAGGGTGGTGGAAGGCTTTTAGGCGTGGCTTTTCTCTCTCTCTCTTTTTTGAAAGAATCAAGAGGAGAGTGAGGATGGCATTGCTGGAGCATGTCGACCCACTCTAGTCATTATTCTCAATATGGACATATTGAAAGACCTGATTCAAAGCTTCTCGTTTCTGTCGACAGGAGATCTAGATCGCCCCTCAGAAACAATTTCCGCATCAGGCATTTGGTTAGGCATGACGGACGGGTAGTGAGTACCGACATACTCGTACAAGAAAATCCCTCCCAACAGGCGAGTGTGCTGGATCCACAAGATCCCTGCTCTTGCAACGGTCCGGCTGGACCGAATTGCGGATGTAGGGCTGCAACGAAGCCACCGATATGGCAGGGGATTGGGATTAGGTTGGGTTCTTGCGACTGCAGAGGGATGTCGGTATGGTGCGGTTGGCGGATGGGTCTGGGGAGTGTGATTGAATGGAACCCCGCAAGGGAGACACTTGGGCGACGGTTGTGAGGGTCTGTATGGCTAAGTGGGTTTCTTCTGGCTGGACGGGGAAGGGAGGATGGAATGGGGCGGTTGTGGCATCTCTGAGGGAGTCCGCAGAGATCTATTCTTCAGCTACGCCATCTGGCTATTTTTACCTCCCCTTGCGCTCTCCCGTTCCCTGTGCCTTGCAATGGCGGAGCCGGGACGGGCATCCTCGCATCCCAGGGCCTCCAGACATCTCGCTGAGGGTCTTGCACCAGGGCAAGCCCAGGCGTCGAAAGGGAAGAGAAGCCAGGGAGGGACCCATAGAGCCCTGGGGCCCTCTTTGATAACTGCCAATAATGCATCGCGCTTGCGCGCATAGATGACAGCTCAACCCAGCCGGAACCGGGCTGCTGGGCCGGCACTCAGGGCGGTCGGGCGCCCGACGTTGGGCTGCAATGAAGTCATGCTGTCGAGGGCCGTATATACAATGTGGTATCACTCTTCCCGCCGGCGTTCTATTCGTACGACGATTCCAAACTAATGGCGCGTGAGGGCTTATGGGGAATTGGAACTGGGACGGGGCCTTCAATACGGAGGAGGTTCGAGAGTTAGGTGTTGGAAAGGAACGGACGGCGGTTTGCAGTCGCTACTACTCTCATGCCCGAGACTTTCCGATTCGAGGTCTCGGATGGATTAGGGGTTGGGGTTCACCTGGTCTGATTTGATTTATTTGAGACACGCGCTCCAGCATGAATTGTGATTTCATTGCGTGCATGTGATTCATTCATGCTCTTTCCGTTTCTGCCTATCGATTGCTGCTATCTCGTACAAGTAATGCAATGCAATAGAGAACCGAGATGTACCATCTGGCTCTCTTAAATATGCCTGAGCCCAAGATGCGCGTCCCACCGTCGCTTTGCCTGGTGCCAATGCCATGCCAGAAGATGGTGCGAAAAGAGGGTAAATCCGGGGTATATTACATAAGTGCATACAGCAACGGCAATGCGAAGAGAATCATCGACTAGATGCGAGGTGGGCGGGGCCCCGTGACGGCTCATCAATGCATATGAGCCTCATTAGGGTTCTGTCGTAGCGGTGTCGGATGTCGGGTAGCTGTGTTACCCCGGCGGTTGAAAACCTCGTCAATTAGGCGCTTCGGGCCAACGTATTCCATGTTCATCTTCAGCGGGGACTTCATGGGCATGGGCAGTTTTAACTGCATGCTCTTCTTCTGGTGCCACCGGCTCTTGATGCAGTCGTCCACGAGTGCGATCAGACCTGTTGCCACAATTACGCTAAGATAATTAGTAGGGTCCCTAGGTGAAGGGGTGGAAACTACTCACTCGGCAACGTCAGTCTGGGCTGTTAGGAGACGCTCGTCGCTGATCCACATCGAGCATGGAGGAACCCATCCACCCTTACCGTCTTCTTCACGAGCTTCCTCGGGAGTCAGTGGTGCTGGGACGATGTGGGCAACGGCTATATTGCTTGCAGTGTCGACAAGATGATAAGACGTCTCTTTCAAGTAGCCATCCCTTCTCGACTTCCGCCTCCATGCGTAGCTTGTACCCCAATACTCGAACTCGTAGCGCTTCGACGTCTTTGCTCCGCGTCGTTTGACGTCAATATGGGCATAGTTTGAAAACTCAAGCTGGGTAGTGTTAGTAGGTATGGGAATGTTGCTATTAGACTTTGTAGATGGTCTCCTAAACTCCATGATCTCTTCCTCATCGAACGTCGAGTCGTAACCGGAATCGTGTCTCTTGAGATTTTTGGGAGCGATAGTCATACTATCCGTTCTCGTTCGGAGACTTGACAATGCACTACTCATTGACCTTTGTATCCCAGGTTTTCGATCAGACGCCGGTTTGACATATTTGCGACTTGAGTGACATACTTCTCGCCCAGAATCTCGACAATAGCGGCGAAAGGAGAATTCGCGATTCTTGAGATCGTGCATGCGTAGGTAGAAGAGGGTGAGATCCGCTCTCCTCCCTTTGGACAGAAATATCTCGGTGTCAACGCGAAGATTCATGTTCCCGTCGACGGTAGCATCGTCATGCCTGATGCACAAGCGCCGAGATGATGGAAAGAAGTCGGCAAAGTCAGCAGGCGTTGAGGCGATGGCTGTTGTGGGGTAGACTTCCTCCTGATACTCCGGTACTTCGTAGTGAGATTCATCGTCGTCGTAGTCTTCTATCGACGGTGCAGTAGACGCATATGTCTCTACCGACGCGCGAGAGTCAAATCCGTAATCATACGACACGGGACTGGCGCTGTACGTATCTCGCTCCCACAGGTCGCGTGCGTATAGCGGAGGAGCTGTTGGATGTTGCTTGAGAGATGGCCGTACACTGTAATCGGTAGGCGCTGTACTTCGAGAAAGGGTTGAGCTGTCGTCGCTGTATCCGGAGTCTGAGCCGCTATCTCTGTATGCTCTATAATGGTCTCGCGTACTTGACGGCATGTTTCAGAATGTGGAGGAAATCAATTCGGAGATGCAGAAGCTGGACGTGTTAGTTGAAGGAAGGCGAGAAATGAATCGAAGGCAGTCGAAGGGCGACTGCAATCAATCTGATAGGTGATCAAGATATGTATGAGAGTCCTGATGAGGACAAGCCGATCATGCGAAGAACGCAATGAGAGGCTCAGTCAGACGAACGTTGGTAAATGCATGTTGATCGGCGGTGATGACAACTCAGTGGTGGGCGAATGGAGGCTTTTGTGAATGTCCGAGCGGCCGAGAGGGAGGTCTGATAGGAGTACGCACGTACGATGGAAGGACCTGAGGGAAGGACCTTAGGGAAGCAACGGGCCACAGCGGTATGGCGTTTGGGGCGAGGACATGAGTTTATGGCCCTGATGGAACAAATTGGGGGGGGGGTGATTGGGGGTTTATTCCCGAAGGCTGTCATCTCTCCTCATCGTGTTGGGACTGCTGGCGGTTCAAGCTCGGCGGAGAAACTAGTGCTTAGGAGCAGGATTAGGAGTACGGAGCGTACCCTCGCCCTTGGCCAGCGCCCAGCGGTGTCGCACGAACGGTGATAACGTGAGACTGAGGCGAAAACGGATGGCTGCGACTGGCTGGAACTGGCTGGAACTGGCTGCCAGGCGGGGCCAAGAAGCCACTCAGCAAAGCCCGGGAAGGACTTTGGGTCGTGGACCTGGGCAATCCGCCGTGACCCGCCTTGAGCCAGCAGTGAGCCAGCAGTGAGCCAGCAAGGTGGTGGCGTAGTCGTGCACCCTCGTGCGTTCTCGTACCGAAGTGCCGTCTGGCTGGACCAGTCATGTTTGCGCTCTTCCCGCCACCGCTTGGGCGCTGTGCCTCCTGCCCCTGTACGAAGGCAGCCACGGCAGCCAGGCACCAATCGATCAGCCTCGTCGCTTCACCACCCCAACCTAGGGAGGCCAGCCGATCAGTGCTCCACCCGAACGGCGTCGATTACTCGTGCGATGCTTTCTTGCTCCGAACGCCAAATGCAGAACGCTATTTTCTTCCCAGCTGTTTCCCAGCTGCCATCTATCCATCTTTCCATCTTTTCTCTGGAATTGCTGTGGCAACAACACCCATTTGCACAATTCGGAACACTTCGATAGCCACTTGCATTAAGCGTCGAGCGTCGAGCGGGAATTCATTCTGCTCAGTGACCCAGCGCGACTCTCAATACTCCACACGCTCACACCGCTCTATGCGAACTGCCTACGCGGACAAATAACTACATACGCCTAGGGGCTAGGGCGGCTGTGCTACTGTATGAGATAGAGTACCGCATTCTTATCGGCTTGACTAAGGTGCGGTACTCCATCTTGTAGGGGAAATGCCCGAGTTCGCATCCTGCATCCTGCAGCCTCGCATCCTCCTGAACGAATCATGCCCGGACTATGCATGGTTCGGAAAGCGATTTCATGCGACACCAATAAAGCAATCCACCGTACGTTCCGTATCCGACCATACACATGACGCGGTATTGCTTCGATGGTGATGTCGCTTTGCTTCCAATTCTCGAGTATTATGATGAGAGGCTTGTGGTGCTTTATCTATTCTGCCTAATAATGTATACCTCATGATTCCCATTCTACATTCTACGTGCAGAACATATTGCTGCTTTTCATCTGACGGGAGGAGAATTTCTATGCGCCGTGGCTTCTACACTTCCGCACCCCCCTTCCACACGTTGTTCGTTCTATCTCACGCGCGTGCCAACGTTCCGAACATGGATGCTTCCGCTTCCTACGGCCCAATCCCACAGGCCAGAATTAAAAATCCTAGTTGGTCAGCTCCTACCTTTTTCGTGCTATCAACGAACGAAGTCGAGTCATGCGGTCATCTTGTATCGTATGCCATTGCGAGGTTCGTCGTATTGCCCAAGCCATAAGGCGAGCCTTTCAGCCGTAGGCAGAAAAAGGCAGTCGCCCCAATGTCCCCAAAAACCCGCGGTAAGGAGTACATTTGGTTGCCTTCTGAGGCTTTTCAGGTACCTTTCGTGCCGTGCAACAGTGGCCATGCAAGTATTCTAACTTTAATTAAAGGAATAGCTCCAGGTCAACCGCGCCCTACGGAGTACGAGGCTACGAGGCTGACATGTTTGAGACTGGCCAGTCGATCGACCACACTATTCGAGTATAGGGGTCCGAGTGCTGATCGATCGGTCTCGATCCTGGCTCATGAGCAGCCATGAGGATTTCTTAACCTCAATTTCTGGTAACCAATCCCTTGAGAATCTAACTTATACTCAATGGGGGCCGCAACTCCAAACGACGCTCCATGGATCTTGGGGGAGGTCGCATTCGTGTCGCTTTGCTCGACTTCCCATTTAGTTCGTTCAGCAGGCGGACTTTGCGGTTCATTTATTACCCTGGAATCTATGCCTAAGGTGCCCACGCTCCGCAGTCGTTTCTTTATGGTAAGCTTCGAGAAGAGTCTCAATCGAATAATGTCCGTTGATATTTCCATCGATATTTCTCTCAGTACTCTGTAAAAACTGTTCGACACTTGGATATGACCAGCCTGGTTATGACTCATGTCTCGCGATAATCAATGTATAATCTCATCTTTTTGGTTCTTGTGCATTGCTCTGCAGATGATTGTCGGTGATCTAATCAGTGGAAGTCCATTCGATCGCAAATGTGGGTGCAAATGGTATTCGTACGGTTGTGTAGGACAGTTCAGCTTCGCCATTCACGTGCCATATTTTTTTACCCCAACATTACCTTTTATCATTCCATAGGGAATTAAAGCCGCCTCGCCTACACGTGCCTCAAGAAGCTGAGGAGTGAGTTGCTGCCTTGGTGTCCAATGATCTTGCCTAGCACTACACTACATTGAATGAAACAAGTCGAGACGCTCAGCCTTGTCATCACAATCCTGCTACCTCCGAGCGGTTAGTGTTGAGGAGTAGTCATCACCGACTGGCATGCACTACCCATGCTCTGAAAACCCATGATCACCAGATTGACGATCCTACGGGACCTGGACCGCATACTGTCATTGCGCAGGACTTCCACTCATCAAGTTTAAAGATCACACAACGATCAGCAGTGCTTGGGGGCCCCCTATCTACAGTTCTTATACCTCCCACTCCACACTTTCTATTTCAAACACAGTTTCGATAGAGTGGCTCTCGCCGGATGGAGATCTCACCCACTTATCCCTAAACGGTTGGCATCTACCCACCCCTCACGATGATCCAAGCGCTGACAACGCATGGCCCACAACATCAGCGGCTTCTTCGGGGACTCTGGTCTATGGATCCCATAGGGTCACGAAGGCCGACCGTCTTTCACGCGATCGCATGCATACTTTCTGCAACTTGCTGATTTCGACAAGCACAAAGTTCCCATTGCAGCTAGCCTGACACGAGCAGTCGTTCGACGACTGAACAGGACAGCGGAGAGTATGACCGCGAGACTCTCCGAGCCACCACGTCAGCCTTCTTCATAGACTCTTCGGCTCATCTATCCTCCTCTACTCCCATTCCTTAACCAGTCCTCCGCATGTCCTTTTCTCCTCCTCCTATGCTCGTTAACAAATGCTTCCCTTCCCTTGTGTAGACCATAGGTAGGCCTTCCAACAGGACTTTCTGGTCGTCTACACATCCTCTCCCTATGCGTGTATGCTTTCTAGTACCCGAACCACTATAGCAGAAGCAAACCGGTACGACGTTTCTTTCCTTGTTCTCACCGGCAGATTGGTCCATATAACGACGGGATCGCGTAGATTGTTGAACACCACAGGGACATAGTTAGGAACTCCGTAACGATTAATAAGCAAGAGCTGCATTGAGATATAGGACGGCACTCTACCAATCAGACAGTGAGAGATGAAAAGTAAAATGTAAAATTTTGGGATTGTTTGATTGAGTCGTGTTGGATGGATCATCACACCTTTGAGACTGCAACCTCAATTCGATTAGCGTGTCAAAGCTGGGATATTAGGGCAATCTTCAGCAGCGAAACAATAACGAACAGCACATTGTCATTCAATAAGGGCTAGAGGGTAGTGTTAGGGTCAGACCTCAATAACCTTGACTTTCGGCGTCTGCGCATCTAATCCTCTTGGGAAGTTTCATCGCTAGCAGTTAACGGGCGCTAAGGGCCTCCTGGTCGGCAAGACTGTCGCCTGGCGATCCAGGGGTGCTCCGACCTCTCACCTCTATCACCACTGCAAATCTTACACGCATGTCTACAGTTATGGAGACTATCAAGGACCAGTCCCACCTACAACTCTCTGATTCTTCGTGCGATAGCATATCGCTATACTGAAAACAGCCCTGAGATTCCTAACAATGAACTGACCGGATGCGGACGTGTGAACTTTTGGAATTGTTCAGTAGCATTCCAATCTAATAACAAGGCAACTCTGCCTGTGTTCCAAGCCTCGAGTTTACACAGTGCCATACATTTCTTTGTTCCATTTTGCAAAATACACTGTTCTCTTAAACTGAAGCCAGTATCGGATGACATGCCGTGCTATGCTTTCTTTCATCCTCAATCTCTCGCAGTGCTGTTTTCATCAAATGGATGCACGATCGCCGTGCCCATTGATCATGATGGAGATGCCTTTATTCACCTGGCATCAAGTCGCCGGACTTGATGACCTTTATTTGGCTTGGCTGGCATTGCTTTGTGGTCCCATTAGTTATACAGTCGTCCGATTCCGAGGCACCCCTGAACGTGCCACAACGTTCAAACTTCGGACTTTTACTTGTGACTCTCAAAAAGGACCCTACAATTTCCCCTTGTGGACTCGTATAAACTTTCTTATGGCGGGCACTGGCAGTGGACATGGTATTTGGCGTGGTCGACCCGATGTTGAATGGCTCAGGCCCACAGTGGCCCAGCTTAGGGCTATCGAGGAACGATATCGTGGGCATGGGACCGCGGTAAGAGCTCCGCCCAAAAGAGCAACAAAAGCTCAGCTACTTCAAACAATAAAAGCTGCTATTGACGGAAGCGCGAACCCACCAAGCCTTGATCAACTTGATGGAGACTTCGGTCTCCAAAACATACCCAGAGCGCCTGCCCCCATAGCACCGACCGTACCACCCGGAAAACAAGTTCCTCCTACTACCGGTCCTCCACCTGGGCCTCCTCCACCTGGGCCTCCTCCGCTTGGGCCTCCTCCACCTGGGCCTCCTCCGCCTGGGCCTCCTCCACCTGCTGTGGCATTGCGCCAAACGGATCCTGTATCACTTCAACAAAGTCTACAGGATGCCTGCAGAAGCGCGTGGGTTAATGCCTCGCAAGACGCTTTGCAGCTTAACGCAACCAGCGCCTTCCAAGTCAGCCAGCAGCGAACGTCGTCAACCGACCTCAACACAACGGCTGGTCTTGCACTTGCGAGGCGTTTCTTCCCTCACCGTGGTCGAGGTCCTACCTGGAATAAAAATTCTTGTGCAGTCGACTCGTGCATTGTTGCTGCAATGTTGATGAATGTTGGCTCTACTGCCATAGATATGGGCCCCGCCGGCTCACCTAATCTTGTACCGAATATTCAACACCGATTCCTAGAGATGGTGAGAGAGAATTGGGAGTTTCTCGCGAATAAATTCAACAGACGGAATGCTTTCATACAGTTGCTTCTTCAGGTTACGAATCAAGGAACACCTAAAGCGTCCCACAAGAAGCTTGGCGACGAATTGGCAGCAACCGCAATTTGGAGGGCTTGCGCATCAGATTTCAGGCAATTCAATTACGGGCAGGCTTGGCTTACCAGATGTGGGATTTGCGGCGGGCAGGGCCGAGCTCCGGTAGAGACCAGGACAGGTGTGGTGGGTCTAGATTCGTGGCCATCTGGACATGCAAATCAAACTCCGACAATGCAGCAATTGTTGGTAAGACAGTTCGCAGGTCAACCGAGGCCCTGCACCTTGGGGTGCGTAGGTAGACCTCCTAATGCAGAACGGCGGCGCATTATCTACGGCGTATTGCCCCCCAGACTGGTCGTTGAGCCAGCAGCGAATTACCGAAACGTCTCTCAAGCCAACGCGGACGACATAAGTTTCACATACCTGGACGCAGATGGAGCCGAGCACGATGTTACCTACCGCTGGCTGGGCGGAATTTATAACAACAGAGGGGAGTACAACGGCGAGACGACTGCGATGCACTATCGGACATACTGGACAGATCATGATTACCCAGAAGCCCGCGGGCACATCAAAATATATGATGGCATGGTAGCTTACGGGTCTATTGTTGGCGGAATTCCACCGGCTAGTCCGGAGGCAAAGGTTCCGGCAAGTTGGGCTGACGGCACTGACCTGTTATTCTATGAGCGCGTTCAAACTCCTGACCTGGACGTCGCTCTCCAACAATCCCGTACTACTTTTACTTCTTCCTGGACTGAGCTCGACTTGTTGACCGGGTCATCGTCAGGACTCCCAACTCCAACCGGGACACCTGGGAATACCGGCGGTCCTGTTACGCCAGCGGGCCCATCCTCAAATACTCCACAGCAACCTACAGGGCCGGCCACTCCAACCACCACGCCTAGTAAGACTGGCATGCCTGGCCCGTCAACACGGAGCAATACGCTCAAACGTGGTCCGGCCGGTGAAGAGGAGGAGGAACCGAGAAAGCGGCAGCAACTCGATCCGAAATCAGATCCTTCCAAACTCTCTTCAAAGCAGCGGCCAAGAGAAAAACTTAGTACCCCGCCCAAAGGATCAAAGTCACCGAAGGAATCATCCAGATCACCAAAGGGGAAGGGTAAGGCGGTGTCGCCTCCGACGTTCACTTCACCAACATACAAAGGCAAAACACGTTCGACACGATCAACCACTACACACTCCTCGAAATCACCCGTCTCGCCAAAATCAAAACGCAAAACACCTCCCTCGCAAGATACGAAGCGCAGAGGTTCTTCGTCTGCGAGCTCGTCCACTAAGTCTCCCGGGGTGACTAAGAGGCTGAAGAAGGGTTAAGGGTGACGCTGAATTTGACGTTGTTTGTCGGGGAAGGGATATCAAAATGTAGCGCCCTCTAATAACTCTGGATATATATGTTTAATCTCTCTTTCCCATCTTCTCAAGTATTAAGAATATGTAGCACAAGTCATGAATAAAGACAAGTACTGTGAGAGAGTAGAAGAAGGATAGAATATGGATAAGAGACAGATAGAAGACAGATAGAAGGCGAATAGAAATTGAACAGAAGACACATAGAGGATGAATAGAATGATTCCATTCAGCCCTGTCGTTTAGTTGAGGCTGTGATACCTTATCGTGTAATGATGCAGATCTGGCTCTGTGCCGCTATCTGTAAGGTAGGCTGTGATTCTAAAGGAACGCTGCCCCTCAGCTTTCCTCCGCTATTTATGGCTCCTAAGCCAATAGCCCAAATGTGGTGCCATCAGAAGCCAGGGTCGCTGCAGCCCGAATATAAGATTACCATGTTCTCAAGCAGATGCTACTGCTAGCACCATCCACTCTTTCACAATCACACCGACGGTCATTCTTTGCACATCATGCCACATGAATGGCGACTTTATGGCTGGGAGAAGCCGAGGGCTGATGTTGGTGTGTCTGAAAAAGATGGCGCACCGGGTATGATGCTCAGCGGTCCAAGACGATTTCCATGCTGGCAATAAGAGTCACTAATCCTATTGCAGAATCTACGCAGAATCTTCCTGTGACGGCATCTCGACACTTTTACAAACCGGTTGCGATCCGTAGTCCATTTCTTGTCTTTTTCTGCGTCATCACGCTGATTGTTTTTGTCCTGTTGCAAATCGCTGCTGCTTCGTACCATTCACCCCCGCCAAACACTGAATGCCAATCATCGATTAATGCCTCTTATCAGTCACTCCCATGCCCATCTACAGCCCCTCCTATTGCGAGTTACACTGTCTTCTCTTCCTTCACTTCCGCTAGTTATTTCCTCGGCGCCTATTTTCCCACAGTAGTGGCGGTTCTGTATAGTATGTTGTGGGAGATGGCATATATGCGATTTATGCAGATGGAGCCATTCTTTCAACTAGCAGTTCCAGGGGGCGCGGATGCCACTTCTTCTCTGCTCTTGAACTATGCCTCAGCGAGCTTGCCGGTGGTATTGTTCAAGTCGATCAAGAAGGCTCATGGGGCCGTTTTTTGGTCTTCTATCGTTGCGCTTGTTATTTCAATCAGTGTACCCCTTGCTTCTGAGACTTTGTATATTAGCACGACTGGGACTTGCTCTAGCACTGGAGACGGAAGCGATTGCCAACCCTCACTCGCTTTGAGACCTGCGCTTGCACGTGTCGAGCAAGCTTTGATGGGCACACTTTTCCTTATAGTTACATATCTGGCTATTGTGTACCGACGTCGTCAAAGCGGCATCTACGCCGAGGCAACCAGCATTGCGGGAGTGACGACTTTACTGCACGATCCTATCCTTTTGAACGACCTCCGGCGCATACCACCGCAAGCCTCTGGCTCAGAAATCGAGAACCTGTTCAAGAACAAAGCCTATAGGCTTGGCTATTCCTCTCAGCGCGGCTTGTCTTCCGATTATGGGTTGATTACACTTAGGAGCGCACCTGCTGGTCGCCTAGAAAAGGGAACTGGCAGGTATATCCCCGTCCCATCTGACGACGAGAATAACGCCGGAAATCTAAACTCGCTGCGACAATCAGGCAGGAAAGCATCACGCTCGCCCTCACTCCGTACCCCTGCACTCCTTGCATTCTGGTTGATGCTAGCCGGCTTGCTGACCATGATAATCTACTACCGCTTCAGCGGCCCCGCTCAAACCGGCCTACCCACCCGGAGCGGCTTCGAGAGGTTCATGGACAGTCAAAGCATGGGCGTGCGCTTCATGATGACAGCCTCGGGCGTATTAGTCAAGCACATCTGGACGCTCATTGAAAAAAGTATCCACGCCTTCCCTCTCTCTCCCCTCACATCCCACGTACCCCCGATCTAACACGATCTTCTAGAAATCCGCATGCTCGAGCCCTACAGACGTCTCACGCAAGGCCTCGCCTCACCAGACGACACCGTCCTGGTGCCCACCAGCGCCCTCCCTCTGACCGCCATCATCCCCTCCCTCCACAGTCGCCACTTCTTCGTCGCGAGCATCTCCACCATTACGGTCCTCGCCGAAGTTCTCACCGTCGCCCTCGCGGGCATTCCTTTCGATAATGCCTCCTCCTATACCGCCTACACCGTCTCGACCTACCTGAGCGTGACAATTCTAACGCTGATGCTGATCGCGCTGGCAGCGGTGTTGTGGCGTGGCCACAAGGATCTGGTCTTCCCCCGCGCACCGGAGAGTATAGCTGCCATGGCGCTGTCTCTTTGTGCATCGCGGTTGGTGGGAGAGTTTGAGGGGCTGGCGGTTGTGGATCGGGAGACGAGAGATCGGCGGGTGAGGGAGATGGGGAGGAGGTATTGGGCTGGGGAGGTGGTGGGGGTGGATGGGGTTGTGAGGTGGGGGGTTGATTCCGATGAAGGGGAAAGGGTGGGCGGTGATGAGAGAGGTGTGGTGGTGATAGAGAGGAAAAGCAAGGAACTAGCACGATCAGTTCCAAGAACACAAGACCGTTTGAAGTCAACCCCCAGCCGTGTTGCACTATGCTTGACGTCCAATTCACCCATTATATAAGAAAAACAACATTAGGTCTAGATTCCCCCAAACCAAGGGCCAGCACGATCCCGATCCGTGCTACTGACATAGCCAAACAGCGCCAACCAACAAGTCCTTCGAATCTTACAAACCCGCCTTCCTTCCCAATCCTCCAGAACCCCTTACGTCAGCCCATCCGTGCAGCCTCAGAATTACCCCAAATCACCCCCTCCCTCCTTCCCTCTTCACCGCCCCTAGGCCCCCATCACCGCCCCCCTCACCCCCTCCTCCATCTCCACCCTCCAAAGCCTCTCCTCTCCAAACAACCACATCTCCCCGCCCCTCCCCCAACAAAACCCCGCCACCCCCCCTTCAATCAGAATCTTCCCTATCAAACTCCCCCCCCGATTCCACACATTCACCCCATCCCCACACCCCGCGTACACGTTCCCATAACGATCGCATTGGATCCCATCCGGCACCCCCACAGCCGCATAGGCGAAAACGCGGCGGTTCGCCAGAAACGGCGCTGCAGCCCCACCGTCCGCGACGTCCGTACATACGACATCGTACGCATAAATCGTCGCCGGCCGCCTCGCATCCGTCGTCGCCCCATCCCCGCGCACCGCCCCCGTATCCGTCACATACACGACCCTCTCGCCCGGCCCAAAGCAGATCCCCCCCGGCCGATCGAACCCATCCGCCACCACCCGGACATCCCCCGTCGCCGGATCAAACCGATACACATGCTGCGGCAGCGACGGTTTCGGCCGAAACGCACAGTCGTGCCCGTAACTCGGGTCGGTGAACCACAGCGAGCGGTCCGAATGCGCGACGACGGCGTGCGGGGAGTTGAACGGGCGGCCGTGGAAATTCGTCAGCAGGAGGCGCGTCTTGTGCGGGCGCGCGGCGGACATGAAGACCAGGCCGGCGGGGTCGTTGAGGGTGCCCTGGGCGGTGAAGACGAGGCCGTCGGCCCAGAGGCAGCCGGAGCGGAGCATGTGGTTTGCGTCCGGGGTGCGGATTTTGTCGCGGGTGTAGTCGGTGGGGGAGAAGAACTCGAGTTTGGTGAGGGTGATGGTTTTGGAGGCGGAGGTGACGGCGGTGGGGAGGGTGGAGGGGAGCAGGTTCGAGGTCGTGTAGAGGGTGTTGGTGGGGGGGTGGAATAGGCTGCCGGAGTGGAAGAAGGGGGCGCGGGGGTCGTGGAGGAGGAGCGTTAGGGCTGTCTCTTATACACA